>CM062296.1:308262261-308617724 GCA_031216915.1 Pictodentalium vernedei | reverse complement strand
GTCACGGTCACGATTAGCCATTGTGCATAAGTATGTGACCTTAAACACCAATAAATAAATAAATAAATAAATAAATAAATAAATAAATAAATAAATAAGGGTATTCAAAAAGCCAAGCCTTAACCCTGTTTATAGGATTAAAGACAGACAGCCCATGCGGTGTACGCTGCCTACATTACTTGTAAAATCGACACCCCCACTAAATCTACTTCGAGGTGCGGTGTCGGACCCGACCACCTGACGGTTCTGACCTCATTAGATAACACTCCTTCGTTGTATTTAGCAGCATGGATTTCCCCAAGAAGGAAAGACAAAAATACATCTGCGGAAAATAATGGCAAATATTTTATTTAGTCTGTATTTTGTCCGTATAGAAAATGTCTCGCCCACATATACCTAAACATGATTCAATGATACAATTGGACATATTTCTCTCGTAAAACCTGAAAAAGACTTGATTTATTTCATTTTAGGATTGCGCGTGTATATTCTTAGAAGATTCTCTGTGTGTTATTAATATACAGCGTCAGTCTTTGATCTCGTTTGGGACGATCAGTGATTAACACCTTTTCGAAAAGAGCCATCGAAATTGAAAATAAAAAAAAAATCAAATTTCACAAAAACCTTTTGCAGAATCGTGTTTTTCAGAAAACTCTTTCGCGATTGCATGTGTCGTTTTCAAAATTCCGATCAGTAATCACGAAATTATAAATATGTTGTTGTCAATAAATTGAAAGCATGTCCGTCAAACTTGCATGACGTCAGAACTCGACTCGGATGAAATACTGCAGTGATGCAGTGAAAGTTCGAGAGTAATAAACGCCTGATATCGCAGTAGGCTTTGAACTGTCCATGGAATGGTCCTAAAATCATGTTTATATTTGCAGCTTTACTGCAAATAGGTTTCCCGTTGTTTCTTGTTGAAGTGTTGTTTCCGTCAAGGCCAAGTACCATAGAAAATTTGGAACACCGAGCAGTGGGCCTGCCCCATGAACACCTGCCTGTTATTAAAATTAATTAGCGGGGACATCTGCCCCCCCCCCCCCCCCTTCCTGCTGTTTTTTTTTTTTGCCTAGGACACCTGCCCCCTATTGTTTCTTTTACCTAGGCCACGTGCCCCCCCCCCCCCCCCTGCTGTTTTTCACCAACTACACCTGCCCCCGTTTGTTTGCTAACGGGCCCCTCCCCATTGACCTTTCTATCTTTAGAAGCACCCGGGCCGACGGGGAGAGGGCGTGGTTGTGAGCATGGCTAGATTTCGCTGAAGGAAGGTACCCTCAAATCTGGGTCGAAAGTGGCGAAAATGACAAAAGGCTACTTCAACGTATGGTAACGGTATAAACTTCAGACGATCTGGGCGATGTACAGACGAAAGATCATACCTTGGAGCCGGTTAGGTAATTTGGCACACAAAAAAACTCCGATTTTATGCTCAATCGCTGCTCTACAGTAGTCTACAATAGTGCCCAATTCCATTCCAAACTGATAGACTCGGGACGAATAGTACTCTCACTTTCCACGCGATGCGTGGTGTTCTCCACGCGGTCTTGACACTTGCAACAGATGCCAAAATGTCGGCCAGGGTGCGTAGAACAAGTTCTGAAAATTAGAAGTCGCTGCCGTCGGCGGTCTGGACACGGTTCGTGTTTGTGAGAAGTGCAATTTTAATGTCAAATTGGCAAATTTTCGTTAATCGTTTACTGCCAAAACACCTACTCACCGCCGATTTCTTTTCACTGCAACTTCTTCCGATTATCTAAGGTTTAAAGATAGTGTCAGGATACCCCCCCCCCCCCCCCCCCCCGCACCGAAACCTGGGACTTTAAGCTCAATCGCAGCTCCACGGTCGTCTACAACACTGCCCATGTCCATTCTGAACTGATAGAGTCAGGACGAATAGTACTCTCTCCTTCCAAGCGATGCGTGGTGTTTTCCAGGCGGCTTGGACGCTCCAAACAGATCCCAAAATGTCGGCCAGGGTTCGTAGAACAAGTTCTGAAAATTTCAAGTCGCTGCCTCCAGCGGTCTGGACACGGTTCGTGTATGTCAGAAGTGCTATTTTAATGTCCAATATGCAAATCTTCGTCAATCTTTTCCTGCCTGCCAGAAACCCAATCACCGCTAAGTTCTTTTCATTTTAAACTTCTGACGATTCTCTTAGGTTTAAAGGTTGTGTTGGGATCCCTGGGTGGCGGTCTTAAAGAAGCAACTTCCATTTACAGAGAGGGGGGGGGGGGGGGGGGCTCTAATGGAGCCTGCGTCCATTCACGGCGTCTTTTTTTCGAACTGGCTTGAAAAGGAAGGACCAAATTCAAACAGTTACCTCCTCTCTTCAAAACGCTATATCCCAACCAATTCTAGGCAGATTTCCATGAACTTTTCACTCTTTGTTCATGGATAGTTGCGGCATCACTTTCCATGAAGAGCGGTACGAATTTCGCATTTCGTCACGTCGAATTCGAAAAGAGCGCATGCGCATGGATTTCTCTGAAAACATCTTATAGATTTTAAGTAAAAATGGCCATTCGCACTTTTTGGTTTGAAATTGAAAGTTGCATGAATAAATATGCCTGTTAGCACATGTTAACCCTCTACAATTGGCCAGACATCAATATTTTGGATACATTTGAGATAAAATTGACCATTTTCAAATAGACAGAGCACTCAAAGGGTATGTGTCAAACAAACATAACTCCTTTTGTCGGTCATTAACTTGTGGGACGACGATATTGATATTAACCCACTCTACCATTAATGATGGTTTTTACCTAAACAATTTTTTATAAAACTGAGTCATTTGAGACTACTATAACCACCTTTCTCATAACATCAGTGAAAGAACTTCAGTGAGACAGTTAAAAACAATTCATCAGACACTGTGTGGGCATCAAAAATCAAGGAATCTCATCGGGAAAAGCCATGATTCTCCAGAATCATAAAGTCTAGTTTTTTTTTGTTGTTTTTTTTGTTTTTTCCACACATTTTTGTCCGTACGATTCAGAAGCCATTTTCGAACCGATTTTCACGAAATTTTGCACACGCATAGAGGGGCACAAAATCTAAAAATGTACCGAAGCGGAATTTTCGATTTAACCCTTTTTTCGCCAGAATTGGAAAAAAACTGCCAAAATTGGGGTTTATCGGCACTTTCTCGAAACATGTCTTGTAGATTTTTTTTATACATTCGTCATTGCTACACCTGTCTGTGACACACCCTTTGGTACACAAGACATATCAGGCGATGCATATGGTAACCCTCCACAGGCTGCCAAACATCGAAATTTTGATGAAATAGGCCGGTTTCAGGCCCCCACTGCACCCAAACAATACACGAGAGATAAACATAACTTCCTTTATTGAGAGTGGAATTCACCGAGGATAATTTTTGTCAGGAATAAGGGTGTTCAGAAAACCAAGCGTTAACCCATTTTGAGCTGGTTAAACAGAAATACCCCCATAATGCTCAAAAGTTCGTGTTTTCCGTGGATTTCTCTAAACGAGTCTTGTAGATTTTCAAGAAAAATTGGTCACTCTCAGGTCTTGGTGTGACATTACAAGTTGCATGGATAAAATATTCCGGTCAGCATTAGTTAACCCTCCCCGAGCTGCTAAACGTAAAAATTGTGATAAAATGGGCTGTTTTTAGACACCAACAGCACCCAAACGATATACCACAGAGAAAGGGGCCTTCATTTATCGGACGCAAAATTGATCGGAAAATATTTTTGAAAGTGGTAAGGGTATTCAAAATGTGATGTCTTAACCCATTTGGGGCTGGTTAAAGAGAGATACCCATTAAAATCTTAAAATATCCATTTTCTGTGGATTTCTCTAACAACATCTTGTAGGTTTTCAAGAAAAATCGGCTATTTGCAGGTCTTGGTGTGACATTACAGGTCGCATGAACAAAATATTCCGGTCAGCATTAGTTAACCCTCCCCGGGCTGCTGAAGGTCAAAATTGCGAAAAAAATGGGCTGTTTTTGCACACCAACAGCACCCAAAGGGTACAGCTCAAAGAAATGTGCCTTCTTTTATCGTGCGTACAATTTATACGGAAACATTTTTGTAAGTAGTAAGGATATTCAAAAGTCGACGTCTTAACCCATTTTGGGCGTGCTAAAGAGAGATATCCCTTGAAAGCTTTTAAATTCCCATTTTCTGTGAATTTCCCCAATGGTAACTTGTAGGGTTTCAAGACAAATTGACTATTCGTAGGTCTTTATGTGACATTACAAGATGCATGGACAAAATACTCCGGTGAGCGTTTTTTTAACCATCTACAAGCTGCCAAGCATCGTAATGTTGTTAACATGGGACTGTTTTCAGACACGCACAGCACCTAATGTATACATGAGAGATAAACATAATCTCCTTTGTTTGAAGTGGAATTCACAGAGGACCATTTTTGTAAGTAATAAAGGTATTCAAAAAGCCAAGCGTTAACCCCTGTTGGGGAGGTTAACAGGGATACCCATCAAAAGCTTAAAAAATCGTTTTCCCTGGATTTCTACAAACATTTTGTGGGGTTTTCAAGAGAAAATGACCGTTGATAGGTCTTGGTATCACATTACCAGTTGCATGGATAAATAGTTCTGGTAGGTATTTGTTAACCCTCCATGGACTGCTAAATGTCAAAAATTTTGAATAAATAGTCTGTTTTTGGACACAAACAACATCAAATGGAAATGCCACAGAGAAACGTAACTTCTTTTACTGGACGCAAAACTGATAGAGAAACATTTTTGTAAGTAGTAAGGGTATTCCAAAATCGAGGTCTTAACCCATTGTCGACTGGTTAAGGAGATATACCCCTCAAAAGCTTAAAATTCCCGTTTTCTGTGGATTTCTCCAAAAAATCTAGCACGTTTTCAAGAAAAATTGAGCATTTGCAGGTCTTTGAGTGACATTACAAGTTGCATGGACAAAATATTCCGGTAAGTAAATATTAACCCTCCAGAGCCTGCAAAGTATAGACATTTTGAGAAAATGGGCTGTTTTGGGGCACCCATAACACCCAATGTGTACCTGCGTGATAAACATAACCTACCTCATTGGACGTGAAATTCACTGAGGATCATTTTTGTAAGTAATGAAGGTATTCACAAAACCAAGCATTAATCCGTTTAGGGCTGGTTGCAGAGCGATACCCCTCAAAAGGTTAAAAATTCATATTTTCCGAGGATTTCTCTAAAAGCCTCTCGTAGGTTTTCAAGACAAATATTGGCCATTCTGATTTGAGACTACTATACTCACCTTGTATGAACTCAAAAGTAAGTGTATATTTATTTATTATCAAGAATAACCGCCCATAAGTTCCACTCTCACTGTATCCCGCTTCATCGGTCAATTCCACGGTGTCCCACGCCAGCGGTCGATTTATCCAAGCAAAATTACCAAGGTTACTACCTCCTCCCTGCCTCTTTATCCAACCAAACACACATTGAAAGGTACGCCTCACCTCGTATTCCACACTGCCCTGCATGATATAATTTATTATTTATTTATTGGTGTTTAAGGGCATATACTTATGCACAATGGTTAATCATGACCGTGACAGTTCTACGGGTGGAGGAAGCCACAGTACCTGGAGAGATTCACCGAGCAACGTCGAGCAGCTGCCAGCTTCGCAACATCGTAACTCCGAACTGCAACACAGGCAGGGTTAGATTGGTTGAAGACATGCGTACCGTCGACGTGCAGTACGCCTTAGTACATGGCGGCATCGTGCCCCCATATGGAGAATCAGAGTTAAGTGCCTTGCCCAAGGACACAGCATGGGAGTCCGAATTGATCGCTCAGACGGCCACCCATCCAATGATTAACCAGGCTCAACATTGCTTAACTTCGGTTATCTGACGAGAACCGGCTACCACAATGCCACCGCGCCCCGCCACTGCATGATAAAAAAGCAGTAAATAACGTTAGCTACAATGGGATCAGTTACTTATAATATCAAATAGTGTTGACACTATAGCATTTCCACGACAGTGGGTGCAGGTATATACAGGTCTGTAAAACGGCATTACACTGCCCCGCCTCCGCCACAGGGTGGCGACGTGGCAGTATATATCCATCTTACTGACGCTATGTTGTGCCTAAGGAACCCTACAATAAAAGGTGGGGGTCCCCAACATGGGAAGGGGGGCAGGTATATTTACTACTCAGTAAGGCGGTTATCAAATGCAGTGGTGCATGGCGCCAACATTTCCCCGGCAGTGGGGCTAGATATATACTAGTTTGTAAGACGGCTATACTCCCCTTCTCCGTCCCAGGGTATATTTTATCTACACATATGTACAAACAACACTTCCTATTTATGAATGTAATAACTTCATGTTTGTCGTTGTATGTATGAATATCTTCATTGTAATAAATAAAACTAATCCTACGGGGAAAACCCAATTGGAGAGAAATTTACTTCTGCTATTAACAGACATGTGATAGGTGACCTCTACAAGGTGTGAAAAAATGACATAATAATGCATAACAACTGTGGTCTAATAGGAGATAATTGATACAGGACCAGACGTAAATATTTTTGATACATTTGAGATAAAATGGACCATTTTCAAACAGACACAGCACTCAGTGGGTATGTGTCAAACAAACATAACTCCTTTTGTCGGACATTGACTCGTAGGACGACAATATTGAAATTAACCCCTCAACCGTTAATGATGGTTTTTACGTAAACAATGTTTTATCAAACTGAGTCATTTGAGACTACTATATTCACCTTTCTCTTAAAATCAATGGAGGAACTTCAGTGAGACAGTTAAAAACAATTCATCAGACACTGTGGCGTCATGAAGAATCATGGAATCTCTTCGGGAAAAGCCATGATTCTCCAGAATCATAAAGTCTAGTTTCGAGTTTTGAGTTCCCATGAAAACTTGATGGGAATTTTTTCTATAGGATTGAATGGAAAGAATCTGAACGTTGATGGGTAGCCACTACGTTCGGATCGCTGAACTATCGATTTTGCAGACAGTGGATACTTGCAGACATGACAGTCGTCAGTTCTACAAATGACCGATATTCTGGGAATTCTAAAAGAGGATCATGTTCCTTATTTGGCAACGTGATGTCATTAGTTAATGAGGGGCGTTATAGGATAGGATTGTGTGGAATAAGAGCATGACTTTTTTAGTCGGGGAGGGGGTGGGACTAGTCCCCCCCTCCCCACCCTCTGGATTCTCCCTTGCGTTTGTCTTTTTCATCACACAATAGTCTTTACCGTCACGGCCAAGACTGTGACGGTGAAGACTTTAATGCAAAAAAGAAATATGTTGAAAAATCGGTGAAAATACGCGGTCTCCATAATCGACAGCAAGTTTTAAGGCGGCAAGTTTTCAAATAATGTTTTGAAAAATATTCAGAATTCTTTTGCTGTTTTGGCAAAAATAGATGATCGGTAAAGACAGCGAATAAACATAACTTTGAGATTTTATATCCTTACGCGTTCTTTTTCACACTTTTCTTATCATTTAATCTCTTTCGTTTGTTTTCATTGCTTGTCTTTCTGTTTGACCATCGATTCGCGCGATAAAAATTACCGAGCTTATCAAGGGCGACAACTCTCGGAGCGAAAAAGTGTATCGTTGCGGTGAAGACATTATCTTGCGGGACATCATACCTTTTTTTGCAAATTGATAATTTTCTCCTGCAAATATTTCTATTTTCCCGAAACTTGTTCAGCAAATGGTAGTTTGTATAATACTGTTGCGGTTGCATATGTTTTATCTATCGTGAAACGTGCGCCATAAATTTATTTCTGATCCCCTGTTTACAGGTGCTCCGCGGGGACCTTTACCGTAACGATAAATTTTACACATGACTAAACGGATGTGACGGTAGAGAAAAAAAACAAACTAGAAAAAATCCAAAGACTTGCAGCCCGATTCATAGTAAATGACTACAGATCGAAAGAAGAAGGTAGCGTAACAACACTCCTGAAAGATCTACAACTACCACCACTCGAAGCCCGAAGGAAACAACAACGACTGACATTCCTATACAAAGTGGTTGAGGGGCTGGTACCAGCTCTTCCTATAGGTGACTATCTGACCCCAAACAAACGCACAAGGCTTGTCAGAGCAAAACAGTATCAAGGCTATACAAGCCACAACACAATAGACAACCTAGTGCGAAATAACACCAGAACTTTCCAGATACCCAAAAGTACAACTGAGCAGTATAAACATTCCTACTTCGTGAGAACAACCATCGACTGGAATAAGCTCAGTAACACAGAAGTGCACGCAGCCACAACAGACCAATTCAAAGCTGCATTAGAAAAACAAACACCATAGCGCACTCCCCTCCGTCGTATAAAAGCCAATAGGATTCTACGACGTAACAAATACAGATACAGAAGTATATCAAAAGCACGAAGAGCACACATTGAAATATCGTTCACGTAGAATATAAAACGAAATGTGGTAATTAGCGTTGTCACGATGTATTTTCGGTGATTAGTAAAAAACTACGAGTCGCGGGACGCTTAAATGAAGGAAAGTGTGCGGTTGTGGGAGAACCACCCAGGCCTGCCCTGAGCCAGGGAAGTTCGGGTCTTCTTCTTGGTGGTCCCCGAAAGGGATCGTTGTTGTTTTCCTTCAAAGGGTCCAACCAAACAGAGACAGCCTGAGGCAGATTATACTTGCCAGTGATGGCCATTACCCAACATCACTCAAAATCATCCTCGAAGTGGCAGACTATACTTGCCCGAAAATTCAGATCGACTGCACCCTCGGGGAGAGGTAGTACCTTTGTGAGAGGACCCAACCTCTCACACTGGTCCTGGGTCAGGGAAGATTCGTCCCCGGGAATATTCGTCCCCGGGTTTTTGAGAATATTCGTCCCCGGGAATATTCGTCCCCGGCAGGGGACGAATATTCCCACCTGACGGGGACGAATATTCCCACCCAAGGAATTTTAAAAATTTATATCAGTGATTATAACCGATTGATTCAGTGAGTGAGTTGTTAGTTTTTTTAATATTCGTTTGATTATACTTTGATATAAATATTAACTGGGAGATCTTAAGATGTTTTTTCAACAAATTAGAATATATATCAGTGCCGCTGTTTTTTATAATTTAACTAGAGTGAGTGAGATACTACTATGTTGTTTCAGTGGATAAACCCACCCTCTCCCACAGTGTTTTCCCCACAAAGACCTTGTTGAAACTATTTTTCCCTAAAAGTTTTAGTTGGTTCAGAATTCTTTTTCCCTTCAGAATCAGTTTGGCTGAGTAATTCCTGTACATCCCTCTTCCCGTTATATTTATGCTTACCCCTAGATACTCATACTCTCCCGTTTCTCCTACAGTGATTTGTTTGCTTTCCCCTTCGGGGATTGAGAACTCCCCCACTCTCCATCTCTTCGTCATATCTACCTTGCGTCCAACGGGTATTACCTTGCTTTTATTTTCATTTAGTTCGAGCCGCCAAGTGTTCCCATATCTACCAACAATTTCCAGCAATTTCTCTAGCCCCTGTTCAGTTCTAGACATTAATACCATGTCGTCCGCAAAGAATAAGCCTGGTACCTTTATGTCTCCAACATTTACCCCCTCCGCACTCTGAATTAGTTCGTCCCCTAAATCTTTAACATACAATGCAAACAAAATCGGTGAAAAGATACACCCCTGCTTGAGGCCTATATCCATAGGGACTCGTTTTGTAGTGATACTCCCTAGACTGAGTTGGCTTTGCACATCTGTATACAGTGCTTTCATGATTCCCACAAAGTCTCCCCCCAGTCCGATGCCCTCGAGCTTTCGCCACATACCTTCCCTCCACACTCGGTCGTACGCTTTTTTCACATCTAGAAATGCCAGAAACATCTTTTTCTTTTCAGCCTTTGTTGATTCTATCAGTTGGGTGAGTGTAAATAGGTGATCAGTGACTCTTCGACCTTTCCTGAAACCATTTTGAATTTCTCCTAAAAAACCTTTCTCTTCAATAACTTCCTCAAGTCTACCGTATATGACCTTACAGAATACTTTTCCGATGTTACTACTAACTGATATCCCCCTATAGTTATATAGAACTTCCTTATCCCCCTTTTTGTGTATGAACGACACCTTACTTTCCCTCCACTCTCTGGGGACCTTTTGCTTTCGCAGAGCCAGGTTGAAAAGGTTTGTCAGAACTTCAATAAGTGCCTCCCCTCCATTTTTGAGGAATTCGTTCGGAATTTCATCAGTCCCTCCCGCTTTACCATTTTTTAATTTCGAGACCACGTTCCGCACTTCTTCTGCCGTTATTTCGCTACATACACGATTGGATAGGTTCTCCTCCACCAGTGTATTTCTTTTTGGTGGGGACCCACTGCCCCATCGCCTATCGTTTATCTTTTCCCAGTGCTTGACTAACTCTGAATCGATACGGCCTTTATCTTCTGTACTTTCCCCATCCACTTTGATACTCTGCACACCACTTTTCCCCCGTTTATTTACCCAGTTCCAAAATACGTTTGAGCTCGAACCCCCCGTTTTCTTTATTGTTCTGGCAAGACTGCAATTGCGCTCCTTCCTATTATTATTCTTTATCTCATTCACCTTTTTCCGTGCCAGTTCATATTCTCCTTTCATTAGTCTCGTGTCATTGTTATCCATCCCTTTAAGCTTCCTACTTCTTCTGTAAGCAACGCATTTTACCTTCCTTTCTTTTATAGCCTTTTTCAGTCCCTCGTTAACCCTGAACCCGAGGGTTCAACCGACATCAGCCAAGAGACCATCACGACGCAACTGGTGACACCTGCCGAGTACCTGAAGCCGTCCCTCCTTCAACACGCCTAGACACGTGAGGACTAATCATCTACAGTCACTGAGGGTCGAAAGGGGCTTGTCCCCCATACCGTCCCTGCGCGCCATCGGCGCGCGAAACCATTCCTTTCTTCTTCTTCATCCTAATGTTTACATGGATTATTTACTTCCAATTCGTTTTTTTTATTTCATTACGTACCTTGGATGTATTCAGTTTTGTTTTCTGTAAAGTTTGGTGGATTTTTCATTCATCGCATAAAAGGTAAGTTGGGTTTTTTTTATTAAATATTTTTCACAAAGTGAGTCGATTCGGCCTAAAAAGTGAATCGATTCAGCCAAAACAAAGACCGAATCGACTCGGCCGAATGGACTCAAGGTGAATTGACGCTGAACCTTTTCAACGTAGAACGGAAGCACTGATTCTATACTCCGTGCCAGGGAGGTTAGGGGGAGCGTTCACTCCCGATACTCTCTATTGTTATCGGAACTTATCTGGCCCTCTAGCGGTTGGCGTCAGAATCGCTCCAAAATAACACTGAGTCTATGGGGAAAATTTGACTTTTTCATAGAAAACAGACGTTTTTACAAAGATTCGGTACAAAAAATAAAAATCACACCCAGTATGCGATAAATCGCACAGAATGTAAATACTGGAGTCGAAATTACCTTCTTTAGTTCGTATTTTTAAACTAATAACCATGGATGAAAATGATACATATTCCCTAAATTCGTGTATATTTCTCGTACTTTACCACACTGAGCACGATAGTTTTATTTCGTAAGTCAGTCTTGTTTTTTTTACCGTCAAACGCATTCAAACATCTAATATACAGCTGCAAGTATGCTGTAGAAAAAAGGATTTCTCTTGCTATACGCTGTTTGGCCGTACGCTAGTTCAGCGATCCGAACGTAGTGGCTACCCCTCTACGTTCAGATTCTTCCCATTCAATCCTATAGAAAAAGTTCCCATCAAGTTTTTATGGGAACTCAAAACTCGAAATTTGGGATATATATCAAGCTTTCGCCCTTATTACCGGCTGCAATCGATAGTACACGTATTTCCTTACATTTGGGCAGAATTTATTAATCCAAACTAGGTTTTATCCTTTAACTGTCGTCATTTGTGTACTCGTGAGACGGCAACGGAGATTTCAAAATCGGCCATGTTTTTGTTTAAATATAAAACAGTAAAAACAATAACCCGGTAATGGTGCCGAAACGAATAGAACTTTTCATCGGTGCAGAATCGGAATCTCGATCTCATTCGGGCAGAGGAGGTCATCAAATTCGGTCGCATTCGCACAGAGCAGATTATCAAACCCATTCTGCGCAATTGCGATCGAATTTCCTATTCCGCATCGATGAAAAGGTCTATTCGTTTCGGCGCCATTACCGGGTTATTGTTTTTACTGTTTTATATTTAAACAAAAACATGGCCGATTTTGAAATCTCCGTTGCCGTCTCACGAGTACACAAATGACGACAATTAAAGGATAAAACCTAGTTTGGATTAATAAATTCTGCCCAAATGTAAGGAAATACGTGTACTATCGATTGCAGCCGGTAATAAGGGCGAAAGCTTGATATATATCCCAAATTTCGAGTTTTGAGTTCCCATAAAAACTTGATGGGAACTTTTTCTATAGGATTGAATGGGAAGAATCTGAACGTAGAGGAGTAGCCACTACGTTCGGATCGCTGAACTAGCCGTACGCTATATGGCTCATTCGCTCTCTCAGACACAAACACATTCGTTACACATCGCATTCAGAATAAACACAGGGCTGAGCCCGAATAAGCAAGTCTTCCCGTTTTATTAGAAGATACACCAATAAAATAAAAATGGACAGACCCTAGCAGTAAAACAAATAATGTTTTTTTGTAAAATATACATTTTCTTGTTAACTTTGAAACAGATAATTCAAAACGGGAAACGGATATTTTTGCCAGCCGAATCGCGGTAGTTCTAAAATGAGTCCGCAGGTAGAAAAAGAGACCGTAAGAGTCCGTAAGAGACCGCAAGTAAACTATGGGGGTTAATGTTCTGAAATGAATGGTTTCTGGTTCCTTGGGTTACAAATAATACACATCCGAAATTTGGTATCGATATTTCAACTTTAACCCCTAAAATTTCACTATTATTGTATAGCGCGTTTTCAAACTTACAGACTCATTTTCGCAAGATGGGCCAAAGAGTCCGCAAATGAACTACTAGTCATACAAATATCAAATGAACGGTTTCTTATTGAAAACAGTATAAATAATACATATCCGAAGTTTGGTGTTGATATTTCAACGTTAACCCCTAAAATTTCACTATTATTGTATAGCGCGTTTTCAAACTTACAGACTCATTTTCGCAAGATGGGCCAAAGAGTCCGCAAATGAACTACTAGTCATACAAATATCAAATGAACGGTTTCTTATTGGAAACAGTATAAATAATACATATCCGAAGTTTGGTGTTGATATTTCAACGTTAACCCCTAAAATTTCACTATTATTGTATAGCGCGTTTTCAAACTTACAGACTCATTTTCGCAAGATGGGCCAAAGAGTCCGCAAATGAACTACTAGTCATACAAATATCAAATGAACGGTTTCTTATTGAAAACAGTATAAATAATACATATCCGAAGTTTGGTGTTGATATTTCAACGTTAACCCCTAAAATTTCACTATTATTGTATAGCGCGTTTTCAAACTTACAGACTCATTTTCGCAAGATGGGCCAAAGAGTCCGCAAATGAACTACTAGTCATACAAATATCAAATGAACGGTTTCTTATTGAAAACAGTATAAATAATACATATCCGAAGTTTGGTGTTGATATTTCAACGTTAACCCCTAAAATTTCACTATTATTGTACAGTGTAGAAACACAGGCCCCAACATTATCGGCACTGTATTGTTCCCTTTCCGGTTGAGATTGTTGTTCTTAAAACAAACTGTTGTTAGAAAGCATGCGCCAACATTGAATGTTCTGTCCAGACCAATAATGCACCCATTTTTTATGGACGTTTGAAGATTTATCAACTGCTCATCTGTATAGCAAATAACACAGGGCGGCTTATCAGCCTCCACGCAAGCCACACGTCTTATAAAATCCTTTCTGTCCGACAAGGAGTTGATGACTGCCAGTATGTCATCGGCAGTATTTTTTCGACGTTCTCCGGCTGGTCTGATTTTTCTCTCCTCATTGTATTTCTTATTATAGATGAATTTAAGATCGATCGCTTCCTCGGGACACTCTCGGTTCACTACCTTTTTTATTTTCCTGGGGGGGTCTCCGTGTTTTAATCCTTCCTCAACAATTCTTTTTTGCTCAACAGTTTTCCGCTTATATGGTGCATTGGTTGTTTTTACATTGCCATGTAGTTCTACAGTTTTAGGGTACTTACCTATATATTCTACAACCGCATTATGGGTTGTTTGACCTTCGAACCACGATACCCGTTTTTTGTAAGAATTATCCCTAGCCAAAACAGAATATTTCCTTTTAACAATAACAATAACTTCCGGTGGTGGTTGTGGACACAGAGGAACTGTTTTACCTTTTTCCCGTGTTACATATTGGTTACCTTTACGTTCTACGTATGTCAGATATCCGGAATGGCCTTTGATGTAATGATGAGCCTTAGTGGAATTTCTACCCTTTTGCCACACACCACAATCGTCAGAATAGTCGCTGTATTTGTTGTTTTTACGTCGCTCTATATTATCCTTGTCGTCAACTATGAAAAACACGTTCTCTTTTACTCCAGCTGGGATCTGTGGTAATGGATCAGCTTCATTTGACAGTTGGAAAATCTTATCAACTGACGAAATGAAACATCCATTTAACCCATTTACCGTGGGATTGCTGAATGGATAATCAATAATTGTCGAATAATTTGTAATGTCACCATCTTCCTCCTCTGTGGGCCCATTATTACCTGAGTCGTCATTTGTCATACTTGATTCTGGGTCAACTTCTTGTGTCGATTCATCCATGGGGTGAGAGATTTGTGTTTCAGCTCGGTCAGTTTCAGAACCAGCCTGTGCATTTGTCGTTATCACAGGACTGGTTTCAACTGCCTCGACTGATTCACCATCCACAACTGGGTCACGAGTAATCTCTTTCTCATTCCGTGTGATGCTGCTATCCACCACGGCGGGGGAATTAGTGACTGCTGTCTCTGAAATGCATGCCTCGACAACTTCGTCACTCCTTGAACTTGTATTTAGCAAGTCGTCATCGGCGTCAACTACTAGGAGTTCGGGAAGACGTTCTCCAGGCAGTAATGGAACGAAATGGTTTGGCGACCAGAAAGAAGTCACATTCATGTCTCCGGACCACATAACTGATATTTCCTCCTTTCTAGGTTTGCTTGTTTTATTGCATGTCTGACGTGGCTGGAAAGTTGTATTGAGTATTCCTATTTGTAGATCGCTTGGGCCATTAACGACAGGATACACGGATCTTATCGGTCTTGAAATAACAGTACTAACTGCATGAATTGTCCACGCTGAAGAATATGCATCTCTTCCACCAGATTTCGAGCAGGCAGTGATTGATTCTGTGATTGAAGGACTTACAGCAATAATTTGAGTCTTTGAATGAAAGGTTTCATAAAAGGCTTTATGGTTTGCCATTTCAATGCAAGTTCGAACGCGGAGTTCGGCCGCTGCGCATTCGTTCCCATACAATGCCACCGAAATTGCATTAACAAGACAATTACCATCGGCCTTAACTGCAACTGGTGTTGACTGTGTCCAATGCTTTCCTAAAAGCTGCTCTGCATAAGAATCTTTAATATGATTGCTCGGATTGAAGTTCTGTGGTTTCTGAGAAGGTAGGGCATTGCTTATCCTGCTGACAAATATGCTTTCTCTTCTTATCAGCTCGTTCAGACCAGAACCTTGTGATGTTGAAGCCAATCTGAGCAAAGCGTACTCCCAATCAAACGTATCTTTGCCCGACTGCAAACACACACCACAAAAGTAGCTGAACGAAGATTTTTTTAAAAAATTGAATTCACTTACCTTCATTTTTTCACAGCTTAAATGATGCCATTTATCGCATCCGTCACATGCAATATCTCTAATCCCTTCACAATTTTCTCCACATACACCACATGGAAAAGGGATGTGCTTTCTGAACTGTGCCATTGTAGAATGTTTGAGGTTTTTTTTATTTGTGATTCAATTGACGAAACAAATTGAAGTGGAGTTGAGAAATGAAATGTTCATTTATATAAGAAAATAGTCTGTTTGAAGTTCTGAATAGCTTGCTGACATGCTTTCATAAACATATCCTAATAATCACAAACAACATGCCACACAAATAACGGTGATTTTAATTTACCGATCAAACAATTCAGTAGCCAAAACGATCACACTTATAGGCTTGGACACATGGACAGCGGTACCTTTTGATATCTGAGCTAGGGATCATTGAATTATCATCTACAGTTATTTTTGCGGACTCTTTGTCCCATGTTGCTAGAAATGAGTCCGAAATTTTCAATACGCAGTATACAATAATAGTGAAATTTGGGATTTCTAACTTCAAAACCCAATGAGTATTTAGTATGACACGGATATAAAGATTATTGACGAATTAAGATTAAGTGTGAGTATGTACTTGAACGGTATTAACTGCACTCTTGAAACCCCCTGATAAATTTGTAATGGGAAACCAGTCATCAGAGCTAGCGATAATCCAATATAATTTTGACACCTACTTAATTGTTAATTCGACCAGTGGTTTTCTTCCGGTATCTCTGTTTGAAAACGAGTAAAGGTAAGTTTGTGAAAGAGCAAAACATTAAATAGTGAAATTTTAGGGGTTAACGTTGAAATATCAACACCAAACTTCGGATATGTATTATTTGTACTGTTTTCAACCAGAAACCGCTCATTTGATATTTGTATGACCAGTAGTTCATTTGCGGACTCTTTGGCCCATCTTACGAAAAATGAGTCCGTAAGTTTGAAAACGCGCTATACATTAATAGTGAAATTTTAGGGGTTAACGTTGAAATATCAACACCAAACTTCGGATATGTATTATTTATACTGTTTTCAATAAGAAACCGTTCATTTGATATTTGTATGACTAGTAGTTCATTTGCGGACTCTTTGGCCCATCTTGCAAAAATGAGTCTGTAAGTTTTGAAAACGCGCTATACAATAATAGTGAAATTTTAGGGGTTAACGTTGAAATATCAACACCAAACTTCGGATATGTATTATTTATACTGTTTTCAATAAGAAACCGTTCATTTGATATTTTTATGACTAGTAGTTCATTTGCGGACTCTTTGGCCCGTCTTGCGAAAAATGAGTCGGTAAGTTTGTAAACGCGCTATACAATAATAGTGAAATTTTAGGGGTTAACGTTGAAATATCAACACCAAACTTCGGATATGTATTATTTATACTGTTTTCAGTCAGAAACCGTTCATTTGATATTTTTATGACTAGTAGTTCATTTGCGGACTCTTTGGCCCGTCTTGCGAAAAATGAGTCGGTAAGTTTGTAAACGCGCTATACAATAATAGTGAAATTTTAGGGGTTAACGTTGAAATATCAACACCAAACTTCGGATATGTATTATTTATACTGTTTTCAATAAGAAACCGTTCATTTGATATTTGTATGACTAGTAGTTCATTTGCGGACTCTTTGGCCCATCTTGCGAAAATGAGTCTGTAAGTTTGAAAACGCGCTATACAATAATAGTGAAATTTTAGGGGTTAACGTTGAAATATCAACACCAAACTTCGGATATGTATTATTTATACTGTTTTCAATAAGAAACCGTTCATTTGATATTTTTATGACTAGTAGTTCATTTGCGGACTCTTTGGCCCGTCTTGCGAAAAATGAGTCGGTAAGTTTGTGAACGCGCAAAATATTAATAGTGAAATTTTAGGGGTTAACGTTGAAATATCAACACCAAACTTCGGATATGTATTATTTGTAACCCAAAGAACCAGAAACCATTCATTTCAGAACATTAACCCCCATAGTTTACTTGCGGTCTCTTACGGACTCTTACGGTCTCTTTTTCTACCTGCGGACTCATTTTAGTACTACCCGCCGAATCGTCCGCTTGCATTTTTACCCAAATCGTCCGCCAGTGTTTGAAATCGCAAAACATGTGATGGAAAATAACTCTAATAATATTTATGCCGTATGAAATACTGGTTAGCATGGCATTTTTTAAATGTCCAACATAGCACATTTTCCAAACACGTTTCTTGGCATAAATTCTTATGTATTTGCACTAATTTTAGACTTTGTCAATTATAAAAATTTCTCTTAATTTTTTTTTTATAATTTTGCAATTACTTATGGTTAAGCAAGGTTGTGTGTTTCAATGAATACTGGCAAAATTATAAGATTTTTTATCAAATTTAATTAATATTCTATAAGTTTTGGTGCGTTTCTTAATATAATTAATTCTGTAATCTATTTGCTAATAATTATTCATTGTTATGTGCCTGTGGTGCCGGACAATGAATTATTGCAAAATTAAAGGATTTTAATGGAATATAATATATCACAAGTTTTGATTCGTTTCTTAATACAATTATTTCTTATAAATTTTAATTCTTGTAATATATTTGCTAATATTTTTGCAATTATTCATTGTTAAGTGCCAGTGGCACCTTTCAATGAATAATTGCAAAATTATCAGAGTTTTTTTTGTTTAAACAATATTTATTGAAAAATGGCTTATAAATTTTAATTCTTGTAAAATATTTAATAATAATTTTTTTATAGATATTGATTTCACAAACTATCAGCTGCTCATCCCATGTTGTTATGCTGGGACAATTTATGGAAAAAAAAACATCCTCTTTCATCTGAAAAGCTCTGCAGCTGTTTAAGAAAAAGGATATGAATCAAATAGGTTCTACTACTCAGAAATTAGTTTCAATCTCATAGGACAAACCTGATTAGAGAAATTAAAATATTGATTCCCAAGAGCTGAATACCACCTGTGAATAACTTGGGTTAGTACAATCAAAAGTAATAAAAACTTTGTTTGCATAAACTTTCCTGAGATTATCTCTTTGAGATTTTGCAATATTTTCAGTATCTCGCACTATAACATGCCATTAACATGGTGAATAAGTCATGTTCATATGAAATGAACTCAAAAGAGCACACACCACCTTCCTGTGCTGTGAATGGCCTATGCTGAAGATTTTGACAGAAAGAAACCTAATACCACACAGATGAATATGTTTTGGCCAATTGTTAATCCATAATGATTCTCAGATGAGCAAAACCTACAGCACCTGACTCATTCATCCATGATTCTCCCTCATGATCCTCAACAATTCAGCCACTAATTTTGTCTAAAATTTTTGCACTTTCCCTCCGAGTCTTTCATTTACAGTAATGACTGTTCATCCCCTCATCCAACTAAGCCTCCTGTCTCAAGTCTCTATTTCCTCCCAAGAATTGTATTGTTCAGTTTATGGAAAATGAGAGCCCCTTCCAAGAAACTGTTCCAGTGTCTTCATTTGTCCTGAACCACACATTTTTTAACTTCATTCTTTCATCATTTCATATCATATATTGTAGATTTGTGTTCCTAGAATTCCTTTTGCAATCCTTTATCTCATGAATAAGTCAAATCTTCCTGTGTTATTATATAAAGAAATCTCCATTCAAATTTTATTACTTTTTTTCTCAAAAAACAAAACAAAACAAACCTTATGCCCCCTAAATGGAACAAGCTTTACATGTTTTTTTGCAATGATAGACGAGAGAGAGGTCATAAGCTGTGGTACCCCCCAAAAAGACATTGAGGAGATTTTTCAGAAAAATAATTATACTGTTATCTTCTGCTCCTGTTTGGTAAAAGGTGAACATGATAAAGTATAGGGGTTTTAACTTTCTCAAACTTCACAGTAGACCACATTTCTGTTATATATCACTCTCCGGTCCTGAAAAATGATTTTGAAGTTCAAACAAAAAATAACCCAGTCAAATTAGATAAGAGTTTCTCAAATAAAATAGTAATATCTACAAATCACCTAGTCACCCAGGAAATGTACAAACAATGAAACATGAATTCAGTTTAGTAACTGCAGCTGTTTCTCCACAAAAACCTTATTGAAACTTTTCTCCCGATAAGTTTCATTTGGTTAAGGATTCGCTTCCCCTTCAGAATGAATTTATTTGTGTGGTTTTGGTAGATGCCTCTTACCGTAATGTTTATATTTACCCCTAGATACTTGTAGTCACATCATGTCTCTCCTACACTAAAACGTTTGCTGCTGCTGCTGCTACATACCCGAAAACAGCCCCCACCCTCCATACTGAAATTGATACATGAGGATGTCATTCAGCCTTAATTTCAAACCAGTAAAAATTACATGAATTTTAATCAGAAATGTTGAGAGACACTTCTCAGAGCTTTGTGTTCCTACCACTGTTTCATGTGCCGTTACCAGAATGTTTTATTCTTGTAACTTACATGACATTTGATTGGAAAATAATAAATAAATTGTAACACAAATTATTATCTTACTAAATATAAATTGCAAATGCTAAAATAAACATTTTAATCTACTGTTAAAACATTTTTTTTCAAAGATACATGACTTTGATAATTGTCGTATTGTGTTTAGATTTTTTTTTGACTTGTTTTAGGTTTTTATAGGTCAAAATTTTGGAATTTGACATTTCCATGTATGCAGATAATGACCAAAGAGCTGAACGATAATTTTGATGACTTGTCTTCCCGCGTCTCAACATAATAATATATCTGCAGAGCTATTAATTTTGTCTTCATCTCTCCACCGGTAACCCTTCTTGTGTCATTTTTACCTGAGAAATGACGAGTGTTTGCAGCTTTTTCTGGTAGAAACAGAGACTTGCTTCAAAATTTGATCAATGTTATTTTTTCCAAATTTACCTTTTAAAAGTTTTCAGTCACTTTTTTAACCCTACTGATATTTACTCTTTGATATTGTATAAGAGCTCTCATCTGTTTCCTTCTTGGAGTGTATTGTTACCTTCAATACATTGTGTTTTGAGCTGGAGACCTTCGGTCTTTCTCTTTGATAATTTTCTTTTTCAGTCAAGAGTTTAGTAGATGGATTGGGAACATAAAACAGAATTGGGACTGCATTCCCAACCAGTTTTTTTTCCCAATCATTAGGATTCATGAACAGAACATTATGTTCTCAAAATGTTCTGGGCAGATTCTGTAATTTTTCAGATGGACTTCCAATCAAATTTGTTAATTTACAATTTTGCACCTGTAATATTGGGAAGAGATCACATGCTACTGTATGTAGCACTCTGTATTATTCTATAAATTATGGTTATTGAACTTCACTGATAACTTTATACATTTATTATGGTTGTGAAATAGCCTTACCTACAGAAAGTAACAACTGATAAATAACTTATTAGGGCTGAATTGCTGTCATAAGTTTTCAAGAGGGAACCAAATTACAGGGGAAGAAACTGAAAATGCTGTTTTCACAAAGCATCTAGAACTTTGAGTCTGGTAGAACTTTACTCAATGATTTTCCATGGCTCTCTGCTACTGGTAGTGGTACACCAGTTTCTTCCAGATGTAAAACTTCCCTGGATGTGGAAAGTGTAATAAAACCCAAATGAATAATTAGATAAATAAATGGGATAATTTGTGATATTTAATTATATACTTCATATATTTGATGCTGCCTTCGGTTGGAGTGGGAGCAGACATTTTCACTCCCTCCTTTTTAAATACTAAAAATATACCTCCAATGGGAGGCCGAATAGTACACGAAAATTATTGGGCCGAAACGTGCAAGGGAGAAAAACAATGGAGTCTGAAATTCACACATTCATACTAGACCACAAACAAAGCAACAAACATATACATACATATACACCGCACATGTCGTGTTATTTTCGAGTTGTACTGCAAATAATTTGAACTTGAAGGTCAAACGAACCATTTCATTCAAGATTTTCACTCTTCTCTCTAGCCTGCTCCAGTCGGCATTTTTATGCATAAAACTTGATAGTCTGGCAAACACGGTGTGCTACTGTATTAAATTGGGTCTGTAATTATTCTGTCAACTAACTTTTAATTATCTTTCGGAATGCAATAAAATGACACCCCCACCCACAGTATTTTTTAAGTATTATCGCAGTTGTTAGCAGCGCATTTGCAAGACGACATTTTGCTTCAAACTGACGCCAACCGCCAGGGGGACAGAAACTGGGCTAATTTCAGGTTTTGACTCGAGTAGATTCTCCGGTTGGTTGATTCTATACTCCGTGTCCGTGCACAGGCGCAGGGAGGCGCAAGCGTTTTGGATGACCTTGACCAAACATTGATCCGCAGAAATGTCCAGACGACTTTCTGCAAGTTGGCAGCAAATCTTCAATCTCATAAGGCCAATGAGAGCCGAAGAAGCTCGGCCTTCATATAGGTCTGTTATGAACACAAATGCAGCTAGCCACTGCCCCAAGCTACTCAAAGTGTCACTCAGATTTTATAGATTTACCCAAACAAACATCCAAGATCCAATTCGGGTCCTCCGTCTCCGACGAATTACACCCATTTCGTCTGCGGGAGCGGGTCTTTTCGGCCTCGGGAACATTCGTCCTCCGTTTTCTACAAGTACAAGGGAGACTAACAGAGACGCGGTTTAATATCAGTTTAAATACCTTTATTACAACTAAAAGTAAAACAAAAAATAAATACCGCGTAATATAAAATACATTTACACTTGATATACCTACTACTATTAAAAAAATAGTCCAATAATATTAGCCTTCGCCTGTGCTCCGAATTTATTATTTTTTGATTTTTAATATGTCGCACCGTCGAAGTCTAATCTGATCTTTTGTTTTTCCAGCAGCAAAGTTCAGCGAGAGACTCTCGCTGAACGGTTGGACCTCGATTAAAGATCAAATTTCCCCACCTGGTTCCTACTTCCGATTGACAGTTGTGTAAAACACATTTTTCTTCATTCTGGTGGTCATTTTCTTGCAAATAAATCGATATTTTTAATTATTTAGGCGTCATTTGCACTGCAATTTTTTCAACTCGAAACAAACTGTTGAACCGGAAGATGGGTTGATAGGAAAACGCAGAGTGAAAAACGGAATACCAATAATGTAGTGCACACCAAGTCAAACGACGCGGCAGTCGTTGCAATACATCTCGATTTGTTCGAAACCGCTGAGGTACATTTGTTTCCAGAAATGGAATACGATTTTTAACAATTTTCCAACCGCTGTAACATTACCGCTTGAAAAAATGTTTCTATTTAATTATTGGTATTTAATACGTAATTCGACATTAAGTATGGGAAATTTATACATCTAATATGAATGTGAAGGCATATTATTCTTGTCGAATGTGGGAACATGTATGGAGAATGAGTATTCATCATATTAGTGTTATGTCGCCTAATTTTGTACTTTGCTGCTGGAAAAACGAAAGATCAGATCAGACTTCGACGGTGCAACATATTAAAAATCAAAAAATAATAAATTCGGAGCACAGGCGAAGGCTAATATTATTGGACTAGATATATACTGGCACACAACCTCAAAAAATATCATGCAGTTATAATATTCTCTTTATATTTCTCCGATGCTTCCTCTAACTTCTTGGATACCTTTGGACAAGCAAGTAAGTGAGCAAGATTGATATTGGAGTCGAATGAATGAAAAGTTTCAGCACTCCGACTGCGCACATGGATGATGTGGGATTTAAATCCCTTGTGACCCGAATAACTTTGTTTTATAATTTTATTTCCTTATGAATACTGAAATCGCAGTTTTTTGGTTGTTTTAGAAAAACAGAAAAAGAAACCCAAACAGTCGCTGGTTTGGGAGTAGCCCCAGCATGTTATCCATAACGGTTACAAAAAGGAAAAAAATCCACCGATATGTGTTTCTGAAAGCTGAAGTAATGAAAGCTGGGAGTCAGCCATCAACCTACATGTATAAGGGAGAGGGCTATAGTTACAGTCCACATAAAAAGGTTTAAGTGTTCAAAGAAACTGTAAAAACAGTATATATGATCACCTAATCAAGTGCGATTAAGGGCCTATATAAGTAATGGAATTTTGTTTGTTTTGAAATTCTCACCTCTCATATTCCTTAAATTCAGATTAAATATACACAAATTATTAATCAAAATGAAGGTTGGGATGTATAGAACACGAAAAACATATGTAATCAACTCATAGAGTCGATTGTAGGCACCACTGGTTCCTGGAAGTCTGCAACCGTATTTGCACCAGAACTGATAATAAAGTAATATTCCATCAGAACAACTTGTGGCCAAATGTGCTTCATATATCCAAGAACAAAGCTAGGCATTCAAAACACTTTCGAATACAGCGATAGGACTGCATTTTGGAAAAGGACAACACTGTCTGCATTTTTTATTGAAGATGGTTTCCATGCTCGACAGACATGCGCAAATCACTCGTTACCACGAATTTCCATCGAAAAACAAAATCGTAATTCTAAAAAATTTCAGCAGGTATTACATGTATGATACCTTGCATTGAATATGACAACTGTGCAATCTCTATCTAATAACAGTATACTGTATAAAGACGATCTTTTTCATTATTTGATTTTAGACGGCGTTGTTTTTACATGCTTTTTCTGTCCGATGACGTCGACCGGAAATCGAAAGTATACTCACACGTAACCAAAAGCAAACGCTTTGGAATTTTCCCCAATGCAGCTCTGTCGCCGTGTTTTGAAGAATTTTAATCCCCTAGCTTTGTTCTTGGATATGAAAAGCACATTTGGCCACAAGTTGTTTTCGTGAAATATTATTAAATTATCAGTTCTGGTGCGAATGCGGCAGCAGACTTCCAGGAACCAGTGGTACCTACAGTCGACTCTATGAGTTGATTACACACGTGTTTCGTGTTCTATACACCCCAACCTTCATTTTGACGAACATTTTGTGTATATTTAATTTGAATTGAAGGAATGTGAGAGGTGAGAATTTTCAAAATAAACAAAATTTCATTACTTATATAGGCCCTTAAATCAATCAAACTTCTGTCATACTGTAAAAACGCTGTATGAGTATCTCATCAGAGGTCAGAACTTTGATCACAACTTCAGAAGAACTTATAAAAACAAACTTTTAAAGCTGAGTTGTGCCAAACAGCACCCAAGAAGAAGTATATCATTTCGGGTTTGCATGTCGGTGTTGGTGCACACATATTGTCATTCTGTTATTCAATACAGTGGATTTTATATTTCATTATTCATGAAGGATAGGTCTCGTGCTCAGTATATTTCAACTTTAGGAATAAAGGTACAGTTAAAACTAGAAGTCCTGTCATGAAATGCGCACAAATAACACGTTGATATGCGCGTTAATGTACGCGTTATAACCCAAGTGAAGCTATCAAATTTCGTGCATATGGCCTGTGCACAAGCAATGTTTCAGCCAATGGACCTCCGGGTAACCCGGAGGTCCATTGGCAGAAACATTGCATGTGTTTGCTATGAGTAACCAAGAGAACCTGCCGTGCTTTGGATGCCATTTGATATGGCAATTAAGCGCATTTCCAACGCGCAATTAAGCCTAGATAAGCGCACTATTCGTGACAGGACTTCTAGTTTTAACTGTAGGTCGTATATATATTATTCTTTAAAAAAATATTCTGGAAAAACTCCTAATATCCAAAAAAAAAACACAACAAAATGAACTAAAATATAATTTTTTTAAAGTTATTTTTCCACTCCCAAACTCAGAGAAATTTTTTACCAAAAGTGGGAACATTTGGCCTCAAAAGTGGGAACATTTGGCCTCGACTGAGGCCGAATGTTCCCGGAAAAATACCTGGGGCTGAATGTTCCCGTGGCCGAAAAGACCCGGACTCTTGTCTGCAAACCGTTTCGTCCGCTGCAATTTCACCCATTTCGTCCGGTCCTCCTAAATACCGGAATTACCCAGAATTAACTGGAATTACTCAGAATTACCTGTTTTATGTCGTATTTTCACTCTTTGCTTACTATTTTAAATATTTAATCACAGAGTTGTGAAAACTGTTCTCCTAAACTTATAGGTATGCAATGCCAGCTATGACCGGAGTGTGATAAACACATTGGTCGTCGATTTTTTTTTATGTATTTGGTTATTATTGATCGCCTTACATGCACCACTCGCGTTGCTTTCAGTATGCACAACACTCTACTAGTATTCCGTTTGGGTATGGGACAAGTCGCCGTCCGACAGCGAGTTGTCCCGTTTTTTTTTTTTTTAATTTTTTAATTCATTTTTTTATTATTTTATTTTTCGGGGTGAAATACATGTATTGTTAAATTTATCAGTTACTTACCTGTAGAGTATTTTCACAGATAAATGCGACCTCCGTGAAGTGGTCGCTGGCAGCATCGACTTTGTAATACTGGCACTGACCTCCAGCAATACCGAGATGCCATGCACAGCAGAATTGTTCTGAATTTTGTTTGCACACCTTGTCAACAAAAGTAAGTATCGCTTAAACAGAAAATAACTTAACAAATAACTTTGGTGCAAGCAGATACGACTAAAAGATATGTAAACGGAGACAGAGAGAAAAAGTGTCCACCTCCACCAGCTGACCTCCCCTCGATGTCGAATTTAGAGTTCAGGCATCAGATTTAGAGACGGACGCACCGACCAAATACACTAAAATGGCCCAGAAGTATTGGGACGAATATATGTCAGACCGTCCATCACTGTCAACGTCAGCCTTTTTGAAGAAATGTTCCTCTATTTACAATGTGTTATGTTAAGTAATTATAGTTCTTTCAAATGTTAATCTTTAAATATTACTTTTTGTGAATTATAGAAACTTGATAGAAAATACAGAATTCTGAAATTATTTTCATTTGTATTCACATGAAAAAGGTCTTTTCGGCCTATTTTCGTGTGAAATCACAGATATAACATAATTTTCAATGAAAAGATGCATGCTTTGTCTTTCCTTAAGAACGTTATCTCAATTTGCTTTAAAATGTTTTGAAATGTGTTTATCATGTAGTACTCTGTGATTTTAACGGATCCTGTTATATTACATGTATTGTCACTATTGTGTGTGTTAATTTATTATTGTTACATGTCTTTGTTGTGAAGAATAAAGATAATTAATCCTATATATGTCACTAGTTACTTGTCACCCCACGGCGACTTGTCCCGACGGCGACTCGTCCCACCTCGGCTTCAGCGAGTTGTCCCGTTCCCTTCCGTTTCATGTGCCGTCATTCCTAAGAAACGGCTAGCGTTCCAGTTCCATGTCCTGTAGGCTTTGTACATGTAAGACTGTGACCTAGGGCCCTCCCCCCCCTCCCACCATCGGCCCTCACAGTCTTTGAGAGGCCCATTCAAATCTAATCTGACTAAAAATGAAATTGACCTGATTCGGGTCAACTCACTTCATGCTTCATATCGAAGATTAACCCCCTGCACTCTGATGTCAAAATATTAAAATTTTAAGGCGTCATATATCTCATAATGCATCTAGAAATTTAGCCAATTCAATCTTGTTTGACAGAGTTCAATGAACTCTGTCAAACAAGATTGAATTTACTAAATTCCTAATTGCATTACGGGAAAATTTTGCACCTGAAAATCTTGACATATTGACATCCGTGTGCAGGGGGTTAACAATCACAAATCAATATTATACTTACCGGCGGGGTAACCGCTGTCAATCCAGGAAACATGTATTCCCTGTGCCTGCACCATTTTTTGACCATGACATGGAAATAAGTCGAAGAAATGTTGAAAAACATCCAAATTCAAGAACTTGAGAAAAAAAGGAAATTTGAACATAAACAACATTTACTGCACACGCGCACGAAAGTCTTTGACAGATTTCAGGCCATCCAAAACATTTTGTTGTTTCCTTAAATTTCATTTTGCTAACTCGCGAGTTGAACGCGTTGACTGTACTCGCGGCTGCTAGCCTAAGATTTAAAAAATGCGCAGATTAGTTAATAGCGATGAGAAAGGATTGTCTTCTTGGGATTTCAAAATAAAAATAATGTTTCAGTCTACAAAATAAACTCTGATTTCACTCAGTATCTGCCAGATGAGTTTCTAAGAGATTCTAGACCTTAGGTCACAGTCTTACAAAGACTAAATTAGACCCATCATGCTGGTCTCAAAATGGCCTTAAGTGGAGTAATTCCGGTGTTTAGGAGGACCCATTTCATCCGCTACCATTTGACCCGTTTCGTACGCTACAGTTAAAACTAGAAGTCCTGTCACGAACTCTGCGCTTACCTAGGCTTAATTGCGCGTAGGAATTGTGCTCAATTGCTATATCGAATGGCATCCCAAGCATGGCAGGTTCTCCTGGATACTCATTGCAAACACAGGCAATGTTTCTCCCAATGGACCTCCAGGTTCCCTGGAGGTCCATTGGCTGAAACATTGTTTGTGCACAGGTCATATGTACAGAATTTGATAGCCATACTATGGTCATAATGCATAGATTAACGTGCAGATCAACGTGCTATTTGTGCGCATTTCATGACAGGACTTCGAGTTTTAACTGTAGGTATATTTTTTATTCCAATGAATTTTTCTGTTGTTTTATTATGTTATTAAAATTTTGTTTTTTATTGAAAATAAATATAATTTATATCGTAGTTTACATTTGATGGTCTATATAGTTTTAATATATTACTTACTTATTTCAAGAAAAAATTTAAGTCCACATTGTATATTGTTTGTCCCGGCCATATAGCTGGGATAAAAAAGCAGGCCTGCCCCCCGAACCAGGGAAGTACGAGTCGTCTTTTGGGGAGCCCTGAGATGTGCCGTTGTTTTCTATTTTCGATTCCTCGAATAAATGAAAAATAATCAGAGAAATTTACCAAGTATTACAAATTATTCTCAATAAATGTCGCTTTTTTCACAAAATGTTTCTAATTATTTTGCCATTATTCCTTGAATAAATGCAAAATTATCAGAAAAAGTTACCCAATATTACAAATTTTTCTCAATAAATATCACATTTTCCACTGAATTATCCCTTATATTTGCTATTAATAAAGAATAAATAATAAATAAATGAAAGAAAATCAGAGTTGTTGCTTTTTTTCATTGCACAAATCCTGATTTCCATAGTGGATGAAATGGCCAGCGGACGATTCGGTCTCTCTGGCAGACGAAATGGGTGAAATTGCGTGCGGATGAAACAGGCATTTCCCTCCTAAATGCCGAAAATTGGCGGAATGACATAAAATGACATTTATTTTACCAATACTGGACCCCGGAATGTATTTTGTTTATTAACTAACAAAAGATACAGAGTGGAAATCGGAGGAATAGAATCATCATCACTAAAACTTGCTCAAGTTGCTATATCATGTATGAAACATCCAAAATGACAGACCCCAACGTTGTTATTTTGCACCACTGAAGAAATTAATGTGATACATTATAGTGTATAATTAGTACACCATGACGTGTCACAATACTTTTTTATAAAGGTCTGAAATAACAATCAACGACAGATCAAGAGACTGAAGAGTGGAAATCAGAGGAATGGAATCGTCATCGCTAAAACTTGCTTGGTGAAACATCCTGAATGACAGTCTCCAACATTGTTATCTTGCACCCTTGTAAGAAAGTAATATGATGCATTATAGTATATAATTAGTACACCATGATGTGTCACAATACTTTTTTATGAGGATCCAAAATGACGATGGCAAATCAAGAGTGGAAATTGGAGGAATGAAATCATTGTCACTAAAACTTGAGCCCTTGAAATTAGCATTTTGTGGCTTCGGCACTATACTGCTGTGGCAAAACCAGTTTGGCACGGCACTACAACAGCATTTTGTTACAGTATGGAAATATTATTTATATTGGTAACAGAAAGAAATCTGAGAATCAGCAACAATAACTATGAATTTAACTATTCTGAAATTTAATTAAAAAAAATTAATATAAAAAAAAATGATACAAAGATCTTTTACACTAATTGGTTTACAGAAAATAAAAACAGTGGTACTTATCAATTATTGAATTAGTCCAAAGTACAGTTTGACAGAATCAAGTAATCCAGTGGTGAGGAATCTTGTGAAGAAAGTTACCAGCTGGTAGTATTAAATCCTAGAATGTCTCTTCAGAAACTGTATCCCGTAGATTTGTAATAAAATTTTCACTTAAGAAATTTCAGCAGTCTCCAATAAAATATAATAAAATGCTCTGCAAAATTCAAATGGAGTAAAAATCCAAGAAGTATTTGCGCCACAGGTAATTTCCAAATAATCCAGCAGAATCCTGGCTTTTCACAAAATAATATTCTGTTTCACAGAAAGTATAAATTCTCTTTTCCAAGATGAAAAGATTCTCTTCAATATTCTCTTTTGGAATCAATCTTCCAAATTCACAAAGAAGCACTGCTTCTATAATAAATGCACTGTTCTGAAACAATAATAATCTCCAATGGAAACAAATGAAGTGAGTCTTTCCGAAATGGTTTTCTAAAAATGAGTTTTTAAATTCTGCTGACAAACCTTTATATAGTAACCAGATAGAATGTTCCAGAAGATGAAAATTCTTCAAAGTTCTGACAGTTTCTCAGGGATTCTGTTTAAGTTCAAGTAAACAAGGTCATTGACCTACTTGAACAATTAAACAATCAACAGCTATATGTACAATATATTAGTGTAACAAAGATGTAAACAAAGGTCACTCAGTGCAAATGAGTCAGACCAGTCAGAAAATGCAGAAAAATATCAAACTTAATATAATTATCCACTAAGGATGTATCAATCTCAATATAATATGGGGGCTATAACAATTTATTCTGGTGGTAAGTGGTTCGGTATCAGAAGCATACTGACACAGTGGTGAGCCTATGAGTGTCAACATGAGCGCCAAAATTGTTGACCATTTTATTTTTACAAGAGTTTCAGTTAATATTCAGCGCGTGCATTTTAACCAGGCCAATCTGCCCTGGCCTGGTAATCGGCCGCAAAAATAATCTGACAAGGCCGATCATTCGTCCCCGTCGTCCATCTATTGTTTCCCAGTCAAGCGGTGAGCGATTTCGTAAAACAAAATAACTTCTGGCGATGGAAATAATTGATCGGGTGATTCCAGGGTTTATTCATATACTTCCGCCGTTGATGTACTAAAAGACGATCTCAGATGAGCATAGAAAACATGAGGGGGTGGGTATGGCAAAACTAAATGTACAAACAGCTTGATACTGACATTTATTACCACATTCCATTGCGATTACTGTTTGATTGCCTGGCACAAGTTTTATACATACATGTACATGTAGAATGGGAAAAAAGCCATACGAATATCATCGGCAAACTTTAAAAAAAACTAGACTTTATGATTCTGGAGAATCATGGCTTTTCCCGATGAGATTCCATGATTCTTCATGACCCCACAGTATCTGATGAATTGTTTTTAACTGTTTCACTGAAGTTCCTTTATTGATGTTATGAGAAAGGCGAGTATAGTAGTCTCAAATGACTCAGTTTGATAAAAAAAATTGTTTAGGTAGAAACCATCATTAACGGTGGAGGGGGTTAATATCAATATCGTCGTCCAACGAGTCAATGACCTACAAAAGGAGTTATGTTTGTTTAGTTTAAACAATATTTATTCATGAATTATAATATTATACATACAGGTAAATGATAATTGCATGATGTTCATGGGGACTTGTAATACAGGTGTATGCATAAAGGTATTTCAACATAGTTGATATACAAGTTGAATGGGTGGGATTCAGCAGTAAGCTATAAGCTTATGTTAAGCTGTCTCCCAAGAAAATCTGAAAAAAATTGCAGGTAGTTGCTTGCACTATGTGAAATATTGTTTAAACATGAAATGGAGGTATACAAAAAGAGAGAAGGGAGAAAGAGGGGGGGGGGAGGAGAGAGAGAGGGAGGGGGGGAAAGAGAGTTTCAACCAAACTGAGCTCAACACACTCCCAACAAATGAGAGTTATATACGCAACCTCAGAGAATGTGCTGCTAGCGGTGTCATTAAAGCGGACTCACCCGGGATCCACACCTGAGCCGCCATTAACGCACGTGCATCTAACATTTACAAACTATCAATCAAATTTAATCTATTAAAAGCCACAAAAAATCTACATCTTGTTTATCCTAGACTTCCTAGATCGATGCACGCGAGGAAACACAGCCCAAGTGCAGAGCCCAAACTGCCCACGACGGCTCCGTCGTAGCCTGGCGTCCTGTGGCACTAAAGCTCAGAATGCAAAATAAGGCTGCATTATTCACACTTCAGATGCATGTACTATCCACAATTTGAGAAACGTGCATAGCTGCGCCCACCGGCAGGACCGACACGCCAACAACGGGTGCGGGGGAGCAACACCTGTCACATCACAAACCGCCGGGAAGAGAGCAGCCCACCAGCCCCGACAATGGCCGCGGCCACACTCGACTCCCAAACCGTCGACACCAAAGACATATATTCCTTGCTGGAGAGTCATCACATCAGTCACAAATGTTTGAATAACGAATATGTGAAATGAAGGTGATAAATCATTCCCCAAAGAACTACAAATGGAAATGACTCACTGGAAGCGCCCACTCAGTGTGATATAATCCTGTACAATTCCGAATACAAGAGCATTTTTAGAGTTGTCCAACCATTCAGACCCAAACAGAAGCGTAGAGAGGTCAAATGTGAAAGGCAATGTATTGATAGTTGAGTCGCGTGCAGCGTCATGTATTGGACAATACAGGAGGAAATGTTCAGTTGTCTCTGGGTCACCACACTGGCACAGTGGGGATGACGATAGATGGTTGTCATAGAGGTGGGCATTGATACCGCTACAATGCAAGCGTAGCCTACAATGATAGATTTTTGCAGCACGGGATTTAGCACCAGTGTAAAATATCGGTGGTCGTTGGTTTGCACTATTTAAGAACCTTCTAAAATTTATGAGGGAGGAATTTTCTTTTGCCGATGTTGGTAATCTGTTCCACTGATTGGTAACATCCAGGATAAATGAGGATTGGTATAAGTTAGTGTGGCAGAAGGTAATACGGTGGTTAATTGCAGATCAGAGATTGTGACTTTGATTGATGGATGCACTGATGGGGGGAACTTTGATAGAGATATATGGAGGTGTTAGTTCATGACACATCTTGAAGAACTGAGTAAGCTTGTGCTTACGTCATCTTTCTTGTGTATCCCATTGAACTTCAGTATAGAGGAGGCTTCTACTGGCGCTCACAGTGGCACCAGTAACTATTCTTTCTGCCGCTATTTGTATTTTCTCCAAGTCAGCTGCTTGCATTGCTGAGCAGTTGTCCCAGACACAGTCAACATATTCTAATAGAGGTCAAATGAAAGCAAAATATATTCGTTTGAGGACTTTCTTTCAAGAGTAAACTTGTGAGCTCTAAGCATATCGATACGTGACCAAGCTTTAGAGCAAACATGGTCAATATGGTCATTCCACATACAATTTTTAGCTTAAGTTGACATAGTCAAGATAAGCTATTGCCATCACGCGTGCGGAAGTCTGTTAGTCTGTGACGTCTGTTCACATTTTCTTTTAGCACGGGCTACACCCCGCAGTTCTTGTCAGATCGTCACGAAATTTCATATGCAGGTTTGGGGTCATGTCTAGATGAGAACGACCCCTTCTGGTCACGATCGGGCAACCGGTATGGCTGCCCGAGCCCAAAACCCGAAAACCATTAGCACAGTCTACAGGTCGTATTTATGAAGGGATTTCATTGTAACTTGGTAGGATGCCTCTGTATAATGCCTAGATGAGAACGTCCCCTTTTGGGCATGATCTATCAACCGTGATGGCTGACCAAGCCCGAAACCCAAAAAATTTTAGCACAGTCTGCAGGTCATGTTTAATGTGGAGGGATTTCATTGTAACTTGGTAGGATGACTCCTTATGATGTCTAGATGAGAATTTCCCCATTTGGGCATGATCTGCCAACCGTGACGACTGCCCGAGCCCAAAACCCGAAAACCTTTACCACAGTCTACAGGTCATATTTATTGAGGAATTTCATTGTAACTTGGTGGGTTGACTTCATACATTGATCATACTAGATGAGAAAGTCACGTTTTGGGCATGATTGGGCAACTGTGAGGGCTGCAGGGGCCCAAAGCCCGAAAATCTTTAGCACAGTCTAGAGGTCATATTTATGAAGGGATTTCATTGTAACTTGGTAGGATGACTCCAAATAATGTCTAGATGAGAACGTCCCATTTTGATCGCGATCATGCAGCCTTGATGGGTGCCCGAGCCCAAAAACCTTTAGCATAGGCAAAAGGTCATATTTATGGAAGGATTTCATTGTAACCTGTTAGGTTGACTCCATGTAATGCCTAGATGATGACATCCCCTTTTGTTCGTGATTGGTCAGTTGTAATGGCTACTAGTGCCCGAACCCCGAAAACCTTGAGCACAGTCTACAGGTCATATTTATGAAGGGATTTCATTGTAACTTCTTAGGATCACTCCAGATGATGCCCAGATGAGATTGTCCCCTATGGTTGCGATCATTCAGCCATGATGGCTGCCCAAGCCCGAAGCCCAAAAACCTTTAGCACAGTCTACAGGTCATATTTATGAAGGGATTTCATTGTAACTTGGTAGGTTAACTTCATATAATGTCTAGATGAGAACGTCCCATTTTGGACATGATTGGGCTACTGTGACGGCTAAAGGTGCCCGAAGCCCGAAAACCTTTAGCACAGTCTACAGGTCATATTTATGAGGGGATTTCATTGTAACTTGGTAGGATGACTCCAAATAATGTCTAGACGAGAACGTCCCATTTTGGCCATGATCATTCAGCCTTGATGGGTGCCCGAGCCCAAAAACCTTTAGCATAGGCAAATGGTTATATTTATAGAAGGATTTCATTGTAACCTGTAAGGTTGACTCCATATAATGCCTAGATGATGACATCCCCTTTTGGTCGTGATTGGTCAACTGTGATGGCTACAGGTGCCCGAAGCCCGGAAACCTTGAGCACAGTCGACAGGTCATATTTATGAAGGGATTCCATTGTAACTTCGCAGGATCACTCCAGGTGATGCCCAGATGAGATTGTCCCCTTTGGTTGCAATCATTCAACCATGATGGTTGCCCGAGCCCGAAGCCCGAAAACCTTAAGCACAGTCTACAGGTCATATTTAGGAAGGGATTTCATTGTAACTTGGTAGGTTGACTTCATATAATGTCTAGATGAGAACGTCCCCTTTTGGACATGATTGGGCAACTTTGATGGCTAAAGGTGCCCGAAGCCTGAAAACCTTTTGCACTGTCTACAGGTCATATTTATGAAGGGATTTCATTGTAACTTGGTAGGATGACTCCAAATAATGTCTAGATGAGAACGTCCCATTTTGGCCGTGATCATTCAACCTTGATGGGTGCCTGAGCCCAAAAACCTTTAGCATAGGCAAAAGGTTATATGTGTAGAAGGATTTCATTGTAACCTGTTAGGTTGACTCCATATAATGCCTAGATGATGACATCCCCTTTTGGTCGTGATTGGTCAGCTGTGATGGCTACAGGTGCCCGAAGCCCGAAAACCTTGAGAACAGTCTACAGGTCATATTTATGAAGGGATTCCATTGTAACTTCGCAGGGTCACTCCAGATGATGCCCAGATGAGATTGTCCCCTTTGGTTGCGATCATTCAACCATGATGGCAGCCCGAGCCCGAAGCCTGAAAACCTTTAGCACAGTCTACAGGTCATATTTATGAAGGGATTTCATTGTAACTTGGTAGGTTGACTTCATATAATGTCTAGATGAGAACGTCCCCTTTTGGTCACGATTGGGCAACTGTGACGGCTTCAGGGGCCCAAAGCCCGAAAACCTTTAGAACAGTCTACAGGTCATAATTATGAAGGGATTTCATTGTAGCTTGGTAGGATGACTCCAAATAGTGTCCAGATGAGAATGTCCCCTTTTGGTTGCGATCATTCAACCATGATGGCTGCCAGAGCCCAAAGCCCAAAAACCTTTAGCACAGTCTACAGGTCATATTTATTAAGGGATTTCATTGTAACTTGGTAGATTGACTTCATATAATGTCTAGATGAGAACGTCCCCTTTGGACACAATTGGAAAACTGACGGCTACAGGGGCCCGAAGCCTGAAAACGTTTAGCACAGTCTACAGGCCATATTTATGAGGGGATTTTAATGTAACTTGATAGGATGACTCGTTTTGGAATAATTTCACTGTAACTTGGTAACTTTTGTTGATATACGTTAACTGTGAGGGCCACATACATTAACTGTGAGGTCATATTAACCCACCCCTCAGCTCTTTAGTCCAGTGTACACCTCATATTATTTTTATCATAAACATAGCACACAGGGAACCAAAATGAACATATTCCCAATTATCACAATTCTTGTCTTATTTCATAATCGTTTCATAAACATTCAACATTATCCTTTTCATCAAACACAACACACAAGTTAAGCTACAGTGTCATTGACACTTTCATTGTTCAATATTATACCTAAGTGCTTATGACTGGTAACCTCAGTAATTCCTGTTCCACTTAGATATAAGGGTGGATGTACAGGAAGATTAATTTTGTGGGATATTAGCATAGTTTCTGTTTTTTAGCTCACCTACATCTGTAAGATGTGGTGAGCTATTGTCATAACCTCGGGCGTCAGCGTTGGCATCGGCGCCCTGCGTGTCCAATATTGTAAGATTTAATGTTAAGGTTAATTTCTCAAACATCAGTGGGCTCAGGCCTTTGATATTGCATATGTAGGTTGTATGGGACTATCAGAATAGTATTTAACCCTGATACGATGACTTTTTTCCAAATTTCACCTAAAATTTTCTGCCAAAAGTTGTTGTGAGAATTTGCTTTTAGGTGTTGTAAGAATTTGTGTTAAAGTCAGCTTTTGTGCAGATTGTGCTGCTTTAACTTCTCATTACTGTTGATTTTCATATTTCAATAACAACTGTAGGTATTAACCCTACTGTATGCAGAAATTTAACGAAAATTTTCTTTTTTTTCACTCAAAATTTTCATGTTTTTCTTAGTAAATTTTAAGTTGTAAAACTTTGTAAACTTTGTGTTTAGGTGAGTTGTGTTTCTGTGTGTCTTTCCAAGCGATTAAAATTCTACACTTGGGTTACTGAACTCCATTGCAGTAATATTTAACCCTCATTACATGCATATTTGAGGAATTTGAGGCTGATTTTCTGCCAAAACTTGTAAGAATTAGCGTTTAGGTGTTGTAAGAATTTGCGTTAAAGTCAGCTTTTGTGCAGATCGTGGTTCTTTAACTTCTCATTACTGTTGATTTTCATATTTCAATAACAACTGTAGGTATTAACCCGACTGTATGCAGAAATTTAACGGAAATTTTCTTTTTTTTCAGTCAAAATTTTCATGTTTTTCTCGGACTTAGTAAATTTTAAGTTCTAAAAGTTTGTGTTTAGGTGAGGTGTTAAGGTGAGTTCTCAAAGATCAGTGGGCTCAGGCCTTTGATATTGCATATGTAGGTTGTAGGGGACTATCAGAACAGTATTTAACCCTGATACTACGACTTTTTTCCAAATTTCACTTAAAATTTTCTGCCAAAAGTTGTTGTAAGAATTTGCATTTAGGTGTTGTAAGAATTTGCATTAAAGTCAGCTTTTGTGCAGATTGTGCTGCTTTAACTTCTCATTACTGTTGATTTTCATATTTCAATAACAACTGTAAGTATTAACCCGACTGTATGCAGAAATTTAACGGAAATTTTCTTTTTTTTCAGTCAAAACCTTCTTGTTTTTCTCAGACTTAGTAAATTTTAAGTTCTAAAAGTTTGTGTTAAGGTGAGGTGTTAAGGTGAGTTCTCAAACATCAGTGTGCTCAGGCCTTTGATATTGCATATGTAGGTTGTAGGGGACTATCAGAACAGTATTTAACCCTGATACTACGACTTTTTTTCCAAATTTCACTTAAAATTTTCTGCCAAAAGTTGTAAGAATTTGCGTTTAGGTGTTGTAAGAATTTGCGTTAAAGTCAGCTTTTGTGCAGATTGTGCTGCTTTAACTTCTCATTACTGTTGATTTTCATATTTCAATAACAACTGTAGGTATTAACCCTACTGTATGCAGAAATTTAACAGAAATTTTCTTTTTTTTCAGTCCAAATTTTCATGTTTTTCTTAGTAAATTTTAAGTTGTAAAACTTTGTAAACTTTGTGTTTAGGTGAGTTGTGTTTCTGTGTGTCTTTCCAGGCAATTAATATTCTACACTTGGGTTACTGAACTCCATTGCAGTAATATTTAACCCTCATTACATGCATATTTGAGGAATATGAGGCTGATTTTCTGCCAAAACTTGTTGTAAGAATTAGCGTTTAGGTGTTGTAAGAATTTGCGTTAAAGTCAGCTTTTGTGCAGATTGTGGTGCCTTCACCTCTCATTACTGTTTATTTTCTCATTTCAATAACAACTGTAGGTATTAACCCTACTGTATGCAGAAATTAACTGATTTCTTTTCTTTTTTTCAGTCACAATGTTCACGTTTTTCTCTGACTTACTCAATTTTAAGTTCAAAAAGTTTGTGTTAAGGTGAGGTGTTAAGGTGAGTTCTGTTTCTATGTGTCTTTCCAGGCAATTGATATTGTATGCATGGGTTATTAAACTACATTGCGGTAACGTTGCGCCCTTATTACATGCATATTTGAGGAATTTGAGGGGGATTTTTGGGACTTATATTCACTTTCTTTAAAAAAAAATTTTTTTAACTTTTTTTTTTATTTAATACTTTCTCATACTTGTTACTAGTAACATTAAGGCTTATTTTAGTTGTTGATGTGATGTATTTTTGTTGGGACTTATAGTCACTTTCTTGAACGAATGTTTTTCCACAACTCCTCTTTATCCAATGAATGTACTTCAATTACAATTTCAGTGATTTATGAAAGCCTTTCCTAATTCTTATTTATGATTTAATATCTGGCCTCATGATTCATATTCTTAATCATAAACATTTCTAAAAGAAAAAAATGCTTTTATATCCAATGATTCTATGTTGAATTGATATATAATAAATGCAGAAATATAGACTTTCCAAAGCCATCACATAAACCACATTAATCATTTGATGCCTAGTTAATGATTTATATTAACTAAATATTAGGCATGTTACATTGGAACGACATTATCAAGCTCGCATGTAGGTGAGCGTTGGGATGTAACATCCCTCTTGTTGAGCATTGAACTCAACCAGCCATGTTTTGGCCCAATCTTCGATTGTTGCCAAATCACGATTGATTAAGACTGCAGCTTGATCAGGATTCTCTACTATGAGATATAAAGATGTATCATCTGCAAATTGAGGAATGCTGCTCAGTAAATTTTCTGTAATGACATTAATGTATATCAGGAATAAGAGTGGGCCCAGAATGGAACCTTGTGGAGCACCAGACGTTACTTGTCTCCAGGAGGACACCTCAGAAGCTACCACAACCCGCTGATACCGGTCGGAGAGGTAAGATTTTAAAAAACAAAGTAGATCGCCAGATATCCCTATTTTCTTAAGCTTGTGAATAAGACCAACATGCCATACCTTATCAAACGCCTTACTGACATCACAAAAAACAACTCTAACTTCTTTACCGTCGTCAAGGGCATGACAAAATTCATCATAAAGATCTGTCAGTTGTAATACTGTTGAGTCACCTGGGGTAAACCCTGACTGGAACTGGCTCAGTATATTGTTATGGTAACAGCATTAGAAGGTTTCTTTTTTAATACCGGCGCCGCATTGGCTTTTTTCCATAATTGTGGAAAATAACAGTTTTTTAAAAGGATATTAAATAATGTCGTAAGTGGTACACATAATGAACTTCTGCATTCCTTCAGGAGCCGTGGACTTATGAGGTCAGGGCCAGATGCCTTCGATATCTTAATACTCTTGATTGCTTCATACACTTCAGTGCTTACTAACATTATTTTATCAAATGAATGCAGGACTGGTTCAGATGAGTCGGGTAAAGTTGCATTTGTGTCATCCAATGTTGAAATGGAACAGAAGTATTCGTTGAACACTTCCACCTTCTCAAGATTGGTTGAGTAGAGTTTATTCAAGTGATTTAAAGTTGGGATTTCTGGGGTATTTCTACTGATAAATGTTTTTAAGGTTTTCCACCACTCCGACGATGATGTATTTGGGCAACTCAATGTTGATTGGACTTTTGAAATATACGTGGCTTTGGCCTTCCTAACTGCTGATACGACCTCATTATGTTTACGTTCATATTTATCCCAGTCATATGGTAAACCTGAGCGCCTTGCTCTACGATATAATCGGGTCCTTTGCCTAATCAGTAAGCGAATCTGGTTATGCATCCATTTGGGTTGATTGGGCCTGGAAGTTATATCTTTGTTGGGGATGAATTTAGATGCCGTGTTAAGTAGAATCTCGGTAAAGTTAGAGATTACGGTGTCTAGACATGAATTATCGAACAGGCTATTCCAGTCTACACTGTTGAAGGCGTTGTTCAAAGCTTTATAATCCCCTTCCGGGTACAGCCAAATGCGTCTCCTAAAGTTTTTGGACGTTGTCTTTTTAAATTCAACCTCAATTGAAATTGGGCAACGATATCGAGTCATGTCAGGAATAAGGGGCTCTAGAACTTCACATTCTAGTACAGGAACTGTATCACTTACAGCAAACAGATCAATCAGTGTAGCAGATGACTCAGTAAAGCACGTTGGTTCTCCCACAAGCTGCCTCAGATTAAAATAGTTGCTTAATTCACGGAAATGTCCTCGGGAGGAACCATTTTGATTTTCATTAAAATCCCCAGTAATGATTAGGTCAGAGATTGAAGTATCTTTGGGTCTATCAATAGAAGCTGTAATGCTATCCTAGATATCTGAAGTACTATTGGGTGGTCGGTAGAATACTCCAACTAGTATTGATTTACTGTAACTTGTAAACACCTCAGCCCAAAGGCACTCAGTGTTATTTACCTCGAGGTCAGTTCTACGCCGAAAGCACAAGCCATCCTTTATGTACATGGCAATGCCCCCTCCCCTCGATAAGCAGTCACATCGCAATGGTTCCTGGAAGCCACTAATCATTATATCAGATATTTGGTCGCAGCTTTGAAGCCAAGTCTCGGTGAAGGCTAGTATGTCATTGAATGACGATTCATACTCTATAATGTTCAATTTTGGCTTGAGGCTTTGAATGTTTATATGGAAGATTTTCATTGAATTGTGGCTACAATAAGTGTTTAAGGAGGCAGGCCCAGGGTTTAATTCAATGTCCCCAGACAATAATAGGAGCGGGGCCAGGAACAATGCTACCAAAATTATAAGATGCCACATATCGGACTCGATTAGTTTAGGAGCCATTGAGTTTGGTGTCAGTGGGGTTCCTCCAAGAAAGTTGGGTCTCGTAAATTCCATACACCTATCAAATGGTTGACCTTGTGAATCGGAGAGATGAAACAAGGCTGACAGCACAGTTAAGCTAACCTGAAGACTGATCCCTACACTGCGCAAATATAAATACGTTAGAAAACACAGGGACTGCTCCTTGCTTAGTTTTCGTTTGAGGTCGCAGACATATATTGCAGTACTGAATGTACCAATCCGGGCACGGTAGGAATCTAGACTACACACTATGTAATTTGTGGATGATAAAATCTGCACGGTGCCCGGAGACTGGTAACTTTCAATAACAGGACTATTCTACATTGGTAAGAGTTGAGCTCAGGTTGGTTACGAGAAGGTTTGGGTTTGAAGAAGAGTGGATAGAGTAGCTTTGAGATGGGGTATAAAAGAATAATGGTAGAGAATACGAATAACGTATTGAAAAAGCATTCCATGAAGCAATGTAATATGAAATGCTTAACCTCAAAGTCAGGCACCATTAGTTATTAAGTGGATGTTACATATGGAGAAATTGAAGAATGATTGGATTTTGTATTGTAAACCAAGGGCAAATTATGGAGAGAAGCATTTGGAAATATATACGTGTATACACTTATTTGACACGTCAATACACCTGCGCACTCCCTCACACACATGCACGACCACAAACGCACACACACATTCGTCAACACTACTACTGCTCACTAAACCAAAACAGCCGCTCAGTCCAGATGTCCATTCTCTCTGTACAGCCCCAAACCCGAATAGTCTGTGCATGCATACTCTGACATAAATACCTTTGTATAGATACACTGACAGACCGCCAAACACTCACATGCATCTCCACATGCACATACATATGGAGCTACATGTGCACCTCCGACAGTCCGCCAGTATATTTATCTATCCTTATATACATCAGCAGGAAAATGTTAAAGCATAGTTACGCACAGTATTTAATCTCGAGCAAGAGTCGGCAAGATTTATGTAGTCTGGCAAGCATTCTTTTACTTCCAAATCCAGAAAAATAAGGACACCTGGAAGAGTGAAGGAGAACGGAAGGCCCTTCCGATGTCGAAAATTGTCAAGAAGGGCTACCTGTTACAATGCAGTGGTAAGCAAGTGGGATTCACCCCATACCATGAAAAATATTTCCATCTTGCAACAAATGTATGTATTCTAGGAAAAGATTAGTCAGTAATAATAATAATAATAATTATAATAATCAATAATAATAATAATGGTTATAATAATAATAATGGCACTTGCAAGACGGTGGAATAAGGGTGACCCAGTTGATTTGCTTGCTGAGTCGTGCTCAAATATTTGAGTAGCAGATAAATAAAGCAAGTGTGATCACAGGAACATTCTGTATGACGACGCCTTAACATCGTACATATGTTTGGTGGAATGGGGAGGGGGTGGCTTATAGGTTTGAGTAAGCTTGCGAGGGGGGAAATATCCAGCTGTACAAGTAACGTAAACTATAGCAATGTCATTGCAGATTCCCCACCATTAAGACTGGATTGTGTGTTGACCAATAATATATATATATACACACACGTTCGTATATGTACAGTAAGCCTACAATAAAGTGTACCATCAGGTAACAGAAACGTGCCAATAGCGCCAGAATATATCACCCCACCATAAATGTAAAGTATTTTTCACCAAGACCAGCCATGGCTGCTTCGCATGATTGGACATTGCAAAATATATTATAATATCACTCAGTAGGTGAAGAATCCCGGGTAGTCCAGGAGGACATTATCACATCTAGGGTACTCTAATCCAGATAGTATACATATATATATATCACCCCACCATAACTGTAAAATATTTTTCACCAAGACCAGTCATGGCTGCTTTGCAGCAGCCATGACTGGACATCGCGAAATATATCATAATATCTCTCAATAGGTGAAGAATCCCGGGTAGTCCAGGAGGACATTATCACATCTAGGATACTCCAATCCAGATAATATATATATATACACGTTCGTATAGGTGCAGTATAGCCTACAATAAAGTGTACCGTCAGGCAACAGGAGCGCTCTAATAGCGCCAGAATATATCGCTCCACCATAACTGTAAGGTATTTTTCACCAAGACCAGCCATGTATAACTGTAAAGTATTTTTCACCAAGACCAGCCATGGCTGCTTCGCAGCAGCCACGTCAGGACCTGGCGAAATATATTATGATATCACTCAGTAGGTGAAGAATCCCGGGTAGTCCAGGAGGACATTATCACATCTAGGATACTCTAGTCACGATAATATATATATATATCAACATATATACACCTTCGTATAGGTACAGTACAGCCTACAATAAAGTGGACCGTCAGGCAACAGGAGCGTGCTAATAGCATCACAATATATCGCCCCACCATAACTGTAAAGTATTTTTCACTAAGACCAGCCATGGCTGCTTCGCAGCAGCCATGATTGGACATGGCGAAATATATTATAATATCACTCAGAAGGTGATGAATCCCGGGTAGTCCAGGAGGACATTATCACATCTAGGATACTCTAGTCACGATAATATATATATATAAACATATATACATGTTCGTATAGGTACAGTAGAGCCTACAATGAAATGGACCGTCAGGCAACAGGAGTGTGCTAATAGTGCCAGAATATATCGCCCATCATAACTGTAAAGTATGTTTCACCAAGATCAGCCAAGGCTGTTTCGCAGCAGCCATGACTGGATATGGCGAAATATATCATATCTCTCAATAGGTGAAGAATCCCGGGTAGTCCAGGAGGACATTATCACATCTAGGATACTCCAGTCCAGATAATGTATATATATATACATATATACACGTTCGTATAGGTGCAGTATAGCCTACAATAAAGTGTACCGTCAGGCAACAGGAGCGCTCTAATAGCGCCAGAATATATCGCCCCACCATAACTGTAAGGTATTTTTCACCAAGACCAGCCATGTATAACTGTAAAGTATTTTTCACCAATACCGGCCATGGCTGCTTCGCAGCAGCCACGACTGGACCGGGCGAATATATTATGATATCACTCAGTAGGTGAAGAATCCCGGGTAGTCCAGGAGGACATTATCACATCTAGGATACTCTAGTCACGATAATATACATGTAAACATATACACCTTCATATAGGTACAGTACAGCCAACAATAAAATGGACCGTCAGGCAACAGGAGCATGCTAATAGCGCCAGAATATATCGCCCCACCATAACTGTAAAGTATTTTTCACCAAGACCAGCCATGGCTGCTTTGCAGTAGCCACGACTGAACCTAGCGAAATATATTTATAATATCACTCAGTAGGTGAAGAGTCACGGGTAGTCCAGGAGGACATTATCACATCTAGGATACTCCAGTCCAGATAATATATATATATACGTTCGTATAGGTACAGTACAGCCTACAATAACGTGTACCGTCAGGCAACAGGAGCGTGCTAATAGCGCCAGAATATATCGCCCCACCATAATTGTAAAATATATTTTCTGTAGAAATCCTGTAACATCAAAAAACAGCATGACATGGCCACAACGCCACTCTATTGTCGCAATCATGTTGAATATTAGAGTTTGTAACAACAACATAATATGGCCACCATGCCAGTCTACTATCAACTGGCTTATGGCTATGTATATTATCAATTTACCTGTTGGTAGTTGTCACCTGGTCCCTAACACGAAGTGATGCCTACCCTATCGTGACATTTAATGCAGTAAGTTCAAGATCACAATACCGATTTAAGAGTAAGGAAAGGAGATTGTTTCAAATCCTGTCTCCCATACACAGACCATGTCCCCACATTGGAATGAGCCCGAAGCTAATTCCATTGTGGGGCCATTGGCCATGCTCTGGAAGGACAACTTTATGAAAAATGAGTCGTTAATGTTGCGCCGCTCGCATGGTTCAAGCGGTCATAAAGCCAAGCAGTTATCCTGCTAGAATTACGTTGTTTTTTACGTTATCACTTGCTCCCAGCTCAGCAAAGTGTTAAACTATCTATCTATCTAATACAGAACGAGATTTTCGGACTTCAAATTAAATAACCAAAAAAGTTGAAAAACGTTTCAAACTCTGTCTTCAATACACAACCCATGCCCCTTCACCCTAACGAGCTCACCGAGCTCATTCTAATAAAGGATCATAAGCCATGGCCCAGAAAGAAAAAATAGATAAACGAGTTATCACCATATCCCGACAATTTTTTGTCGCTTGCGCTCAATCAATTAAGTTGAAGGATTATCTGATTTTGAGAGGTAGACAGTTCATCTTATTAATTAGCATTGCTTCGCAATGTTACGTTAAGTCATTTTGTGGCTATTAATGTAATAACATTTACTACACCTTTTAATATAAAAAATGTAATGGTCGGGGGATGACCAGATTAAGTGATGAGTACCTAATTGATAATATAGGATTGTGATGCATTCTAATCGATTTTCTGAACAATTCTATACTTATTCTCTAGGCGTTCCATCTGCCTTGGGCTCGTGATCCTTTCGACAGAGCCATCTCTATGCTTTGCAAAGATGACTCCGTCTAAAGTCCACGAGTCTAGAAGCTTCTGGTCGTGAACCATAACTCGAGCTCTTCGAGCTATGGTTGCGCGAGTTTTGGTCAAGTCCTCATTGATGAAGATACCAGAGCGGCTGTGCCGTTGGCGATCAGAACCAAATGGAAAGCTAACCGACTTCAGTTTGGCTCGAGCACGGAAAAGGGTGTTACGTATTCTGTAACTATTGAGACGAAATATGATGGGACGTGCTTCAATCGGCTTTCCATTGATCACTTTTGGACCAATTCTGTGGCTTCGAGAAATGTCCTCGATTGACAAGTCCACATCTATTTTACTGGCAGTCTCTAAAATAATCTTATCAGTATCTTCTCCTGTGTTTTCGGCTATACCTGAGAGACGTAAATTGGTCCTTCGACCATATTGTTCCAAGTCGTCTAAGCTGTCGGTGAGCTCCTGTACTTTATTATCTTTAGAGTTTAATTCTATTTTTAGATTTTCAACTATCTTTTCCAATTCACAAATTCGCTCATTCGCAGCCTCCAAGAAGACCGATTTCAGGGACTCCCTAACAGACGGACTACTTAGAACCCTGGTGAAGGCATGGATCATCCGTGCATCTTGACTCAGCTGAGTTTGCCACTCGCTAGGTGAACCAGAGTTCCAAAATTCGGATAAATCAAGCTCCTCGTCAGAGCTGGTGTATTCACGAGCTTTTTTGTTGCCGTCTGGAGAGGGGGTTGAACTAATTGCTGATCTGTTCCTCTTATTGTTCTCATCATCGCTAACCCTTTGAGCAACGGGTGATATCAGTACTGGTTTTAGAATCATTCATACTTAAAGTTTATTTACCAGGCTTAATTCCAATTTGTCTCAATTTTACGGACAGACTTCAAATACTATGAAAAACTTTGGATACGGTTTATTATCATTCGCTTTTGTGACCGATATTTGGAGCAGGTGATTGAATTGACTGAACTGTTAATCACAAACTTAGAAGAATTTCCAGTCGCGCATGAGTAGATTATCAGTCACCATTGTAAAACGCCATCACGGTACAGTTAGAACCAAAAAGGAGAACAAGTCAAATTTATACTGAACTGTCTTTCTTCTCTAAGGCTTGATTCATGAAGCCCTTAGGCTTCAAACTTACCAGTATTGACCAGTGAATTTGATTGGTACACTATTCAGAAAACTCAGGAAACTCCCAGAGTGGAATCACCAAAACTCACGAGGAGGGAGATCAGTTTGTCGTTACCAACGACGTTACCAATGTAAACAAAGTCCAGTCTCCATTTTCACAAACTCAGCAAACTAAATCCGACAGATTCCAATCATTCGGTCATCCTAAATATAAATTTCACATTAAGACATGATTTAACATTCCTTTAACAGCATCCTGTACAAAATTTAAATCCACCAGGTGAAAACTAACCCCTAAAAATTGACTTTGAAGTAAGAGCAGTTTTTAGTGAGCAACCACCATAAATCACGTGATAAAAAATAATGTTTGTTTGACACATACCCACTTGTAATGTCACACCAAGAACTGCAAATGGCCATTTTTTCTTTAAAATCTACAAGATGTTTTCAGAGAAATCCAGGGAGAACGTGAATTTTAAGCTTTTCATAGGTATCATTGTTTATCCAGCCCAAAACGGGTTAAGTGTTGTTTTTTGAATACTCTTATTACTTCCAAAAATAATTCTCAGTGACTTCTACTTCCTCTTATTTTGATCTCTCCTCTCAACTTTGGGTGCTGTGTGTACGCAAACACAGCCCATTTTATCAACATTTTGATGTTTGAGAACCTGCATAGGGTTAACAAATGCTTACAGAAATATTTTGTATATGCAACTTGTAATGTCACACAAAGATCTGAGAATGGCCATTTTTTCTTGAAAATCTACGAGAAGTTTTTAGAGAAATCCTCGGATAACATGAATTTTTAACCTTTTAAGGGGTATCGCTCTGTAACCAGCCCTAAACGGGTTAATGCTTGGCTTTGTGAATACCTTCATTACTTACAAAAATGATCGCCGTGAATTCCACTTCCAATGAAGGAGTTTATGTTCATCTCGCAGGAACTCATTTGGTGTTATGGTTGCCCAAGAACAGCCCATTTTCTCCAAATGTCTATTCTTGGCAGCCTCTGGAGGGTTAACAAATGCTTACCGAAATATTTTGTCCATGCTGCTTGTAATGTCACTTCAAGACCTGCAAATGGTCAATTGTGCTTGAAAATTTTTTTTTGAGAAATCCACAGAAAACTGGAATTTTAAGCTTTTAAGGGGTATATCTCCTTAACTAGTCAAAAATCGGTTAAGACCTTGATTTTTGGATGCACTTACTACTTACAAAAATGTTTCCCTGTCAGTTTTGCGTCCGGTAAAAGAAGTTATGTTTCTCTGTTGAATTCCCATTTGATGCTGTGGGTGTCCAAAAACAGACTATTTTTTTCAAAATTTTGACATTTAGCAGCCCTGGGGGGGTTAACAAATGCTTACCGGATAATTTATCCAACCAACTGGTAATGTGACACCAAGACCTATCAATGGCCATTTTTTCTTGAAAACCCTTCCAGATGTTTGTAAAGAAATCCAGGGAAAATATAAGTTTTTAAGCTTTTGATGGGTATCACTATTAACAACAACAAAAGGGGTTAACACTTGGTTTTTTGAATACCCTTATTACTTACAAAAATGGTCCTCGGTGAATTCTACTTCCAACAAAGGAGATTATGTTTATTTCCCAGGTGCACGTCGGGTGCTGTGCATGTTCGAAAACAACCCATTTCAACCAAATTATGATGCTTGGCAGCCTGCAGAGGGTTAATAAACGCTCACCGGAATATTTTGACCATGCAACTTGTAATGTCACACTAAGACCTGCGAGTAGTCAGTTTTTCTTGAAAACCTACAGGATGTTTTTAGACAAATCCCCAGAAAATGGGAATTTTAAGATTTTAAGTGGTCTCTCTCTTTAGCCTGCCCAAAATGGGTTAAGACTTCAACTTTTGAATACCCTTACAACTTACAAAAACGTTTCTGTATAGATTGTGCGCTCGATAAATGAAGGCCCTTTTCTTTGTGGCATACCCGTTGGGTGCTGTTGGCATCCAAAAACAACCCATTTTATCACAATTTAGAGCTTTAGCAGTCCATGGAAGGTTAACAAATGCTCACCGCAGTATTTTGTCCATGCAGCTTCTATTGTCACATCAAGGCCTGGGAGTGACAATTTTTTCTTGAAAATCTACAAGACTCGTTTAGAGAAATCCATGGAAAACATGAATTTTTTAGCTTGATGGGGGTATTGCTGTTTAACCAGCCCGAAACGGGTTAACGCTTGGTTTTTTGAACACCCTCATGACTTACAAAAATTATCTCCGGTGAATTCCACTTCCAATAAAGGAAGTTATGTTTATCTCTCATGTATCGTTTGTATGCTGTGGGGGCCTGAAACTGGCCCATTTCATCAAAATTTCGATGTTTGGCAGTCTGTGGAGGGTTACCATATGCATCGCCTGATATGTCGTGTGTATCAAAGGTCGTGTCACAGACAGGTCTAGCAGTGATGAATGTTTAAAAAAAATCTACAAGACATGTTTCGAGAAAGTGTCGATAAACCCCAATTTGACAGTTTTTTGCCAATTCTTACGAAATAAGGGTTAAATCGGAAATTCCGCTTCGGTACATTTTTAGCTTAACTTGAGATAGTCAAGATAAGCTATTGCCATCACGCATGCAGAAGTCTGTTAGTCTGTGAGTGTGTGACGTCTGTTCACATTTTCCTTTAGCACGGGCTACATCCCACAGTTCTTTCTGATCGTCACGAAATTTCATATGCAGGTTTGGGGTCATGTCTAGATGAGAACGCCCCCTTTTGGTCGCGATCGGGCAACCGGTATGGCTGCCCAAGCTCAAAACCAAAAAACCATTAGCACAATCTACAGGTCGTATTTATGAAGGGATTTCATTGTAACTTGGTAGGATGCCTCTGTATAATTCCTAGATGAGAACATCCCCTTTTGGGCATGATCTATCAACCGTGATGGCTGCCCAAATCTGAAACCCAAAAACTTTTAGCACAGTCTGCAGGTCATGTTTAATGTGGAGGGATTTCATTGTAACTTGGTAGGATGACTCCTTATGATGTCTAGATGAGAATTTCCCCATTTGGGTATGATCTGCCAACTGTGATGACTGCCCGAGCCCAAAACCCGAAAACCTTTAGCACAGTCTACAGGTCATATTTCTTGAGAAATTTCATTGTAACGTGGTGGGTTGACTTCATACAATGTCTAGATGAGAAAGTCCCCTTTTGGACGTGATTGGGCAACTGTGACGGCTACAGGGTCCCGAAGCCCAAAAACCTTTAGCACAGTCTAGAGGTTATATTTATGAAGAGATTTCATTGTAATTTGGTAGGATGACTCCAAAAAATGTCTAGATGAGAATGTCCCATTTTGATCGTGATCATGCAGCCTTGATGGGTGCTCGAGCCCAAAAACCTTTAGCAAAGGCAAAAGGTCATATTTATGGAAGGATTTCATTGTAACCTGTTAGGTTGACTCCATATGATGCCTAGATGATGGCATCCCCTTTTGGTCGTGATTGGTCAGTTGTGATGGCTACAAGTGCCCGAAGCCCGAAAACCTTGAGCACAGTCTACAGGTCATATTTATGAAGGGATTTCATTGTAACTTCTTGGGATCACTCCAGATGATGCCCAGATGAGATTGTCCCCTATGGTTGTGATCATTCAGCCATGATGGCTGCCCGAGCCCGAAGCCCGAAAAACCTTTAGCACAATCTATACAGGTCATATTTATGAAGGGATCTCATTGAAACTTGGTAGGTTAACTTCATATAATGTCCAGACGAGAACGTCCCCTTTTGGACATGATTTTGATCACGAACATTCAGCCTTGATGGGTGCCCGAGCCCAAAAACCTTTAGCATAGGTAAAAGGTCATATTTATGGAAGGATTTCATTGTAACCTATTAGGTTGACTCCATATAATGCCTAGATGATGACATCACCTTTTGGTCGTGATTGGTCATCTGTGATGGCTACAAGTGCCCGAAAACCGTGAGCACAGTCTACAGGTCATATTTATGAAGAAATTTCATTGTAACTTCGTAGGATCACTCCAGGTGATGCCCAGATGAGATTGTCCGCTTTGGTTGCGATCATTCAACCATGATGGCTGCCCAAGCCCAAAGCCTGAAAACCTTAAGCACAGTCTACAGGTCATATTTATGAAGGGATTTCATTCTAACTTGACTTCATATAATGTCTAGATGAGAACGTCCCCTTTTGGACACGATTGGGCAATTGTGACAGTTTCAGGGGCCCAAAGCCCAAAAACCTTTAGAACAGTGTACAGGTCATAATTATGAAGGGATTTCATTGTAGCTTGGTAGGATGACTCCAAATAGTGTCCAGATGAGAACATCCCCTTTTGGTCACGATCATTCAGCCTTGATGGCTGCCCGAGCCCAAAAACCTTTAGCATGTCTGTAGGTCGTATTTATGGAAGGATTTCATTGTAACCCTTTTGGTCGTGGTTGGACAACTGTAATGGCTACAGGTGCCTGAAGCCTGAAAATCTTGAGCACAGTCTACAGGTCATATTTATGAAGGTATTTCATTGTAACTTCATAGGATCACTCCAGATGATGTCCAGATGAGAATGTCCCCTTTTGGATGCGATCATTCAACCATGATGGCTGCCCAAGCCTAAAGCTCGAAAACCTTTAGCACAGTCTTCAGATCATATTTATGAAGGGATTTCATTGTAACTTGGTAGGTTGACTTCATGTAATGTCTAGATGAGAACAGCCCCTTTTGGACACCATTAGGCAACTGTGATGGCTACAGGGGCCCAAAGCCCGAAAATCTTTAGCACAGTCTACAGGTGATATTTATGAAGGGATTTCATTGTACCCTGGTAGGATGACTCTAAATAATGTCTAGATGAGAACGTCCCCTTTTGGTCGCGATCATTCAGCCTTGATGGCTGGCCGAACCCAAAACCCCAAAACCTTTAGCATAGTCTATTGGTCATATTTATGGAAGGACTTCATTGTAACCCATAAGTTTGACTCCATATAATGCCTAGATGATGACATCCCCTTTTGGTCGTGATTGGTCAACTGTGACGGCTTCAGGGGCCCGAAGCCCAAAAACCTTGAGCACAGTCTACAGGTCATATTTATGAAGGGATTTCATTGTAACTTTGTAGGATCACTCCAGATGATGCCCAGATGAGAATGTCCCCTTTTGGTTGCGATCATTCAACCATGATTGCTGCTGGAGCCCAAAGCCCAAAAACCTTTAGTGCAGTCTACAGGTCATATTTATTAAGGGATTTCATTGTAACTTGGTAGGTTGACTTCATATAATGTCTAGATGAGAACGTCCCCTTTGGACGCAATTGGGAAACTGATGGCTACAGGGGCCCAAAGCCCGAAAACCTTTAGCACAGTCTACAGGCCATATTTATGAAGGGATTTTAATGTAACTTGATAGGATGACTCGTTTTGGAATAATTTCACTGTAACTTGGTAACTTTTGTTGATATACGTTAACTGTGAGGGCCACATACATTAACTGTGAGGTCATATTAACCCATCCTTAACTCTTTAGTACAGTGTACACCTCCTATTATTTTTATCATAAACATAGCATACAGGGTGAGGGAACAGAAATGAACATATTCCCAATTATCACAATTCTTGTCTTATTTCATAATCCTTTCATAAACATTGAACATTATCTTTTTCATCAAACACAACACACAAGTTAAGCTACAGTGTCATTGACACTTTCATTAGATTTTGTGCCCCTCTATGCGTGTGCAAAATTTTGTGAAAATCGGTCCAAAAATGGCTTCCGAATCGTGCGGCCAAAATGTGTGGACACCCCCTCCTCTCCCCCCCACCCCCCAAAAAAAAAAAGAATAAATAATAATAATCCGTAGAAAAACTATAGTCTTTTCCAGAGGGAAAAGCCTAAATATTTTGTGTATGACTGTTGTAAACACAACCACATGCGTCTATTATAATAAAGAGAATAAACATAACCTCTGACTGATTGATTGAGTGTTTATTCTGAAATGTTTACACAAGAATTTGTAATTTCTGCATCTCATGTGTATTCTCCTCCCCTCCCTTCAAACTGTCTTCGAAAATAACCTGTCACAAAATAAAGCAATTACAATTGATTTGAAAAAATATACAATGAACACATATTGATTCATACGTTAATTATTCATGAGTGATTTATATTATGGGCATTTTTGGGGAATAATTGTCATTTGAGAGTGCCTGATGTCAAGTTTGTTGACTTTCAGCAAAGTGAAGTTGTAAAAATAAATGATATCCACATTGACAATGTTTTGTCCAGCATGTATTTTACAACCTCACCTTGATACAGCCATCACTTGCTAACTTTTTACCTACATGTATACAGTCTAACTTCCACTTATGGACTGTGTCTTTTTTACACCCATTATTATTCTTGCTTTTCAACTGCTATCGATGTTGAATGATATTATGAAACAAAGACATTGGCTGAGGAACATTTGACACACACACTGTTACCAACCACATGTACCAATATGCGCGCCTTCAATTCTGTGAGTCATTCCTGACAATGTAGTAGTGAGCAAGTGAATAGGTTAAACCTGCTGCACAGTAGTTACACTGTGAAATTGATACCAACTTGTGACAAGTTGTCAAGTCACAAATTGATTTTGATCGCCCACACATTTTATATTTTGTATAATTCTCTGGCACATGCACTGTCAGTATCAATTACGTTGGACACGTAACACCTGCATTCATCTATAGTTTACTAGGTGATTTTGGTTTAATTTATTTTGATCAGTATTCTTTCACAATTTAACTCAATGACAAAACTATTAACAGGCTTGGTATTGTGTAGAACGAGAGCATGTCAAAAGGTTTACAAGAATTTGAATCTCAATTTTCTAGCCGCGGCACTGGATTGCTGTAGCCAAATCAATCTACTACAGCATTAACCATGGTATTGTTGATTGCCGTGGCTAATTTTGAGGACTGAAACTTGCTGGGTGAATCATCAAAAATGACAGACTCTGACAATGTTATTACGCACCCTTGAAGAAAATAATGTTATACATTATAGTACATGTATATAATTAGTACACCATGATGTGTCACAATACTTTTTTATAAGGGTCTGTAATAACAATGGCAGATCAAGAGTGGAAATTGGAGGAATGAAATCGTCATCACTAAAACTTGCTGGGTGAAACATTCAGAATTACAGGCCCCGATATTGTTATCTCACTCTCTTGTAAGAAAGTAATGTGATACATTGTAGTATATAATTATTACACCATGATTTGTCACAATACTTTTTTATAAGGGTCTGAAATAAAAATGACAGATCAGGAGTGGAAATAGGAGAAAAATGTGAAAGTTGTGTGAAAATACCCAAATGATAGTGATGTGTTGTATAGAATAATGATATTGTTTTTATTAAGTTTTAGGGGATGCAGTGTTGGACGTTTTCACAGATCAACAATGTTTTCTCTGGTCTGTTTTTTTTTCTGCCATTCAAGTCTTTTAATACCAAAGATAAAAATCTCAAATAAAACAAAGAATGTATAAAAAAAAAACTATCATTGGTGAAATCAAACTTCATGAATCATAATCCGTGAATGTGGATTCGTGCACTATAAAATATTTACTTTCCCTTTTCAGACCATCAAACAATGGGATTAGCAAACAGCCACCTTAATGCAATTGCGGCCAATCAAGTTCTGATTACGTTATTCAAACCTTCTTGCAGAGTATCTATTCTCGCCCACTTTTCAGTCTGTTTGGGAAAAAAATATAAAAATGGTCACTTATGATTAAGATCTTGACCCAGGTATGTATCAAAGCACATTTTTTACACACCTTCCAAACGTGACCAGAAAAGGTTTTGTGCAAGCACAAGTGCACAAGAAAATGCCTATAAAACACTCTTATGTTGTGCATATATCATACATTCTCTTTGTATTAGAACATAAACAAGAATTTTGAAGAAACATTCTATGAACAAAGTTGAATCCCTCTCACTAAATAAAAACAAGCTGAACTGAATACCACATCTTTAACCAAAGCATTGTGAATGGCGATTCAAAAGAAATTTGTTTAAAATATTTTCAAATTTATCGGACAATATTCTCGACTATGTGAGACTGTGAGTTAACATCTTCCTTTAAAAATACTTGTAAGGACACCCCTCCCACCCCACCCCACCCACCCCCCACCTCCCCAAAAAAGAAGAAAAGATAAGTTTTTTTGACGAATTGTCACAGCAGAAACTTGACATGGGACAAAAAATGACTGTGCCAAGGTGATTTTGAGATAAACATTTTTATTGGTAGAATAATTATGTCCATTGAACTGAACGAAATGGGTAATTTACGTCAAAATCTTTGATAACGAACTTAAAGGCTGGTAACCATTCTAAACTATTATCCACACCTCAAACTTGAAACAAATTAAAATCAAATATCAGATGTCAAATTGAATGGTAAAAAAATATTCGGAAGTCACAGGGGCCTAATTAGGTCTATGCCCTTATTATAGTTAACTAATCGCCCATTACTCAGTAGCAAACAAATGTGCTTGTTTTTAAATATTTTTCTTTCATATATAGGACTAGGCCCTTATCGTATAGCCGATAAAAAATAATATTTGTAAAAAAATACCCTGTTATTGCCCCCATATTATATCAAGATTGATATGTCCTTAATTGATAATTCAACACAATTGATATTTTTCTGAAGGCAGATTCTAGCTGGTGTGACTCATTTGCACTAAGTGACCTTTACATGCATGTTTACATCTTTGTTACACGTAATCTATTTTTAAGTCATTGTACATATAACTGTTGATTGTTTAATTATTTAAGTAGGTCAAGGATCTTGTTTACATCAATTAAGACAGAATCATCTGATAGAAAACAGAACTTTGGAGAAACTTCATCTTCTAGGACATTCTATCTGAGTACACTTTAAAGGTTTGTCAACAGAACTCAAAAACTCATTTCTTATCAGCCTACCTTACAGTGGTTTACTACAGGCTTGCACTATAGGGGAAGACCCTAACTCGGATAAAATACTCTCTATTTTAATCTTTCCCAAGAGATTTGGGAAAGAAATGTGGTGTAAAAAACACCACGAAAAAATAAGCCAAAACTGGGCCGAGCACCATCGGCGCTCACCCAGTAGGGGACGCTCTTCCCTTAGTACATTTCCACGACTTCCGTTAACCAGTGCGCAATGCAGTCATCAATTAATCATTCTTTTTTTGTCTGCGGCACGTGAAGGATATGTCGTCGCCATTTGCATTACGAAACGGTGATAATTCAACTCTTCGATAATGGTTTTCCTGTGACTGGAATTATGGATCTGAAGATCGTATAATAACAGGACTGTGTTTTATATATTCTCGTTAATATTTTCAACCACATTTTCATTGAATTTTATTTATATTTTCCAATTTCGTGCATGATTTTCGAAATCGTTTCCGTGCGGTTCGGACATAAAATTTTTTCGGTTGATAAATTTTGATATTATTATTGGAGTTAGGTGTCACTTAGGGACTGTATGGACAGGATTTCTTCACTCTGTTGAGGGCTGAATTTCTGTTTTTTAGGTCACTGTTGGCCGTCTGGGTTCTGTTTTTTTGCCACCTTCTCTCATAGTTGGGGTTGTACTTCTACTTTCTGTATCTGGGGGGGGGGGGGGGGGGATGGGGGGGACGCTGTTGTTTTGGGGCCTCCCGACACGACCACTTCTGGTGAGAGTTATACCCCCTCCATGGGCATTGTTCAGCTCCTCCTGCACCTGGGGCAGGGGGGGGGGGCACTGTCGTTTCGGGCCTCTCGACGCGACCACGTCTGGTGAGAGTTGTACCCCTTCCATTGGGGATGTGCAGTTCCTCCCACACCCACGGGTATTACTGTAGTGGATACTGCAGAGCTGTTGGATGTCTGATGAAGAGATGCCTGGTTTCGGGACTATGCGCCCTCTCCAGTCGACATCTGAGGCTGTCACTAGGGTTGTGACTCCTCGTTTGGAGGCCGAGCTAGGTTGTTCTCTCCCCTTTTCCTACAGTTTCAACAGCTCCCGTCATATCTGCTGCTACTGCTGTTCCGTCTACAACGTCAGGAGTGAAGCCACTTTGTCGGTTCTTTTTCCCACATCGTACCGTTCCGACAGTCAGTGAGCTTAGGGAGGCGCTCTCCTTGCTCACTTAGGTTCTGTCCAAGAGCCTTTCCCATTGCTTCCAGTGAGGCTACGAGTGGTTTCTGGGCTCCCCATGTGGTGCCGCCTCCCAGATTGGAAACAGACCGCTTTTTGATCCCCCTGGTGTGCCTACACCATGGGAGGCACCGGCTGGTTTGCCCATGATGGGCTATGTGTCATGGGATGAGTCCGTCATTCCTGACGTTGAGAGCCAACAGTTTTCTGACTTGGGGGCAGCTCTTAACTTTGTGTTTGGGTTCCTTCCAGGTTTCAAACCGTCAAACCAGCCCAGTGTCAGCCCGGCAGCGATCATCGGTCGCACGCCTACAGCCTGTGGAGCAACCTGCTTCTGGACGCCTTCGACCATGCCTGTCGGTACAGGTGGTTGAAGCATTTACAGCTTTGTACTCTAAGCTGAGTTCCAAGGCTATGAAGACGTCGTTCTTCATCAGGGTTGACACTTTTTTGCCTCTGGTGCGTTATCGTTTCTACGATTTCGCCAATCTGTCAGTCTGCCAGACTTTGACGGTCTTGGATCAGGGCTCCAACTCCTAAGCCGGCCATTTTTTCATATGGAGACTCCGGAGTCCGTGTTGGGCTTATCGGGAGAGATGCTGGAATGCTTTCTCTCTTCGATCACGTCATCTCTGCTTTGCTGCTTATTTGCTCCCAGATGAGTTTGACGACGAACAGGTTTTTGTTTTGTGTGTGCTGTTCAAGCTGCTCATGCATCTTCTCACACACATGCCTGTAACACGGCTAGCTTGGGATTAGTTCGCAGATACGCTGTGCTGGACACAAGACGTTCCCTTCTTGAGGGGCAATGCACTGCTCTTCAATCTGCCTCTATCGGCAGTTCCGCAACTATTCCATGGTTCCGTGGCGACGGTCTGGGATGACTCCCTTTGTCATTCCATTGATCTGCTGCTGCTTAGTCAGCTTGATCGGCCTTCTGTTGGAGGCAGGTGCCGTCCAAAGCCTAACAAGTACCCTTCAGCTTCCTCTGCGAAGCTAAGGGCTGATCCTCCTGCCGCCACTTCTACTCACTCACAAGGTAGGGTAGGCGTCGGCAGTAGTCACCTCGATTTCGTCCCAAGTTGAGGGATTCCACTCAGTCGAGAGTGCCTCTTCCAACATGAGTCCCTTTCAACGTTACAAGTTGGGAACTTTTGATCACGGAGATAGGCAGTCTCCTGTCAAAGGGGGCGATCGAAGTCATCAAGAATTTTCTTTCAGTGGGATTTTATTCCCGTCTGTTCTTGGTGTCGATGAGGACGCCGACTCAGACAGGTTATCGATCTGAGTATTCTGATGCAGCCTATCATTGCTCCTCAGTTCAGCATGGAGTCTTTCAGATCGGTTCACTGCTCCATTCCCCAGGATGTTTTCCAGTTCAAGGCCATGCCCTTTGGCCTCGCTCCGGAACCTGTCTGATGTTGCATGTGTTAGTCTTACATGTACATCGCACACAGCCCAGGGTGTCTTCTTCGGCTTATCTAATTGATATCCTCCAGAGGCAATCCAATGCTGCTTTTCTGGAGTCTGATGTCGCCACACTGTTGAGCCTACTCATGTCACTAGGGTTCTGAGTCAACGGAGAGAAGTCGGACCTGGTCCCTTCTTCGTCGTTTTGTCATCTGGGATGGACTTCATCAGCTCGGCGTCTTCTCCGACTGCCTGGTCTCTGCATTTCGGTGACGGATCTCATTCCTCTAGGTCGGCTGCATGTCTGACCTCTCCAACACTTTCTGCTCAGTCGTTGGAGGCCGAATGTTGATCCTCTGTTTCTGGTGCTTCTGTTACCGGAGTCTCTTCTCTACGTCGCGACTTTCTTTGCCAAGTTCGCCCGAGGAGGTTTCAAGTCGACCCGACTTCATTGTGCCTTTGCGCATGTCTTTTATCGGGTCCTGTCTCCTCCGTATTGGTTATTTCGTGATGAGCACTGGTTTAGCCTCTGTGTCTAAGTGGAAGGTTCTTCTGTCGATGGTGTGTGATCACTCTGTTGCTTCTGTCACTCCTTTGATCACATCGATTGCGGAGTTTCTGGTATATGTTTGATTCTGGGGGTCTCCAGCAATGGGTACAAGTCCATGCTTTGGAGACCTTTTTTATATGTGGGACAGCATCGTATCGGCCCTCAACCTTGCCTCTCCAAGCTTGTTCTGCACTTTTCCTTGAAAAGGCCTTGGACTTTGTAGTTTACTCCAAGATGAACACTTTCTTGGGTGCTGCTCTGCTTGGGGGGGGGGGGGGGGGCAGGGGGCATTCGTGCCTTTATCCTGGATGGATATGCATTTCTCACGTGCCAGATCTCTCCTGAATCCATTTCTCGATGGATTTGTCTTGCTATTCGTGCAGCTTCTGCTCGTCAAGCGAGTGGCGATTGTATTACCAATTGTTTTTCTGCCACGAGGTGCGTGCATCATTGTCTACCTCTCGGGGCTTATACTAACTCCGTCATGTTGAATGTTATGCTGGCAGCCTACTGGAGAAATGCTACCTTCTCCACTTATCTGCGAGATTTGCATGAGCAGGGCTAGGACCTTTGTTCTACGGGCCCTCTTTCTTCTGCTCAGGCAGTTGTCTATCCCAGCCATTCAGCTTCTTACAAGGTCTGTTCCAGCTCCGTGCTGTTACTGTCCTTTCTGCCTATGCGTCACACATCACCATACGCCTCATCTCTCATTGTCTTTTACTAATGTTTGTGATGGTATGGTTTGATAGGACTCTGTCCACGGTTCCAGTGCAGTTGAGTTATGTGTGGGTTGGTTATGCGATTCCCTCCATCCTTTTGTCTATTCAGACTGTAGTAAACAGTTGTAAGGTAGGTTGATAAGAAATGTAAATTTCCTTTCTTATTATACCTACCGCTATTGTTTAGTTGAAGGCCCTCCCGTCTTCTTATATGGGTAAGAATCCTTCCTCCCCGCTGATCACATAACTCCTATGTTGGCAGACTCAAAAGAATGATTAATTGATGACTGCATTGCGCACTTGTTAACAGAAGTCGTGGAATTGTACTAAGGGTAGAGCATCCACTACTGGGTGTGCGCCGATAGCGCTCGGCCCAGTTTTGGCTTATTTTTTCTTGGGTGTTTTTTACACCACTTTTCTTTCCCAAATCTCTTGGGAAAGATTAAAATAGAGAGTATTTTATCCGAGGTAGGGTCTTCCACTGTAGTGCAAGCCTGTAGTAAACAATTGCGGTAGGTATAATAAGAAAGGAAATTTACTATAAAATTTTTATTTTTTTTTAGAAAACCCATTTCAAGATAAACTCATTTCAGAAAGACCTTGAAGATTATTATCATTGCAGAACAGTGCATTTATTATAAAAGCAGTGCTTCTATGTGAATTTGGAAAAGTGATTCCAAAAGAGAATTTTGAAGAGAATTTATTCATCTTGTAAAAGAGAATTTATACTTTCTGTGAAACAGAATATATTTTTGTGAAAAGGCAGGATTCTACTGGATTATTTGGAAATTACCTGTGGTGCCAATACTTATTGGATTTTTACTCCATTTGAAGTTTGCTGAGCATTTTATTATATTTTATTGGAAACTGCTGAAATTTCTAAGTGAGCATTTTATTAGCTCAACTTTGACGTAAGTCAAATTTGAGGTTATGCCATGGCCAGTTGTCCGTCTGTCCATCAACGTATTTATGAACTGATCTTTACGAAACTTTTTGAGTACCTTTGTTATCACTGTGGGGCAAGAAAGAGTGTTCTTGGGTGCGGTTCGAAATTCAAGATGGCCACTAGCAGCCATTTTGTACTTTAGTTAGTGCAATCAGTTTTTTGTACAGAACTTCTGTATGAAAATTCTGATTTGAATAAAGTTTTGTATGAATGTTTAGTAACATGGAATACATCACATATAATACAGGTTTTTTTCTCATGCAGAAATTATGCAAATTAGATGAACTTTGATTTATTCAGTGCTACTTATACACAGTAAGTGCACATGTCAATACGGCTCAGGCTAAAGGCAATATTTATGAACCGATCTTCACAAAACGTCTTGGGTACCTTTGTTATCACCTTGGGACGAGAATGAGTGTTTCTGGGTGCGACCCAAATTTCAAGATGGCTGCCAGTGTCCATTTTTACCGAAATTAGGTCCAATCAGTTATTTTTACACAACTTCTATACAGCTCAGGCTAGAGGCCATATTTATGAACCGAACTTTACGAAACTTCTTGGGTACCTTTGTTATCACCGTGGGATGAGAACAAGTGTTTTGGGGTGCAGGGGAGCGCGGTGGCTCAGTAGGTAGAGGTGCAGCAAGCCAAGAGGTCCTCGGTTCAAATCCCACCTGCGGCAATCGCTTTGTGTCCTTGGGCAAGACACTTCATCTCCATTGGCTGCGTGGGGGCACAATGACGCTAGGGCTGCAACGATACGTCTCACTCACGATACAATATGTATCGTGATTTTTTTTTCACGATACATTACGTGCTGTACATTGAGAGTGAATTATCAGTAATAAAAAGCCCACAAACTGCACAGAGACCAACTTTCATTTGGCCAGTAACATCCAATTTCTTTTTTAGTGCTTGAGAAAGACAAGCAAGTTTCAGCCAATGGACCTCTGGGAGCCTGAGTTCATCTCAGAGGTGAGAGGTCTGTTGCCTCAAACTATGCTTATAATTTAGACAGAGTTGATATTTTACTGAAATACAAATGAACAAGTGGAATCACAGGAGTCTAAAATTCTATCAGTATAGCTATAATTCACTTTCAACGTGATATTTACGTTCCCAACGTAATCCCCTTCTGAACGGGATTACGTTGAGAACGTAAATATCACGTTGAAAGTGAATTATAGCTATTCTGATAGAATTTCAGACTCCTGTGGTGGAATTATAAGTTGTAAAAGCACAAAATAGACTTGTTGGGCCTGAAAATGCAACTTCTGACTACATCATGCCAACATTCTGGAAGTGTATCATTTGTATCATGATACACTTGGCACAATACGATATGCGTATCGTGTACAAATGTATCGCAATGCATTGAAATCGCGATGAATCGTTGCAGCCCTAAGTGACGCCGTGTACTAAGGCATGCTGCACGTCGATGGTACACATGTCTTCAACCAATCTAACCCTGCCTGTGCTGCAGTGTGGAGTTATGATTTTGGGGAGCTGGCAGCTGCTCGTCGTTGCTCGGTGGTTCTCTCCGGTTACTCTGGCTTCCTCCACCCGTAAAACTGTCACGGTGCTGATTAGCCATTGTGCATAAATATGTGACCTTAAACATCAATAAATAAATAAATAAATAAATTGAGGCGCAGTCCAAAATTCAAGATGGCCACCAGCAGCCATTTTGTACCAAAATTAGTGCAATCAGTTTTTTGTACAGAGCATCTGTATGAAAGTTTTGATTTGAATAATTTTTTGTATGAATGTTTAGTAATGTGGAATACATCACATATAATACAGGTTTTTTTCTCGTGCTGAAATTATGCAAATTAGATGAACTTTGATTTATTCATTGCTTCTTATTCACTGGACACTGTAAGTGCACATGTCAATATGGCTAGGGACAGAGGCTGTATTTATGAACCGATCTTCATGAAACTTCTTGGGTACCTTTGTTATCACCTTGGGACGAGAACGAGTGTTTTTGGGTGCAGTCCGAAATTCAAGATGGCTGCTGGCAGCCATTTTGTACTAAAATTAGGTACAGTCAGTTTTTGGAACAGAGCTTCCATATGAAGGTTCTGATTTGAATACATTTTTGAATGAATGTTTAGTAAGATGGAATACATCACATATAATACAGGTTTTTTTCTCGTGCAGAAATTATGCAAATTAGATGAACTTTGATTTATTCAGTGTGACTTATACACATTAAGTGCACATGTCAGTACGGCTCGGGCTAGAAGCTGTATTTATGAACCGATCTTCACGAACTTCTTGGGTACCTTTGTTATCACCTTGCAACGAGAATGAGTGTTTCTGGGTGCGGTCCAAAATTCAAGACGGCTGCCAGTGGCCATTTTATACCGAAATTAGGTCCAATCAGTTTTTAGCTCATCTTGACAAAGTCAAGCTGAGCTAATCTCATCGCTCTCCGTCCGTCGTCTCTCGTCCGTCGTCCATCAACACCATGTTTTGGTCTTCTCCTCCAAAGCCACTGGGCCAATTCAAGTGAAAGTTTGTGTGAGTGATGGTCCCAAAGGGGCATTTCATTTTTGTTCAACTCAGCATGCCCAGCCCCATAGGGAGGGAGTGGGGAAAAATGCTCCAAAATATTTTAAAAATCTTCTTCTCAAGAACCAGTGTGTACAATGACTTGATATTTGCTATGGAGCTTCCATATGAGGTGTAGAATCAAGTTTGTTCAAACGAAGTTCGTGAAGTAATATTTGGCTTTGTAATAGGAGGGGTAAGATTTTTGGCCCCGCCCAAAATTTCTATTTTCTGAACCGATGGTCCGGTATGAACCAAATTTGGTTTGTGGTAGTATTGGGTCATAAGTACTTGACCCATGCAAAAAAAAAAATTGCCATCGGTTATGTTAGGGTGTTCTGTAATGGGCATCGAAAAAATGCTGAGTCAGCATATTTGCAAAAATTTAAAAAAATCTTTTCTCCAGAACCAATCATCAGAATCTTTTGATATTTGGTATACAGCATTCATAGGGGATCAGATAAAAGTTTGTTGAAATAAAGCTCATTGGTTCATATTTGGGCTCTCTACAGGAGCCCGAAGTTTTAACATAGGGTAATATGGGGAATATTCTTTAAAAATCTTCTTCTTCAGAATCACCAGTCAGAATCTTTTAATATTTGGTATACATCACTGTTATGAGGGTCAGATTCTAGATTGTTCAAACCAAGTCCCTAGGTTAATATTTGGTTTATCTTTGTTCAATATGGAGGGTAATTTAAAAAAATCTTCTTCTTCAGATCCATCAGTCAGAATGCTTTGATATTTGGTTTGCAACATCTCTATGGGGGTCAGATTCAAGTTTGTTCAAATCAGATCCCTAGGTATACATTTGGGCTCACTATGGTAGCCCAAATTTTTACTTAGTGCAATATGAGGAAATTTCTTTAAAAATCTTCTTCAGATCCACCAGTCGGAATGCTTTTATATTTGGTATACAACATCTCTAGGGGGGTCAGATTCCAGGTTGTTCAATTCGAGTGCCTAGGTTAATATTTGGGCTCCATATTGGAACATGAAATTTAACTTAGTACAATATGAGGGAATTTCTTCAAAAATCTTCTTCTTCAGATTCACTTGTCAGAATGCTTTCACATTTGGTATACAACATCTCTAGGGGGGGGGGGGGGGGGGGGGGGGCAGATTCAAATTTGTTCAAATCGGATCCATATGTTAATATTTGGGCTCGCTATGGTAGCCCAAATTTGAACTTAGTGTAATTCGAAGAAATTTCTTTACAATTTCTCTTCTTCAGATCCAACAGTCAGAATGCTTTCATATTCGGTACACAACATCTCTAGGGAAGTCAGATTTAACTGTGTTCAAATCAAGGGCCTGGGTTAATATTTGGGCTCTCTATGGGAGCCGGAATTGGCCATTTTGCTGAAGAATTAAAAATTTTGTATTCAGTACCCTCTAGAGGTACTAAGATTAATCCACATAGGTTGTATCAAGGGGCTTCATAGGGGAGCTCTACATTTTACTTATGATCAACTGAAGAAAAGGCATGATGCCCAGATTATTTTTGTCACTCCTGAGGGACTCAAGGATTGACAGTGTAGCCTATGGAGATGGCTTGCTTGATGTAGACTCATTCTTGGACTCTGTTTAAATTGTGTTCTGTACAAGATGAGCGCCTCAGGCCCCGTGGGGCCTCTTGTTTGTTCACAACTTCTATACAGCTCAGGCTAGAGGCCGTATTTATGAACCGATCTTCACGAAACTTCTTGGTACCTTTGTTATCACCTTGGGACAGGAACGAGTGTTTTGGGGTGCCTTTGTTATCACTGTGCTACAAGAACAAATATTTTTGGCTTCAGTCAGACCCACTCTGGGGCTCAAAGATTTCTTATCTTTTAGCATCTGACTGTTGCCCACCTTTACAATACTTTACCTATACATTTGTTACAGGCTACGGTCAATATTTATGTACAGACCGTTACAATACTTTATATGTACCTTTGTTATCAGGTCATTACCTAGATGTTTGTGATTGCTGTGTCACATACTGTACATGTACATGTCTTAACGAGTTGAGCTACAGTGTCATTGATAAGTACCACTGTTTTTATTTTCTGTAAACCAATTAGTGTAAAAGTTCTGTGCGTCATTTTTCTATATATTTTTTTTTAAATTAAATTTCAGAATAATTAAATTCATAGTTATTGTTGCTGATTCTCAGATTTCTTTCTGTTATCAATATCATTAATATTTCCACACTGTAACAACCTGCATAACACATACATGTAATTTCAGTCCCTGATCATTTTTATTAGTTGAGTTGTGATGAAGTCAAACTTGACTTATAGTTTGATGAATGGCGGGCAGGCGAGCATTAATATTGGTTTCTGGATGATAACTTGATAATGGTTCAACCCATGTTCATGAAACTTCATAGGTAAGTTGGTATCAGTGAGAGGAAGAACCCTATTAATTTTGAACTTGCTTGGTCAAAGATCAAGGTCCGAGTGACCTTGAACATAGTAAATTGTAAACAATTGGTTTCCGGATGATAACTTGACTATGGTTCAACCCACATTCATGAAACTTCATATGTAGGTTGGCCTGCATGAGAAGAAGAACCCTATTTATTTTGGACTCACTGGGTCAAAGGTCAAGGTCACAGTGACCCTGAACATAGTAAATCAAAACAATTGGTTTCCAGATGATAACTTGATAATGGTTTGACCCATGTTCATGAAACTTCAAAGTTAGGTTGGCTTCAGTGAGAGAAAGAACCCTATTTATTTTGGACTTGCTAGATGAAAGGTCATGGTCACAGTGACCTTCAACATAGTAAATCGTAAACAATTGGTTTCCGAACGATAACTTGATAATGGTTTGTTTGACCCACATTCATGAAACTGCATAGGTAGGTTGGCCTAGGTGAGTGGAAGAGCCCTATTTATTTTGGACTCATTTGGTCAAAGGGCAAGGTCACAGTGACCTTGAACATAATAAATCATAAACAGTTGGTTTCCAGATGATAATTTGACAATGGTTCCACCTATGCTCATGAAACTTCATAGGTAGGTTGGCATATGTGCAAGAAAGAACTCTATTTATTTCGGAATCACTAGGTCAAAGGTCAAGGTCAGAGTGACCTTCACATACTAAATTGTATACAATTGGTTTCCGGACGATAAGTTGATAATGATTAAACCCACTTTTGTGTGGTCACAACTTGACACTGGATCGCTGATCCTATCGCATTTTTAGATTTAGATTTCCATCAAGCTTCAGGTCTGGAAATTTCAAAGATTTGCATAGCATGTTTTAGTTCCCCTGGTTTGGGGTTAGGTAAAACCCATAGTTTGTTCTCCTGAAATCAGTTCAGGTAACCATTTGGTTATCTAACAGGTTACTTAACATGATTACCCCTTCATTACCTAAGCCAGACAAGCTTATGAGACCCCGGATGGCAGACTGTATGTATTCACCATCAATTAGTACATTCTAGGCAGAGTGCTGGTAATTAATTAAAACTTAACTTCGTGATACTGGTAACATTTATTCCGAAAGTCGATTTGCAGAGTCAGAAGTATCATCAAAGTAACAGGCGACTTTCTCTATCGAACATGATGAAGAGCAGGCATGTTGACTGTCCCAGAATGCCCAGAAGAAATTCCAGAAATTCAGTCTAGTTTCCAGCCTCCTGAATGTACATCAGATTGGGCCATAAAGCCTGGAAAATAAGTTGAATTTTTTTATTCCATTTTGAGACATTCAGTGTCAAATCGTTGACCATCGAACTGCTGGTTATAATGAATATGAATGGAACTAAAAATATGGATTCTAATGAAAATATATTTTATAAAACAGTCTTTCAGTATATATCTTTTGTTTATTTCGTTCACATATTCACTTTTCTCATTCATTTCTTCAACTGATGCATAACCCAGCTGCATGCTGCTTAAGAACAAGCTGCATTTTATACGCAGTTAATTCATGTTTAGTTGTTGCTTCTGTGAGATGCCGAAAATTTATGACTGAAAATTATTTTTTCTCTGATGTATTTTTGAATAGCCGCTAACACTGATTTCTTCCATTCTGCTGATTCACAGTTAACTCCTGTTACTTCTGATTAGATGAATGAGTTTTGGTTCACATCTTTTTGAGTTTGGGGAACCTTCATGCAAACTGAACGAGTTTTTGGATCAAATTTCCAGGTCTGATGCTTTTCATGTGCAGTATGTTTTTGAGAAAATGAAAATGAAAATAAAAAAATAAATAAGCAATTTGTTTTGTTATTTTTGTTCTGTTATCCATAAGAATCACTCATTTTCTTCTGGAAGACGGTTTCAGTAAAATTGCTGAAGGATAGTATGGGCAGTGTCGTGGGCAGTTTAGGTTAAATTAGCAGCCGGTTTGGGTCAGATTGCTAGAGGAGAGGACGACTTAGGTGTAATTCTAAACAAATTTTGTCTGATGATTTGGTGTATAATCAGTATGTATCTAAAGTTTGATACCGTTATTTTAATTTAAAAAATTTTAGTTTTTAATTTTTCAGTAAGGGAAAATGATGTACATGTACCATGAAATTACCAAGTCTGAAATTCCAAATACATATACCCAAATTAAACATCAAAATGAAGGGAGTGGGCTATAGAATACTAAAAATATATGTGTGCAGCTCATATAGTTGATAGCAGGCATCCACGGTTCCTGAAAGTCTTACTGTATTCGGAATTGTACTGATAAAAAAATAATAGTTCATGAGTACAACTTGTGGCCAAATATCCAGGAACAAAGGTAGGAATTCAAAATTCCTCAAAATGCAGCAAGAGGGCTGCATAGAGATAGTGTCAATACTGCATGTTTTTTGGAGGAGGAGACCATTCCAAATAATTTGTTGTTGTTAGTATACACTCTAATTTTTAATGGAAACTGATTTTCTTATTGTAGAAAATTCAAGCAAATGTTGCGATACCTTGAAAATAATTATCCAACTGTGCAATTTTCTGATGATGACAGTCTGTAATTTGAAGACGATCGGTCTCGTAATGTCATTTTAGAAGGCAGTGAATATTGATGCTTTTTGCCTTTCTGACCTTGCCCAGCACTCATAAACAATGTGCATGAAGAACTCCCCAAAAGAAAGCCGACAGTTTTGGAATTTCCCTCCATGCATCCCTGTCGCTGCATTTTGAAGTATTTTGAATGCCTGGCTTTGTTCTTCAATATCTGAAGTATATTTTACCACAAGTTCCTGTGAAATATTATTTTACTGTCAGTTCTGAACATGTGGTAGTTGATTTTCAAGAATTGTTTATGCCTACTGTCAATTTGAATTATGTGAGTTGAATATATATTTTTTTGTGTCGATACACCACAACTTTCATTTTAATATATCATTAGTGTATATTTATTGGACATTTATGTAATTTCAGACTTAGGAATTTTAAAGTAAACATTTTCTCCCTACTTATATAGCACCTTCATGTGTAGTGTGAGTTAAGTCTCGAAGGTTCGATGGGTAAAGGGTTAAGTAATAAATTTTCAAGTTTTGTTTCGGAAATCCTTTGGGATTGGGATCATGGGATGTTCTGTATTTTAAATGAACCCAGACTTATGGGGATGCACAGAGAATTTGATTATTAGCTCAACTTTGACGAAGTCAAATTTGAGCTATTGTCATGGCCCGTCGTCCGTCTGTCCGTCTGTCCGTACGTCAACAATTGGCTATGGCTCGGGCTAGAGGTCGTATTTATGAACCGATCTTTACGAAACTTCTTGTGTACCTTTGTTATGACCCTGGGACGGGAACGAGTGTTTTTAGGTGTGGTCCGAAATTCAAGATGGCTGCCAGCGGCCATTTTGTACCGATGATGCAAAAATCTGTTTTTTGTACAGAACTTCTGTATGAAAGTTCTGATTTGAATAAAGTTTTGTATAAATGTTTAGTACCATGGGATACATCACATATAATACGGGGTTTTTTCTCGTGCGTAAATTATGCAAATTAGACTGACTTTGATTTATTTAGTGTTACTTTCAGAGCTGTAAGTGCCAAGCCGCTATGGCTCGGGCTAGAGGCCGTATTTATGAACCAATCTTTACGAAACTTCTTGGGTACCTTTGTTATGACCGTGGAATGAGAACGAGTGTTTTTGAATGCAGTCTGAAATTCAAGATGGCTGCCAGCAGCCATTTTGTACCGACGATGCAGAAATCTGTTTTTTGTACAGAACTTCCATATGAAAGCTCTGATTTGAATAATTTTTCTTATGAATGTTTAGTACCATGAGATACATTACATATCGTATGGGTTTTTTTCTCGTGCTTATATTATGCAAATTAGACTAACTTTGATGTTTTTTGGTGTTATTTTCAGCACTGTAAGTGCAAATCCCTATATGGCTCGGGCTAGAGGCTGTATTTATGAACCGATCTTTACGAAACTTCTTGGGTACCTTTGTTATCACCGTGGGACGAGAACAAGTGTTTTGGGGTCCGGTCCGAAATTCAAGATGGCTGATGGCAGCCATTTTGTACGAAATTTGGTGCAATCAGTTTTTTGCACAGAACTTCCATATGAAAGCGCTGATTTGAATAATTTTTTGTGTGAATGTTTAGTACCATGGGATACATCACATATAATACAGGTTTTTTTCTCGTGCAGAAATTATGCAAATTAGATGAACTTTGATTTTTTCAGTGCTGCTTACACACAGTAAGTACACATGTCAATACGGCTCGGGCTAGAGTCTGTATTTATGAACCGATCTTCACGAAACGTCTTGGGTACCTTTGTTATCACCTTGGGACGAGAACGAGTGTTTCTGGGTGCGGTCCAAAATTCAAGATGGCTGCCAGTGGCCATTTTGTATCGAAATTAGGTCTAATCAGTTTTTTGTACACAACTTCTATACGGCTCAGGCTAGATGCCATATTTATGAACCGATCTTTACGAAACTTCTTGGGTACCTTTGTTATTACCGTGGGATGAGAACGAGTGTTTTTGGGTGTGGTCCGAATTTCAAGATGGCCACTAGCAGCCATTTTGTACCAAAATTAGTGCAATCAGTCTTTTGTACAGAACTTCTGTATGAAAGTTCTGATTTGAATAAATTTTTGTATGAATGTTTAGTAACATGGAATACATCACATATAGTACGGGTTTTTTTCTCGTGCAGAAATTATGCAAATTAGATGAACTTTGATTTATTCAGTGCTACTTATACTCCGTAAGTGCACATGTCAATACGGCTCGGGCTAGAGGCTGTATTTATGAACCGATCTTCACAAAACTTCTTGGGTACCTTTGTTATCACCTTGGGATGAGAACGAGTGTTTCTGGGCGCGGTCCAAAATTCAAGATGGCTGCCAGTGGCCATTTTGTACCGAAATTAAGTCCAATCAGTTTTTAGCTCACCTGACTTTCAGTCAGGAGAGCTATAGTGATCACTCACCGTCCGTCGTCCGTCGTCCTGCGTCCGACGTCCGTCGTCCGTCGTCCGTGAACATGGTGTTTGCGTCTTCTCCTCCCAAACCGCTGAACCAATTTAATTGATATTTGAGATAATAGTTTGTTATGACATCGCAATTTGATTTTGTTCAAATCAAGTTGCCCCGCCCGTGGGTAGGGCCACACCCAAAAAGTGTGCTGAAATCTTAAAAAATCTTCTTCTCATGAACCAGCAGTAGCAGAGACTTGATATTTGGTGTGCAGCTTCCTTTTGAGGTGTAGACTCAGATTTGTTCAAGAGAAGTTTGTGGGGCTATACTTGGCGTCGTTATGGGAGGGGCAAAATTTTTGGCCCCGCCCAAAATTTCTATTTTCCAAACCGAGAGGCTGATTTGAACCAAATTTTATGTGAGGGCTTATTGGGTCATAAGTAACTAATTTATGCTGATTTTTTTTTTCCCGTAGCCCCATGGGAACCGCAGGAGCTAAAAATAGAAAAAAATTAAAACGCCCATATCTCCAAAACTGCACGGCACCGAGAATTTTTATTTGGTGTGAAGCTTCCTTAGGACCAACAGAAAGAATTGGTAAAAAAAAATTGCTATCGGTTTTATCATAGGGTACAGTTTCGGGACATTGAAAAAGTGCTGAGTCAGCACTTTTTAACACTGTAGGCAATGGGAAAAACATTAAAAAATCTTCTTCTCCAGATCCAGCAGGCAGAATCTTTTGATATTTGGTATGCAACATTGGAGGGTGGATCTGATTCAGGTTTGTTCAAACCGGCCCCCTGGGTTCATATTTGGGCTCAGTATAGGAGCCCGATTTCGAACTTAGTGCATTTCAGGCAAATTTCTTAAAAAATCTTCTTCTCCAGATCCAGCAGCCAGAATCTCTTGATATTTGGTATGCAACATTGTGGGGTGGATCTGATTCAAGTTTGTTCAAATCGGCCCCCTGGGTTTATATTTGGGCTCAGTATAGGAGCCCAAAATTTGAACTTACTGCATTTCAGGCAAATTTCTTTGAAAATCTTCTTTTCCAGATCCAGCAGGCAGAATCTTTTGATATTTGGTATGCAACATTGTGGGGTGGATCTGATTCAAGTTTGTTCAAATCGGCCCCTTGGGTTTATATTTGGGCTCTGTATAGGAGCCCAAATTTGAACTTAGTGCATTTCAGGCAAATTGCTTTGAAAATCTTCTTCTCAAGATCCAGCAGGCAGAATCTTTTGATATTGGGTATGCAACATTGTGGGGTGGATCTGATTCAAGTTTGTTCAAATTGGCCCCTTGGGTTTATATTTGGGCTCAGTATAGGAGCCAAAATTTGAACTTAGTGCATTTCAGGCAAATTTCTTAAAAAATCTTCTTCTCCAGATCCAGCAGACAGAATCTTTTGATATTTGGTATGCAACATTGTGGGGTGGATCTGATTCTATTTTGTTCAAATCGGCTCCCTAGATTCATATTTGGGCTCACTATAGAAGCTCGAATTTGAACTTAGTGCATTTCAGGCAAATTTCTTCAAAAATCTTCTTCTCCAGATCCTGCAGGCAGAATCTTTTGATATTTGGTATGCAACATTGTGGGGTGGATCTGATTCCAGTTTGTTCAAATCGGCCACCTGGATTCATATTTGGGCTCACTTTAGAAGCCCAAATTCGAACTTAGTGCATTTCAGGCAAATTTCTTTGAAAATCTTCTTCTCAAGATCCAGCAGGCAGAATCTTGTGATATTTGGTATGCAGCATCCTTAGGGGGGTGAGATTCAAGTTTGTTCAAGCCATGTCCCTAGGTCCATATTTGGGCTCAATGTGGGAGCTTGAATTGTAACTTTGTTCAAAATGAGGAATTTTCTTAAAAAATCTTCTTCAGATCCAGCAGTCAGAATGGTTTGATATGTGGTGAGTAGCATCCTTGGGGGGGGGGGGGGGGGGGGGGGAGGGGGGATTCAAGTGTGTTAAAGCCAAGTCCATGGGTCCATATTTGGGCTCCCTGTGGGAGCCCAAATTATAACTTAGTCAATATGAGGAATTTTTCTTTAAAAATCTTCTTCTTCAGATTCAGCAGTTGGAATGTTTTGATATTTGGCATGGAGCAACCTTAGGGGGCTGAGATTCAAGTTTGTTCAAGCCAAGTCCCTTGGTTCATATTTAGGCTCACTATGGGAGCCTGAATGACAACTTAGTTCAAAATGAGGAATTTTATTTAAAAATCTTCAGATCCAGCAGATGAATGCTTTTGATATTTTTTATACAGCATCCTTAGGGGGGTAAGATTCAAGTTTGTTCAAGCCATGTCCCTAGGTCCATATTTGGGCTGATTGTGGGAGCTCGAATTGTAACTTGGTTCAAAATGAGGAATTTTCTTTAAAAATCTTCTTCTTCAGATCCAGCAGTCGGAATGTTTTGATATTTGGTGTGCAGAATCCTTAGGGGTGTGAGATTCAGGTTTGTTAAAGCCAAGTCCATGGGTTCATATATGGGCTTCCTGTGGGAGCCCGAATTATGACTTAGTTCAGTATGAGGAATATTCTTTAAAAATCTTTTTTTAGATCCACTGGTCAGAATATTTGGATATTTGGTTTCAGCTTTTCTTAGGAGGAGCAGATGCAACTTGTGGAAATCAGTTCTCTGGGTTGCTATTTAGGCTACCATGTCAGGTGAGCGCCCTCAGGCCCCCTGGGGCCTCTTGTTTGTCACAACTTCTACACAGCTCATATTTGTGAACTGATCTTCACGAAACTTCTTGGGTACCTTTGTTTTCACCTTGGGACAGGAATGAGTGTGTTTTGGGGTGCCTTTGTTATCACTGTGCTATGAGAACAAATATTTTGGGGTTCAGTCAGACCCACTGTGGGACTCAAAGATTTTTTCTAGTTTAGCATCTGACTGTCACCCACCTTTACAATACTTTACCTATACATTTGTTACAGGCAACGCTCAGTATTTATGTACAGACCATTACAATACTTTATATGTACCTTTGTTATCAGGTCATTACCTAGATGTTTGTCATTGCTGTGTCACATACTATACATGTACATGTCTTTGTCTTGACAAGTTGAGCTACAGTGTCATTGACACTTTCATTTTTGTTGTAAATATGGCTCCAACAGTGGAATGTTTTCATGAATCTTCCCACTGGAGAACTCGCATTATCATATTATGGTTTGTCCACTCAGAAAAGGCTACTTAATGACATGTTGTTTGCAATGGGTTAATTTAACTATGTGCACTGGATTTAAATGGGATGGTGTTTTTTGTGGAAGTGCTTCCGATAACAACTATATTCAATTCGATATTTGATTCGATTCACAAATCGTGTGCAGTATGCGATTCAGTCATTTTCGAATATAGAGGCATAACAAAACTGCTTCAAACCACTGCACCATGCCTGATAACATCAGTGTTCCTGATTGCAATGGACATTGCATTTGACAAATCCACCTGATCATTACTTATTGCCATCATTAATTCCTAATCATATAAAACTCTGCTTCAAACCACTCAACCATGCCTGGTAATGCCAATTTTGCTGATTGCGTTGGATAAATTCACCTAGTCATTACTTATTGCCATAATTTAATCCGAATCATACAAAACTCTGCTTCAGACCACTCAACCATGACTTGTAATGCCAGTTTTCCTGACTGCGTTTGACAAATTCCCCTAATCATTATTTATTGCCACCATTAATTTCGAATCATACAAAACTCTGCTTCAAACCACTTCACCATGTCTGATAATAACTGAGCATTTTTATATAAACAAATTGGTTGCACCTAGTAACATATCAAGGGTGACAACACTTAGCTTGGTTCATATTGGCCAAGATTGGCATCATAACAGCTGAGTTTGAAGTTGTTATGGTGTGTAATAACAACAATGGTAACAGAAAGAAATCTGAGACACCAACAATAACTCCAATTTAACTTTTCTAAAATTTAATAAAAAAAACAATATGAAAGGAAAATGATACAATATCTTTTACACTGTATGGTTTACAGGAAAATAAAACAGAAATACTTATCAGTTAGTTCAAAATAGAGTTCAGTAAAATCCAGTAATCCAGTGATGAAGAAACTTTCCAGCATGTATTGTAATGTCCAAGAATGTGTCTGCAGAAACAGTATCCAATAAATTGTAATGAAATGTTCACTCAAAATTCAGCAGTCTGCAATAAATTCCTATAAAGCACTCAGCCAAATTCCAATGGAATTTATATCAAACAAATGTTTGTTCGTCAGGTTCATATAGTTTGAAAATTATCCAGTTGAATCCTGGATTTTCACAAGAATAAATCATGGTTCACACAAGAAGAATAAATTCTCTTCAAAGTGTTCACACAAGAAGAATAATTTCTCTTCAAAGTTTGCAACACAAAATGATGCTCAGATCACAAAATAATATTCCTTAGAATATAAATTAAACTCAGCTGCTATCTATAACAATGTATTATCCTGTAATAATAATCTCCAATGTTCAACGAATGCTGAATCAGGCCTTTATATTACCCCAATGTCACACACTTTACAGGTGTGCCCAAATTAGAGACATCAAGACAAATATAGAAGTTCTCTGCGCCTCTTCTACGTTTTAAAATAACCTCCATAATAATATGACCATAGAAACACAAAGAAAGGCATGGCAATAAAACCTAACAGGATAAGACTGGTATTTCTGGTTCTGATGTGTCCAAATTTGGGCAAAACAGTCTGTCCAAAATAAATGAATTTAAAAGCCTGTGCTGAATGTACAAACAAGTCACTTCTTAACATGTTGGGTGAGATGAAGTCTCTTGACAGTGGTTATTATATAGTCTTTAGATAAAAAGTTCGAAAATGAGAAATTTCTCCAATGTTCTATTTTTCCATTTATATCTGATTGGCTGAATTAAGTCACCTCATTAAGTTTCTAGATGATTCTGTCTAACTTCAAGTAAACAAGTGTGTCACAAATAAACAATTAGTGAGCTAAAAATAAATCCTGTTTAAGAGAATTTGTAAACATGTAGATAGGCACAGTCAGAGGTCACTCAGTGCAAATAAGTGATCACACAAGCTAAAGCCTACTTATTCTAATGATAATAATTTTAGAAAATATTAATTGTTTACACTTATTAACTAGGGACATATCAATTCTGATTTTACAATAAGAGGCCTTAACAGAAGCTATATCACATGAGTTTGATAATGGACCATTCTGGGAAAGAAAATCATATCAATAAATAAATAATGCAGTATTAAAAAAATTAAAAAACGCATTTGTATTGTACAGTTTAAATGAAAATTCACCAGTATGACTAAAAGTTTTGGATTCATCAATTACATGTATAATCGGTATAACAAAATAACACTTTAGGTTAGACAGAATGGATGATATTTAAAAATTAGAATACATTTAAAAAAATAAAATGTAGAGTATGTGGATTCAACATGAAATGAGACCAAATGAATTTTGAAGTCTTGGAACTTTTTCAAAATGTTTAGGGAATTTTTTTTTCGGAGGGAGTAGATTTTAATTAGGGCTGTCACCTGTCTTGATTATTACACTGATGGCTCAAAAGTTCAGAATATGTACCTAAAAGAAAAATGCTTCTAACGGCTTCTTGAGGTTTAACGTTGACATTCTTAACCATTTACCTTTAGAAACAATAGTTTGTTCATCTAATTAGCTCCGCTGACAAAGTCAGCAGAGCTTTTCTTATACTGATTCGTCTGTCGTCCGTCGTCTGTCGTCTGTCTGTCCGTCCGTCCGTCCGTCGTCAACATTTTCCTTGTCCGGGCCATAATTTCTGAACAGCTGAATATTTTTCAACTAAACTTTATAACAATATGTATTATCAATGGATGGTGTGTCATCAACCATTATAAAGTCTGTAACCCCACAGGGTCAAGGTCACAGGCCACATGAGCAAGAAAAAAATATTTTGTTTGTCCGAGCCATAATTTCTAAACTACTGAATATTTTTGGACCAAACTTTATAACGTCATGTAATGTCAATAGGCGGTGTGTAATCGATCCAAGCCATAATTTTCGTGACAACTGAAAATTTTTCGGCTAAAGTTTGTAACAATATTAGTATTAGAAAACATGCCCATGCGATCAGTGGCCCTCAGCGGAGCTCTCTAGGCATGACAGGCCTCTTGTTTCCTTTTAATTATTAAGGGTGCGTGGTAGACTGTTGGACTTCTATGCTAGGCACTTTATCCCGGTTGCCTTCATGGGGGCATGATGACGCCATGTACTAAGGCGTACTGCACGTCGATGGTGCACATGTCTTCAACCGCTGTAACCCTGTTTGAGCAGAGCTTGAACAGAGTTAAAATGTTGAGGAGCTGACAGTTGCTTGGTGGTTCTATCCGGGTACTCTGGCTTCCTCCACCTGTAAAACTGTCACGGTCACGATTAGCCATTGTGCATAAGTATGTGACCTTAAACCCCAGTAAATAATAATAATAATAATAATAATTTAATTATTAAACGTCTAAAACGGGGTACAATTTACCAATTATTCGACACTGAAAAATACTAATAGATTTCGCTGTGACCGATCGCCAATCATGACAACCCTAATTTCTTTTCAGCCTACTCACAATTGTTTACAATTGGCTGTAATGTAAATGCAAGCCCTACTTTGGAACTAACTCAAGCTTTTAGAAACTTTTCCAAACAAGCTGGAAAAGTAATAGAGTGCAAAAGCACGAAAAAGATCGAGAAAAGGGTCGAGTGAGACCAGCACTCGAAATTACAGGTACTCTCTATGCACACCTCTTGCGTTTACCGAGCACATGCACAACAACTGTGATGTCAGTTCCTTTTATTTCCGCCATTTGTACATGGTCGGAAATTTTTGTGCCTCGTGCTATACTTAGCTGTTTTCTTCGTGAACAACTTATTGTATGTGCTATCTGCATTTGATTGTGTGCAAGTGGATTGTATCCTTTTTCAAGCTTTCAAAATTGTTATTAATTAATGTTAATTAATTTGATCATTGTTGCTTGTTTCTTCACACTTAATCTTGTTTTTCCCCCCACGTGTGAACACGACCTTTGTTCTGTTTTCCGTCTGCGGGAAGCTTGATTCCATTATTCTCATTCATATTATGCCAAAGACTATTCCTTGTACCTCTTGCTTGCAAGTGAAACATGTGGACGACTCTCATTCCACATGTGTCACTTGCAACAATTGCACTCAGGCCCAATCATGTGGTATTTGTGGGGTTTGGTCCTCAAAATTCTGGGCTTCTGTTAACAAGGTGGTTCTGTCCAGAGCTAGAACCCCTTGTTCTCGGGGTAAGGGTAGCCGTGCCGTAGCAGACATTTCTGCTAGTGCACATGGTGACTCTGTCACACAGGATTCTGATCTGTCTTCTGCAGCGAGTTCCTTTGCAACTGTTGACGGTGCTAGTTCAGTGATACGTGACTTGGAGACCATGGTCTCTTTGTCTTCTGATGTCACTCTTGAGGCGTCTGTTTTCATAGAGAGCTTCTCCGAGGTCAGCTCGGTGACCCTCTCCGATTTGCCTCCTACGCCGTCAACAGTTGCTGAGGAAGTTGTTACTACAGATCCTATTCTGTATGATGGTGGCTCTTCCATCTCCTCTGGGGATGGTCTACACTCTTGTGGGACCGAGGCTGTATCTGCTGGTGTGTCTGTGAGCTCTCAGCCTCCCCTGGCTTCGCGGCGAAGCTGTGTGGGTCTGCTGTCTGCTCCACCTCATCTGGCTAGGTTTGCTCCTAGTCGGTTGAGCCGTTCGATCGCTTAAGCAGCGATTTCTTGCCCCTCGAGCGAATCATTTATTGTTCCTCCTTCCCCTGCTAGTGTGCTGACTAGCAGGATGGGGTTGGGACATTGGCATCCAGAGCCTGCTGTTCGGCATAGGTCAGTGACAGCCCCGGTTAGCTGTCACTCTCGGAACCTTCCTCCTGTGATTCCTCTCTGTGTTCCAAGTCTGGGTGTCGATCGATGCTTGCCGTCGGTCTCGGAGGATGGGCAGTTGGGACCATCTGCCGCATAGAGGCCAATGACAGGTTCCTGTCATTCTTGGGACAATCCTCCGGTGTCTTCTCACTGTGTCCTAGGTCCAGCTACCGATCGACGTGCGCTGTCGGTCTCTTTAGAGGATTTGCAGGCAGGACCTTCTGTTTCGCAGAGGTCAGTGATGGCCCCTGGGCGTCACAATCGGAACTATCCTCCGGTGTCTTCTCACCATATCCCTATTCTGTCTGCCGATTGACGTTCGACATCTGAGATCTCTTCTGAGAATTTGGGTTCTTTTACCAGAAGGGTCCATTGGGAGGACACTCCATCAGGCGATGCTGCTGCGTCGGATTCTCAGGTTGACCTGCATCAGGCCGTTTTGGCGCTCACCCGGTTGCTTTCTGGCAAACCTCAAGTTGGCCTCCCTGTGGCTCCTGAGGCACAACCTCCTTTGGTCGGTCGCCGAGATGTCTCTCCTGGCCCCTTGGATACTGCACAGTCTTCCCAGGAGGTTTCTGCTGGTCAGCCCAAGTTGGGCTACGTCTCCTCTGCTACAGAGAGTGACGATTTTCTGGAAGGTGATGGGCCCCCTCGTCAGTCTTGGGGCAGGCTTTGGATTTCGTCTTTGGCTTATTGCCGGACATTCAACCTTCAGACCAGCCATCTGTGACCGTCTGGCCGCGGTCCACTGTGGAGTGCCGTAACCCTCTTGAACCTTCTAGCTCTGGGGCTTTGCATCCTCTGCAATAGGCTCAGGTTGTTGAGTCCTTCCAGGGCTTAGACGCCAAAATGCGTTTTAAGGCCCTCAAGGGTTCTTTCTTTTCTAGAGCTGATGCCTTTCTGCCTCCATCGCGGTTTCGTGTTTACGCTTCCGCCTGTTCACCAGTCTTCCAAGGGATGACTACTGTGGATGAGGATTCTTCTTCCCTCGGGTTAACTAAGCCTAAGTCGGCAGTTCTCCCGATGTCGGTAGTTGAATCTATGGTGGGCCTGTCCCGAGAGATGCTGGGTATGTTATCTCTCGCGGACCATGTCGTCGCTGCCCTTGCTGAGTATTTTCCACCAGGGGAGTTTGATGATGCTCAGGTGCCTTTTTGCGTTTTGTCACAGGCTCTCATGAACTTGACACATGCTCACGCCTGTAACACGGCTAATTTGGAGCTGGCATGCCGGGATGCGGTGTTGGATTCTTCTCCATCCCTTCCTTCTGAGCAGCGTGCTGTTCTGAGGTCTGCCTCTTTGGTTGGACCTCAGTTGTTCCATGGTTCCATGGAAGCTGTTCGTGGTGAAGTTCTTCGTCATTCAGCTGGACCAACCTGCTGCCGCGGGTGATGGTCATTCCAGGCCTGCCAAGCGTGCTGCTGTGTCTGCCTCGTCGGCGACGCCTTCGGCTCCGTCTGCTCTTTCTGCTCAGATGAAGCGCCGACACATCCAGGCTCGCTGGCAGCCTCAGGCAGGAAAGTCTCAGGACTCTGTCACTTCCTGAGGTGGTTTCTCGTCGAGGCCGCAAGTGAAGGTTCTCACCTCGATTGGCCTCCAGTTGGGGGAAGGCTGTCGCTGTTTTATGACCGTTGGACAGAGATAACGTCGGACACTTGGGTCCTCGAGGTCATTCAATCCGGTCTGCGACTGTCCTTCCATCGGCACTCCAGTTTATCCCGGGTGCCCCTCCCGACTCGGGTTTCTTCTGTTTCTCTGCGTCGGGACCTTCTAGTGCAGTAGATCGACAATCTCCTCTCCAAAGGGGCGATCGAGGTGGTCAGGAACACCATTTCACTGGGGTTTTACTTGAGACTTTTCTTGGTGCCGAAGAAAAACGACCAATTTCGTCCTGTCATCGATCTGAGTATCCTGAACGAGTACATAATAGCTCCTCATTTCAGTATGGAGATTTTCCGGTCGGTCCGACGTTCAGTTCATCAGGGCGACTTTGCTGCCAGTATCGACCCGAAGGATGCCTACTTCTATGAACCCTTTCATCTGGCGTCACGGAAATACCTTCGGTTCTCGTTTCGGGATCGAGTCTATCAATTCAGAGCTCTCCCATTCGGTTTGAAGCTGGCTCCTTGGGCTTTCACCAGACTGATGTCACATGTGCTTGCTTTCCACCGTACTCAGTCGGCTGTGACTTCGTTTCGGGATCAAGTCTATCAATTCAGAGCTCTCCCTTTCAGTTTGAACCTGGCTCCTTGGGCTTTCACCCGACTGATGTCACATGTGCTTGCTTTCCACTGTACTCAGTCGGCTGTGACTTCATCAGCCTACCTGGACGACATCCTCCAGCGGCACCATGATGCTGCTCCAGTTTATCACTGGTGCCCCTCCCCACTCGGGTTCCTTCCGTTTCTCTACGTCGGGACTTTCTGGTGCAGGAGATCGACAATCTCCTCTCCAAAGGGGCGATCGAGGGGGTCAGGAACACCCTTTCACCGGGGTTTTACTCGAGACTTTTCTTGGTGCTGAAGAAAAACGGCCAATTTCGTCCTGGTATCGAACGAGTATCCTGAATGCAGGCTTGGCAATTTCAGGAGAGCGATTTTTTAGCTCTCCTTAATGCCCTCCTGAAAGAATTAAGGAGAGCGAAAAATTGCCCTCCTAAATATTTTGTTCAGGGATGATTGAGATTACATGTATTAAGCTCACATTGAATTTTTGTTGTAAAGCAAAAATGTAATTTAACTTCGAAGTCACATAACATCACGTAATTTCATTTTGAAAGTGGTTTAGTGGTAAAAGGTAATGGCTGCAACCATACCCAAACACAGTTGCAATCATTTGAAGCAAAATGGGTCACAGAAATATTTTTTTTTCTGTCAGTTTCAAGTTCAACAACTGACATCACAGTTTGAGGGGTAATTATTCAAGGAATATTGACACTATAATATACTACCATTACTACTATCCTGTCACTTGAAGCACTTGCACCAGGATGTGACTGTAGATTCAAGCAGACCTGTTGTCCAAGAAAGTCATACGCCTACCACTACCAACCTTCAACCCCCCCTTGGGGGTTGAAGGTGGTAGTGGTAGGCATATGACTTTCTTGGACAACAGGTCTGGGTACACACACACAGGTCTTGTCAAGTGTGTGTTCGGTTGTTGAGTGAGACATCTAGATATCTAAGAGATTTCGCTTTACCTTAGTAAAGTTAATAAAATTTAAATGGTTTCAGTTTCAATGAGTTCGTTCAACTGAATACTTAAAATGCTGTGTAAAGCTAATTGCTCTCCTAAGCTAAATGAGGAGAGCGATTTTTTGCCCTCCTGCATTTTTCAGAATGCCAGGCCTGTGAATGAGTACATAATAACTCCTCATTTCAGTATGGAGACTTTCCAGGCGGTTCGACGTTCAGTTCATGAGGGCGACTTTGCTGTCAGTGTCAACCTGAAGGATGCCTACTTCCATGTCCCCTTTCATCTGGCGTCACGGAAATACCTTCGGTTCTCGTTTCGGGATCGAGTCTATCAATTCAGGGCTCTCCCGTTCGGTTTGAACCTGGCTCCTTGGGTTTTCACCCGACTGATGTCACATGTGCTTGCTTTCCACCGTACTCAGTCGGCTGTGACTTCGTCAGCCTACCTGGATGACATCCTGAACTTCCTATTCCTCGGTCCCTGCTTTGTCACCTCCACCCTTGGGCCGATGTTCCTTGGCTGACACAGGGTGTTCCTTTGGATCTTCCTTTGGCCGATCGCATCCTTACTGCAGATGCCAGCGATCGGGGTGCAACGTTGGATCCTCTCGGTCTGTCCACTCACAGCGAGTGGGACAGCGAGCAGGTGGGCCTTCATATCAACCAGAAGGAGCTCCTTGCTGTTCTGTTGAGTTTTCGGCTTTGGATCCCTCACCTGTCAGACCATATTGTCCTACTTCTTTCGGTCAATTCAACAGTAGTGGCCTACATACGGAATCAAGGAGGCACACATTCGATTCCCATGTATCGACTATCTCGGGATCTTCTTCTGGGATGTAAACGCTCGGGTGTCCCGACACGACAGTGTCCTTCCCACCGAATGGATGCTACATCGGTCGGTGTTTCAGGCGATTTGTGAGCAGTGGGGCTGTCCTCAGGTCGACCTTTTCGCTACTCGCTGGAATCATCAGGTAGAGACCTTTGTCTCCCCTTGTCCAGATCCTCTGGCATTTGCGGTAGACGCTCTGTCCCTGGATTGGACAGGTTGGATCGGCTATGCCTTCCCTCCTGCACCGATTTTTCCTCAAGTATTAGCGAAGATTCGTGCTTGCAGTTGCAGGATCATTCTGATCGCACCTCTGTCTCCTCAGAGGGTGTGGATCAATCTGCTGCGGCCTCTGTTGGCAGATCGGCCGATTCGTGTACCTCTACGTCGCGATCTTCTTTCCCAGGGTCATCCCTGGAAGTATCACAACAATCTGGCGATCCTGTCCCTTCATGCCTGTCGTTTATCAGGTCCAGTTTCCGACGTAGAGGTTTTTCGAGATGAACAGTGGAGTGCATTTCTGCATCGCGGTGACATTCCACTGGCATGACTTATGCTGCAAAGTGGAAGGTTTTCTGCTGCTGGTGTGCAGATCACAATGTGGATTACTGTGATCCGTCAATCGCTCAAATTGCGGATTTTCTGGTATATCTTTTTGACTCCAAGGGCCTCAAGCCTATTACGATTAAGGGCTATCAGTCTATGCTGTCTGATACTTTCTCTTATGTGGGAAAGCGGTGCATCGGTCGTAATCTTTTTCTCACCAAACTCATTCGGCACTTTTCTTTGAAGAGGCCTCGAGTTTTGCGTCTTACACCCAAGTGGAACTTGGCATGGGTGTTGCACTGTTTGGAGGGGACGCCATTCGTGCCTTTATCTGAGACCGATATGCGTTTTCTCACCTATAAGACGGCATTCCTTCTAGCGTTTGCTTCTGCTCGACGAGTCAGTGAGCTTCTGCACTATCTGTTGATTCTGCTTTCTTCAGAAATGAGGCTAACAGTGTCACCTTCACTACTGATTGCTCTTTTCTGGCTAAGAATCAACTTCCTGATTCGGTACCTCCTCCCATCTGCATTCGGGCTCTCCCCACTGTCGATGGCCAGAGACCTCTTCTTTGTCCTGTTCATGTGATCAAGACTTACATTACTCACACCCAGTTCATTAGGAGGGGTCGGAAGAGATTCTTTCTGTCTCTCATTCCTAAGAGGCAGTCTATCTCCTCCCATTCTATTTCCAGGTGGATCTGTCTTGCAATCAAGCTGGCTTATTCCCTCTTGTCTGCGTCAGATCTTGTTTCGAACCGGTTTAATGCTCATGAGGTTCGTGCCATTTCTACATCCTGGGCATTCTCCAATTCTGTTTCGCTCTGGGATGTTATGAATGTGGCTTACTGGAGGAATGCTTCTACCTTCTCCTTTTATCTCCGCCACCTTCAGCAGCAATCTGAGGACCTTTATTCTTTACGCTCTCTCGTTGCTGCTCAGGGTGTTGTGCACCCTCATTAAAATTGTTTTTATCGAGGTTGTTCTTCGTTCAGCCTTGTTCTTTTCAGGTGCCTTCTCTCTACCTTCATTACAGGTTTCGCTGTTGTCCTCTGCCCTCCTTGCTTTTCTTTCTGCTGCTCTTATTGGTATTGGTTATGTGATTCACCTCCTCCTATTGTTTATTCAGCCAATTGTAAACAATTGTGAGTAGGTTGAAAAGAAATTAAAATTTTTTAGTAAATTTTGTTTCTTAACATACCTACCACAATTGTTTACCGGAGGCCCACCCTCCTTGGGGATATCTTTGATATCGATGCCTCTCCGCTAAATCACAAACTTCTCGTTGGCGGAAATACGGAATTGACATCATGGTTGTTGCGCATGTGCTCGGTAAACTCAAGAGGTGTGCAGAGAGAGTACCTGTAATTTCGACCCTTTTTTCGATCTTTTTCATGCTTTTGCACTCTATTACTTTTCCAGCTTGTTTGGAAAAATTTCTAAAAGCTTGAGTTAGTTCTGAAGCAGGGCTTGCACTTACGTTACAGCCAATTGTAAACAATTGTGGTAGGTATGTTAAGAAACAAAATTTACTAAAAAATTTTAATTTTAACAAGACAGACATAAAAGTGAAAGGTGTCAGTGTGAAGTAAATCTCATCATTACATTGTTGCAAACCAGTATATAGAAGTACATCATTGAACACCAGATCTTAACAGTGATGTGCAGTAAACATAATTTTGCCATTGTAAATATGTCAAAACGTCAACAAAATTGCCTTACTGACCCTATTCTCTACAATTTTTTAAGAAAGTTGAGAAACCTTGAGTGCTGGCTACAGAAATGTAAATGGCTCATTTGAAAATCAGGATTCTGATGATAAAAATAATTCAGTACTCTACCAGTTAATGTCATATCTAGAATTTAATATACAAGTCTCATTCTATTTGACCGAAGCAATCTCTTCTTGATCTATTTAGCTCATCAAACAAGCTGAATATGAATGCTACGAATCTCTAATCAATCGCTATCTCATTTTTCAACAGGTCTTCAAGAGTGGGTTCAATAAGCAAGGAAATTCCAGGTCCTTGGCAAGGCATTTCTAAATACAAGAAGGTGTTAAATAATAATAATAATAATACAAGAGGTCTGTAAACATGCAGAATTCAGTGGTTGTCAGAGTAATTCTTTGTTATTATCCTTGATATTTATTCAATCAACAGGAGTCTGCTCTATAATCTTCATACAATTAATAGGTAAAATATGTTATTATACTTCCATGTGTTAACTCTTAGAAGCTGGGGAATCAGAATGAATTTATTGAACATGACATACTGCGAAAAACTTACAGTAAAGCAGGTGCTTGTAGTCAAGTCTAATTGACTACAAGCACCTGCTTTACAGTAAGTTTTTCGCGGTATGTCATGTTCAATAAACATTAAACAGTGTTTAATTCTCCCCCAGCCCAAAGATAGCCGAACCGTCACTACCAGATTACCTGCCGTATTACATCACAGGCAAGAAAACTTGACTACTGGCTTCTAAGAGTTAACATGGAAGTATATTTTTCCCTTTTTAGCTCACCTTGACAAAGTCAAGCTGAGCTTATCTAATCACCCTCCGTCCATCCTCCTTCCTTCCATCGTCTGTCAACACTATGTTTTGGACTTCTCGTCCAAAACCACTGGGCCAATTCAAGTGAAAGTTTGTGTGAGTGATGGTCCCGAAGGGGCATTGCATTTTTAGCTCAACTTGACAAAGTCAAGCTGAGCTATTGCCATCACTTCTCGACCGTTGGCGTACGTACGTACGTTAGTACGTACGTCCACAATTTCCTTTGGCACACCTCACAGGTCGCATTTATGATCAGATTACTTTGAAACTTGGTATGCTTGTTTGGGGTGACCTCTAGATGGGAGCCATCAATTTTTTTAAATTTCCGTCAAAAAATGTTGCCGCGGCCAACGTTCTTAGAACTTAGTTTAGTCAAACCACAATATTTCCCTTTGGCACACCCTACAGGGCACATTTATGAATTGATTGCTTTGAAACCTGGTATGCTTATTTAGGGTGACCTCTAGATGGGAGCTATCGATTTTCTTCAATTTCCGGCAAAAAATGTTGCCGCGGCCAATGTTCTTAGAACTTAGTTTAGTCAAACCACAATATTTCCCTTTGGCACACCCTACAGGGCACATTTATGATTTGATTGCTTTGAAACCTGGTATGCTTATTTAGGGTGACCTCTAGATGGGAGCTATCGATTTTCTTCAATTTCCGGCAAAAAATGTTGCCACGACCAACGTTCGTAAAACTTAGTTTAGTCAGACCTCAATATTTCCCTTTGGCACACCCTACAGGGCACATTTATGATCAGATTGCTTTGAAACCTGGTATGCTTGTTTGGGTAGACCTCTAGATGGGAGCTATCGATTTTCTTCAATTTCTGTCAAAAAATGTTGCCGCGGCCAACGTTCTTAGAACTTAGTTTAGTCAGAAGACTCAATATTTCCCTTTGGCACACCCTACAGGGTACATTTATGATCGGATTGCTTTGAAACCTAGCAGGCTTGTTTGGGGTGACCTCCAGATGGGAGCTATCGATTTTCTTCAATTTCCGTCAAAAAATGTTGCCGCAGCCAACGTTTTTAGAACTCAGTTTAGTCAGACCACAATATTTCCCTTTGGCACACCCTACAGGGCACATTTATGATTTGATTGCTTTGAAACCTGGTATGCTTGTTTGGGGTGACCTCTAGATAGGAGCTATCGATTTTCTTCAATTTCCGTCAAAAAATGTTGCCGCGGCCAACGTTCTTAGAAATTAGTTTAGTCAAACCACAATATTTCCCTTTGGCACACCCTACAGGGCACATTTATGATTTGATTGCTTTGAAACCTGGTATGCTTATTTAGGGTGACCTCTAGATGGAAGCTATCGATTTTCTTCGGTTTCTGTTAAAAAATGTTGCCACTGGCAAAAAAAAATGACATTGGTACCAATGATCTTCAATTTTGCCATTTCATTTATAACTTACTTACTTTGTCAAGTTGAGCTACAGTGTCATTGACACTTTCATTGTTCAACTCAACATGTCCAGCCCCATAGGGAGGTGGTGGAGAAATTGCTCCAAAATATTTTTAAAATCTTCTCACGAACCAGTGGGTACAATGACTTGATATTTGGTATGGAGCTTTGTTTTGAGGTGTAGAATCAAGTTTGTACAAACAAAGTTCGTGGAGCACTATTTGCATTTGTAATGAGAGGGGTAGATTTTTGGCCCTGCCCAAAATTTCTATTTTCTGAACCGACGGTCCAATTTGAACCAAATTTGGTATGTGGTATTGTTGGGTCATAAGTACTTGCCTCATGCAAAAAAAACTTTTTCCTGTGTCCCTGTGGGAACCCCAGAAACTAAAAATAGAAATATTTTCAAACGCCCATATTTCACAAACAACACAGAACAGAGAACTGTTATTTGGTATGAAGCATCCTTAGGACCAGTAGAATTGAATGGTACAAAAAAATTGCCATTGGTTATGTTAGGGTGTTCTGTAGGAGGGTGGGGGGGGGGGGGGGGGGGGGAGATGCGTATCAGCATATTTGCAAAAAATTTAAAACAGAACCAGTGGTCAGAAGGGGGGGGGGGGGGGGGGTGTCAGATACAAGTTTGTTAAAATGAAGACTCTTGCTTCATATTTGGGCTGAATACAAGAGCCTGGATTTTTAACTTAGGGCAATGTGGGGAATAATCCTTAAAAATCTTCAGAACCACCAGTCAGAATCCTTTAATGTTTGGCATATATCATTGTTATGATGGTCAGATTCAAGATTATTCAAATCAAGTCCCTAGGTTAATATTTGGGTTTCCTTTGGAAGCCAAATTTTAACTTAGTACAATGTGGGGGGATGATTTTTAAAAATCTTCTTCTTCAGGTCCACCAATCAGAATGCTTTCATATTTGGTAAATAACATCTCTAGGGGGGTGGGGGGGGGGGGGGTCAACTTTGTTCAAATCGAGTGCCTGGGTTAATATGTGGGCTCTTCATGGGAGCCTGAATTTTAACTTCGTGCAATATGAGGGAATTTCTTCAGAAATCTTCTTCAGATTCACCAGTCAGAATCCTTTCATATTTGGTTTACAACATCTCTAGGGGAATCAGATTCAAATTTGTTCAAATCTGGTCCCAATGGTAGCCATAATTTTAACTTAGTGCATATTAGGAAATTTCTTTAAAAATCTCTTTCTTCAGATTTACCAGTCAGAATCCTTTCATATTTGGTTTACAACATCTCTAGGGGAATCAGATTTAAGTTTGTTCAAATCTGGTCCCTGTGGTAGCCATAATTTTAACTTAGAGCATATGAGGAAATTTCTTTAAAAATCTTTATCTTCAGATCCGCTCGTCAAAATGCTTTCATATTTGGCATACAACATCTCTAATGGGGTGAGATTCAAGTGTGTTCAAATTGAGTGCACGGGTTGATAATTGGGCTCCCTATGGAAGTCTGAATTTTAACTTAGTGCAAGATGAAATTTCTTTAAAAATCTTCAGTCATAATCCTTTCATATTTAGTTTACAACATTTCTAGGGGAGTCAGATTCAAGTTTGTTCAAATCTGGTCCCTGGGTTAATATTTGGGCTCTCTATGGTAGCCTGAACTTTAACTTAGTGCAGTATGAGGAAATTTATTTAAAAATCTTCAGATCTACCAGTCAGAATGCTATCATATTTGGTATACAACATCTCTTGAGGAGTGAGATTCAAGTTTGTTCAAATCAAGTGCCTGGGTTAATATTTGGACTCCCTATGGGAGCCGGAATTGGCCATGCTGCTAAAGAATTAGAATTGTTTTTATTAAGTACCCCCTAGAGGCGTGTAACTAAGATTAATCCGCATAGCTTTTTACATTATGATTAACTGAAGAAAAGGCATGATGCTTGGACTATTTTAGTCACTCCTGAGGGGGTCAAAGATTGACAATGGATCCAATAGAGATTGATTGCTTAATGCAGATTCATTCTTGGTCTCTTGTTTATATTGAGTTCTGTTCAAGGTGAGCACTTAAGGCCCTGTGGGGCCACTTGTATTATTATTATTATTTAACAGTTTCTTAACCTCAAGAACGGCAAGGCCTTGAGCCATGAAATTTTCAGGGGTGGTAGGGCTTGTGGCAGAGGGCCCGATTAGACTACTGTGAATTTATGCCCGACCTTGACCTTTACAACCAACACTCTTTATCTGAAATTCTTGGTATTGCTACTCCTCCAGAACAGCTTGACATATTGAGTTCGAACTTTTTCTGTTGTCTGGTATAAGCAAACCAAAAACGGTAGAAGTCTGACTTCCTGTTCGGGAGATGAGTAGGGGTAGAAAATTTGGCTGCGCTCTTTATCTAAAATTCTTGTTATCACTAGTCCTTCAGAATGGCTTGAGGTATCGAGTTCGGACTTCTTGTATTATGTATGCCTGTATGTACATGTAGGGAAGATACTGTCCAAAAAGGATGAGGGTCAGACTTCCATTTCGGGAGATACTATGGATTGAAAAATATGACCTTAGTATATAAAGCTATTGACATGAAGTTTTTTTATCGCTACTCCTCCAGAATGACCTGGCCTATAGAGTCCAGAGTTTTTTTTCTTATGTGCTCATATATGTCTAGTATACTTCATTAAAAAAATGTAGGACTTCAACTTTTGGTTTATGAGATCTATTAGGTCAAAAATCTTACAATATTCGTTCAAAAAAACTCTTTTGCAAGGAGGTATGCTGTATGCAATGCCCGGTTCTATCTGCTGAAATCACAGTGTGTTGCTGACATCATCAATATGTGACTGAGCACTTCTGAAGGTACACAATCTCCCACCTTCAAGTGACACCCCCCCCCCTCCCCACCCTTCCCGGCAATAAAGTTTCTAACAATCAATCCACAAGTGCGATAAATAAATACCTGAAACACACCTCTTGTTCATTCTGTAGTATGTTTCTAAAAAGTGTTCTATTTTTAGCTCAACTCTGTCTGTCCGTCTGTCCATCAACAATTGGATACGGCTCGGGCTAGAGGCCGTATTTATGAACTGATCTTTACGAAACTTCTTGGTTACCTTTGTTATGACCGTGGGACGAGAACGAGTGTTTTTGGGTGCGGTCCGAAATTCAAGATGGCTGCCAGCCACCATTTTGTACTGACGATGCAGAAATCTGTTTTTTATACAGAACTTCCATATGAAAGCTCTGATTTGAATAATTTTTTGTATGAATGTTTAGTACCATGGGATACATCACATATAATACAGGTTTTTTTCTCGTGCGTAAATTATGCAAATTAGACTAACTTTGATGTTTTTTGGTGTTACTTTCAGCACTGTAAGTGCAAATGCCAATACAGCTCGGGCTAGAGGCCGTATTTATGAATCGATCTTTACGAAACTCCTTGGGTACCTTTGTTATCACCGTGGGACGAGAACGAGTGTTTTGGGGTCCGGTCCAAAATTCAAGATGGGTGATGGCAGCCATTTTGTACAAAATTTGGTGCAATCAGATTTTTGCACAGAACTTCCATATGAAAGCGCTGATTTGAATAATTTTTTGTGTGAATGTTTAGTACCATGGGGTACATCACATATAATACAGGTTTTTTTCTCGTGCAGAAATTATGCAAATTAGATGAACTTTGATTTTTTCAGTGCTACTTACACACAGTAAGTACACATGTCAATACGGCTCGGGCTAGAGTCTGTATTTATGAACCGATCTTCACGAAACGTCTTGGGTACCTTTGTTATCACCTTGGGACGAAATCGAGTGTTTCTGGGTGCGGTCCAAAATTCAAGATGCCTGCCAGTGGCCATTTTGTACCGAAATTAGGTCTAATCAGTTTTTTGTACACAACTTCTATACGGCTCAGGCTAGAGGCCGTATTTATGAACTGATCTTTACGAAACTTCTTGGGTACCTTTGTTATCACCGTGGGATGAGAACGAGTGTTTTTGGGTGTGGTCCGAAATTCAAGATGGCCACCAGCAGCCATTTTGTACCAAAATTAGTGCAATCAGTCTTTTGTACAGAACTTCTGTATGAAAGTTCTGATTTGAATAAATTTTTGTATGAATGTTTAGTAACATGGAATACATTACATATAGTACGGGTTTTTTTCTCGTGCAGAAATTATGCAAATTAGATGAACTTTGATTTATTCAGTGCTACTTATACACTGTAAGTGCACATGTCAATACGGCTCAGGCTAGAGGCTGTATTTATGAACCGATCTTCACAAAACTTCTTGGGTACCTTTGTTATCACCTTGGGATGAGAACGAGTGTTTCTGGGTGCGGTCCAAAATTCAAGATGGCTGCCAGTGGCCATTTTGTACCGAAATTAGGTCCAATCAGTTTTTTGTCACAACTTCTACACAGCTCATATTTGTGAACTGATCTTCACGAAACTTCTTGGGTACCTTTGTTTTCACCTTGGGACAGGAATGAGTGTGTTTTGGGGTGCCTTTGTTATCACTGTGCAGTGAGAACAAATATTTTGGGGTTCAGTCAGACCCACTCTGGGCCTCAAAGATTTTTTTCTAGTTTAGCATCTGACTGTCACCCACCTTTACAATACTTTACCTATACATTTGTTACAGGCAACGGTCGGTATTTATGCACAGACCGTTACAATACTTTATATGTACCTTTGTTATCAGGTCATTACCTAGATGTTTGTCATTGCTGTGTCACATACTATACATGTACATGTCTTTGTCTTGACAAGTTGAGCTACAGTGTCATTGACATAAAAGTATATAAAAATATTCATTAGTAAGTAGCTGACGATCCGGATATCTTTGTATAGAAATGGCTGAGTTGTCTGTTTAAGACAGTCTAAAATAAACAGTTCATCCAGTCCTATACAAGGGTGTGAGCAGTTACTGTTGAACAGTTCATCAAATAGGCCGAAATAATGCCAGACTCGCCGGTGAGAGGGAATTAATGATGGGAAAAGTGACTGCATTGAGAATGAAGAAGGGACGAATCGTCCTCTAGGTTTCCACGCCTTCCACTATTTTTCACGCAGTCTCGGCACAGGACAAAGATAAGGAACTGACGAGCAGAGATCATTGAACCAATTTTGAAAATTTCATGTAGCTGCATTCAGTGGTTTGGACATGGTTGGCATATGTCTGACACAGATGTTTCTTGAATTTTAATGTCAAATTAGCCAAATTACTGCTTTTTTGCCATTAACCCAAGAGCGATTTCTGTTAATTTTTACCTTTTGGCTATTATCTAAATGTTAAAGGCAGTATATGGACCAATTGGCAACGGTTTTGGAGATGCAAGTTTCATTTAGTCCAATTTCTTCACCCACAGCAGTGAATTATAAGTCTTAAGTGGCGCTATCTTAGTCAGGGGGCAGTATGTCCCCACACCGTTTCAAACCCACCAGAAAAAGACCAAATTCAAAAAACTACCTCCTCTCATCAAAACACTATATCTCAGCCAATTCTTGGTGGATTTTCACGATATTTTCACTCATTGTCTACGAACAGTTGCGGCATCATTTCGCATAAAAAGCGACACAAATTTCTCATTTGGTCATGTCAGATATGAAAAGTGTGTATGCACGGGACACGTGCTTGGTTTCTGGACTATCAAATAATATGACCGAGTTCAGCAGAGTTTCAAGAACAAATGCTGAAAATGTGGAGTTGCTGCTCCATAAACGTTCGCCACAATCTACTATATGTGAAAAGTACTATATTCCATGTGTTGAATTTGTGCAGGTTGTTATTATTAAGTATACATGAAGCATTGGACGGCTTCTAGATATTGCTCTGTAATTTCAAAATAATCTAGTTATCATACTTTCATGTAAAACATGGAGGTATCCTAGACATTGCTCTGCAATTTTAAAATTCTAGTTTATTTATTGGGGTTTAATGACACTTTCGACAACCAGGGTCACTTTGTGTTGGGCAGTTTAATCAGTGGAGTAAGCCAGAATACTAGAGAGAACCACTGTTCAATGGTGAGCAACTGCCAGACTAACTCAACACAAGCAGGGTTAGCATTGGTTGATGACAAGTGCACCATTGATGTGCAGCACCTTAGTACTCTGCTGTGTCACCACGTGGGCAATCAGGATTAAGTACCTTATCCAAGGACACAATACAGTTAACCTTGATGGGGATCAAACAGTGAAGCTTTTAGTTTGAAGTCCAATTCTGTAACCACTGAGCAACTGTACTCCTTGGGTAAAATATTACCGATGGTATAGTAAATAACATTGTGTTTGGAAATTATATGCAGTTGACAGCGTTATACAATTTAAAGATATCCAATTAAGTGGTTGCCACTTTATTGAGTACAAATTCTCTCGGCTCACATGTTCATGAAACTATGTGCATTTCTGAATCGTAGTTTCATTACTTTATCCCCAGAAAATCCTTCAATTGTTTATCTCTAAATTCTTTGAATACCCTTGCAAATATATTGAGGAAGATCTTGGAAACCTCTTGAATTGATGGTTCATTCAAGTGTAGAAACTCTGTGTTTGTTTGCAGAGATTTTTATATGACTTATATTTTGTATTTTACCTGAAGAATTTAACAGCAGGTTCATTTATTCATGCACTTTGAAAATACAGTGGAGCCCACCTAATTGCATATCTTTTGAATGAATAACCCTGTTAATTGAATATTACTTCTCAAACATTTACCAAACTTTCAGTACAAATTTGACCTATTAATCTATTATATAAATGGGGAGTGTGTGATAATTCTGTGACTATACATTTCAGTCAAGTGTCCAGCTAGAAATTCAAGCTTTCATTATAAGCCTTGATATGCAATGCAGCAAGAAATTTTCTCTCGCATGGGTCGGGCTACTCATCCTGGGATAGGTCAGCCCACAAGTTTCATATAGGTTATAGAGTAAACTCATGTTAATTGAATGCAAAATCTTGTAATCAAGCATCAAATGAGCAATTTGTCATTTACAGAATGAGGTCCCAAGAGGTGAATTTGTTGATTCTAACCCATCTAGTGGGCTAGATTCCCCCAGTGTATCCTCTGGGTATTTCTTTCTCTTTTGGCCAGAGACCTTAATTCAGATTGAGGTTCAAAGAAGGTAAATTTATTAATGCTACCCTGCTGTGCAGTGTAGCATCACTAATTTCACCCTCTGGCATCCTTATTCGGATAACAGTCTGCTTATTTCCAGGTCTGCTTGTAATACAAATATATGTCTAGACATTACCCTCACTCACATTCACTGAATTCCACAATTATATTTGGCCTCAGTGCATCCAATACATGTATTTAATTTATTGTATTTTGTTGCTCCATGAGCTCTGTCAAACAAAATATGTTAGACTGAAGGCTCAGTTTATCACCTGAAAACAGGAAATGACTAAATGTCTTATAACTGAATACACCAGTTAATGGATTAACCTTCACTGCAAAAATGGCTATTCATCTAGCAGGGATTCACTGTACAATATGTACATGTATTAACTATCAGTAATAACTGCTGAATGGTTCTCCAGTCAATTTTGTTAATTTTTTTTTTTCTTCTTCCAGCTATTCCTACCGAGACATACGGCCAAAGGTACCTAGAAGTCAAAATTTTTTTGCTGATTCCCTTCAGTGTCTTGGATACACCTGGATATTGTGGCACTGCTATTTTTATTTTGAACATCTTTATGTAAGTAAAAAGATAAACACATACATATATATATATACATATAGTAGTTATGCACCTTGTAGTTGCATTTACGTCCCTATGAGCTATGTTTGTGATGATTTGCTGGTACTACTTTTTTAGCTCACCTGACTGAAAGTCAGGGTGAGCTTTTCTTATCACTCTTCGTCCATCGTCCGTCCGTCGTCCTGCATGAAGGTGGTGTTTGAGCCTCTTTCTCCTAACCCACTGGCCACATTTTAATTAAATTTCATCTAAGTAGTGGTTATATAGGGGCATTTTGATTTTTATCCAAAAGATGTTCCGGCTCCTATTGAGCAGAGGTGTGGGGAAAAAATGGTCAAATTTTTTGAAAATCTTCTTCTAATGAACCACCAGTAGCAGAGACTTGATATGTGGTATACAGAGTCCTTTTGAGGTTTAGAATCAAGTTTGTTCAAGAGAAGTTTGTCGGGCATTATTTGCCTTCGTTATGGATTGGGAGGGGCAAAAATTTTGGCCACGCCTAAAATTTCTATTTTCAGAACCGTCAGGTCGATTTGAACCAAATTTGATATGAGGTGATAATGGGTCATAAGTAGTTGATTGATGCAAAAAATATTTTCTCATTGCCCCATGGGAACCTCGGGAGCTAAAAATAGGAAAAACCTTAAAACTGCCATATCTCCAAAACTACATGGCACAGAGAATTCTTATTTTGTATAAAGCTTACTTTTATCCAGTAGAGTAGAATGGTTAAAAAAATCCTTATCGGTTTGATCACAAGGTACTTTTTTCAGGACTTTGAAAAAGTGCTGAGCACTTTTTAACACTGTAGGCAATGGGAAAAAGATTAAAAAATCTTCTTCTCCAGATCCAGCAGGCAGAATCTTTTGATATTTGGTATGCAACATTGTAGGGTGGATCTGATTCAAGTTTGTTCAAATCGGCCACCTGGGTTCATATTTGGGCTCAGTAAAGGAGAGCGATTTCGAACTTAGTGCATTTCAGGCAAATTTCGTAAAAAATCTTCTTCTCCAGATCCAGCAGGCAGAATCTTTTGATATTTGGTATGCAACATTGTGGGGTGGATCTGATTCAAGTTTGTTCAAATCGGCCCCCTGGATTCATATTAGGGCTCACTATAGTAGCCCGAATTTGAACTTAGTGCGTTTCAGGCAATGTTCTTAAAAAATCTTCTCCAGATCCAGCAGGCAGAATCTTTTGATATTTGGTATGCAACATTGTGGGGTAGATCTGATTCAAGTTTGTTCAATTGGCCCCCTGGGTTTATATTTGGACTCGGTATAGAAGCTCGAATTCGAACTTAGTGCATTTCAGGCAAAATTCTTTAAAAATCTTCTTCTCCAGATCCAGCAGGCAGAATCTTTTGATATTTGGTATGCAACATTGTGGGGTGGATCTGATTCAAGTTTGTTCAAATCGGCCCCCTGGGTTTATATTTGGGCTCAGAATAGAAGCTCGAATTCGAACTTAGTGCATTTCAGGCAAATTTCTTCAAAAATCTTCTTCTCCAGATCCAGCAGGCAGAATCTTTTGATATTTGGTATGCAACATTGTGGGGTAGATCTGATTCAAGTTTGTTGAAATCGGCCCCCTGGGTTTATATTTGGACTCGGTATAGAAGCTCGAATTCGATCTTAGTGCATTTCAGGCAAAATTCTTAAAAAATCTTCTTCTCCAGATCCAGCAGGCAGAATCTTTTGATATTTGGTATGCAACATTGTGGGGTGGATCTGATTCAAGTAATTGTTAATTAAATTTCATGTAAGTAGTGGTTATATAGGGGCATTTTGATTTTTAGCCAAATTAGGTTTCGGCTCATATTGAGCAGAGGTGTGGGGAAAAAATGGCCAAATTTTTTGAAAATCTTCTTCTAATGAACCACCAGTAGCAGAGACTTGATATGTGGTATACAGAGTCCTTTTGAGGTTTAGAATCAAGTTTGTTCAAGAGAAGTTTGTCGGGCATTATTTGCCTTCATTATGAGAGGGGCAAAAATTTTGGTCAAGATTCAAGTTTGTTAAAGCCAAGTCCCTTAGTTCATATATGGGCTCCCTGTGGGAGCCTGAATTATAACTTAGTTCAATATGAGGAATATTCTTTAAAAATCTTTTTTTTTTAGATCCACTGGTCAGAATCTTTGGATATTTGGTATAAGATTTTCTTAGGAGGAGCGGATGCATCTTGTTGAAATCAATTCTCTGGGTTGATATTTAGGCTACCATGTCAGGTGAGCGCCCTCAGGTTCCTTGGGACCTCTTGTATTGTTCATCACAACATACAGTATATAGACTTACCATGTCTCTTCATCTGTTTGTTCTTCTGCATGTCCATCTCTCGGTCTGTCTTCTACAGTTGTCAATGAATTTTGTCCAAAGTGTTTATATTAACCCTTTATCTAACAAATCGGTCGCATCTGCCCTCTTAATTTGCAAATTAGGGAGTTCAAAAATTTTTAAAAATCATGTGACTCATTGGAACGAGTTTGTTGGACCCATTCCAGTGAGGGGGTCAGATGATATGGTTTTGCTGAATTTTTTAAAAACTTTGAAAAAACGATAAAGTAATAAATTTTGATATCCTGTGCATTGGATAAAGGCTTAAGAAGATAATGAGGAGAAGTGCATCAAACAAGTAGATCACAGGATAAAAATTTTCAGTTCACTCACAAGATGATAAGATATTATAACGTAACGTATTTATTATGTCAGCAGTCAAAATCCAATATGTCCCTTTAATTAATCAGCCCGGTATTTGTGAAAATGTAAACAAGCAGACATAAGGTTACACTGCAGTGGTGAATTGCAGGGGGACGTGGGGGAACGGCGTCCACCCACTTTTTTTTATCGGGGACGCCGCTGTTCAACCACAAAATGTTTGGAGTTAGACAAATTTTATTCCTTCAAAATACTCTCAAAAATATCAATTTTGCCTGTCGCGTTGAACTTCAACTATGAGACAAGAATGCACAGGTTAAGAACTTATGGCCGTGGCAGAACGAGGGTTTATCTCTTACATCGACTGAAGTCATAAATTGGACTTCTCGCGTTTATGAACTTCATGTTGTGTTTCTGGACACAGTGGCTTAGCGAAAACAGTGACGTCTTCCACTCAGACAGGCTTCACGCTATTTGGTCTGAAATTACTAACTTCAACATTCAGTTTTTCACATATTACATTTAAGTTCATTATTCGTAATTAACATTAGGTTTTTACATAGAGATAAAAAATTATAACGCAGAGATTTTTCAAAGTTCAAATTTTAATAGATGGTTGCATCACTATTATACTATATTCAATAGATGGTTGCGTCACTATTATACTATATTCAACACCGCTCTTGGTTCTGCTGGAATATTCCACACACATCCCTGAGTACTGTATTAGACCCGGGGCGCTCAAGGTAATAAGAAATGGATACCACCTGCACGTTGCGTTGCGACAGTAAATTGCATTGAGAGTGATTTGGGACGCTACACAGCCATGAGCAGGGACATTTTAGCCACAACAGTATCAGAAGATGCTGTAAAACCCATTTCCTAAAATTTTATTGGGGGCTGAAGAAATTGGTGGGAGGGGGCATGCTCCCCTGTCCCCCCCCCCCCCTTCCCCAGCGACGCCACTGTTGTTATTTACGTAATCTTCAGTTTAATCTTGTTTTATACAGAAATCTATTTCATTATTTCGTATACAGGTGTGGTTGTGTTCCTTGTTTATTATGACAGATTGATCTATCAATTCATTTCAAAATCGTTATCAGGCGTGTACACTGCCAGCGTCTATAATTAATGGGCTTTGGGTAGGACCTCCAAAACCAATTGTATAACTCCAGATGGTTAGAGAGGGGAGGGGTGGCAAAAGCGATTGTTTGCTAAGTAGTTTAACCTTATGTCGTAATATTATTTTCAGTGCTATATATCCCTAGAGGATATTGCATCGGGAATTATATTATTGCAATAGAGCATAACTCCTGTTATGTGATTTTTTGGCAAGAAGTTTATCATTGTTTAACTTTAAAACGTCCACAATGCATTATCGATTATGAATCATGACTTCATGTCAATCAAATTTGACGATATGTCGAAACTTTTATTAGGCTCTTTGTCGGGACTGGCCTTTTGGACAATATGCGATATTTTGCATTTCAGATTCCGCCCTGATACCTTTAAATACCTTATTCTTCCTTGATTGGCTAAGTGTTGAAACAGGAGATTTGATTAGACCACCAATTGACTTGGTAAGCCTACAAGCAAAAGTTGATGGTTGAACTCGTATAAACTGATTTTAGTGTGCAGAGAGGCTGTCTTTGCATGAATTTTATTGCTATTGGATTGCATCAGAAAGTTCAGAAAATCAACCAGTGAGCTTCCTTACTAGTGGTATTTTAAAAATTTTCCCGGACCCCACCTACCAGAGGGGGTTCCCCCTCTCGTGTGCTCTCCCCCAGCAATTCCTTCGGCATTGGTCATCACTTCGCGATGACTTACCGTCCCCCCACTTTTTATTTTAGCAATTCACCACTAGGGTACAGTGTGAGGGGAGTAACTCTATCTAGAAATCATTTCGTACTGATGTGATTATCGACCGGTACGTAAGGCTGCACAGTATTCAAATTTCAATACCGGTATCGGTATTGAAATAAATACCGCGGTATATCGTAGACCAGTTTTTTTTTACAAACGTGCACACCGTTATTTTATTTTGATTTAAAATCACATCACAGAGACAGCTCAGACATGAGGGAAAACAATAAAGTGCCATGACTTTTCTGTTCGAAAAGAATATCCCACAATTTGCCACTGTAGCTGACTGTAATGTTTATTTTTCCCTTGGTCATGAATATTAATTAATACAGCTGTTTTATGGAGTGTGAGCGTTTCGCACCTGCATTTTCCTCTCCATTGTTTGGTTCTTCTTATGACCTATTGTATTTTAAGTGTTGATGGATATGGTCAGTGGTGTGTTTGTGTTAGTGATTTGATGTGTGGTTAGCACAGTTCTTGAATGGTTAAGATATAAATACTTTTATTTGAATTCATTATTAATTTCTGGGATAAATCTGTAAAAAAATATTTGAAGTTACAAAAAAATAGTTAAGTTTTAGATTGCTGGTTGTCATTTTAAAACTGGGACGAAAAGTGACAGGAACGTCTTCATTGCCATTGAACAGCTTATTGATATTCATAAGATCAACGTGGCTTCAGGTTTTATCTGTTTTTGAGAGGAATAGAATAAATAAAACAAACACTCCCTATAATGATTTTGTGAGTAATTTTATTATCCACACAGGGAAATGTGAGAATACGTACACAAATGTGTAAAAGTATTCATTCCATGCATTCGACCCAATCCCGAAATATCAACTTTCAGTTTCAAATTGCTGGTACGTACATACTTACTTGTAACTTACGCACATCAAGTGCGCTGCAAACTGTGTTTTCACTGGTCGAATGAAGATTGATTGACTTGTACTTTATCACAGAAGTTGTCAGTTTTTCTCAAATAATATATCGACTTCAACTTCGATATACCGGTATTTTTAAAACAATACCGGTATTTATCCAGTATCATTCTTAATATCGGTAATTACAGGTATACCGTGCAGCCCTACCAGTACGATTAACCATTGTGAATGTTGGGCATGTTTCAGTTTATATTAAGCTATTGGATAGGGTTATTGATCAAAATATAAGTTTCTCAATTTGGAGCACATATTATAAACAGATTATTTCTTTTCATTCAAGTGAGTTTAATAAAACGTGATCACATTCAACGGACGATTCAGAACGTTTGCTGTAAGATTGCCATTTTTGAGACAAGGCGGATGTATTTTATTTCGCAAAACAATGTGGTGGACACACACCTAATATTGATGTTATATGGGGTCACCGATGACATCATCATCGACCTTATATTGCTTCAAAGGCCACCACCATTTATCCCCGCTGATTGGTTGATCGCAAGCACTGACATAAAGGGTATTATTAAGAACATTAAGAACATATTGCCATTCATGTCCATGTCTAATATTATGTTCATCTCCAGGGCATGAAACTTTAGTAGACCAGTTCACCTTGGGGAACTGGCAGCTGCTCGTCGTTGCTCGTCGTTGCTCGGTGGTTCTCTCCGGGTACTCCGGCTTCCTCCACCCGTAAAACTGTCACGGTCATGATTAGCCATTGTGCATAAATATGTGACCTTAAACACCAATAAATAAATATAAATAATAGACCAGTTCACCAGGAGGTGAATGCATCTTGGTCATCGACACACAAATGAAGAAAATTGAGATGTTATCAAAGCTTTTCTAATGTATTTCTATGCACCTGTTATAGAAACAGTCTTATTGGGGTATGGCTATTTATGTCTGTCCTTCTATCTGCCGATATGTTAATTTTTGCCTGTATGTGTAATAACTTCAAAGGGAATCACCAATAGATCCCATTATTTTATGGTGATCATACCTAATTAGAGGAAGGTTCCTTTTGAAAACTTGCATTCTGGCATATCCATTGTTGCCATTACGGTAAACCAGGGTGTTAGATCAGTTTAATTTTGGGACACTGCAGACTTGTCAAGTCAGCTGCTTTTTTAGCTCACCTAACTGAAAGTCAGGGGGAGCTCAAGTGATCACTTTCTGTCCTTCGTCCATCCGTCCATCTCGTAAACTTTGCATTATCGACTTCACCTCTTAAACCCCTGGGCCAAATTGAACCAAATTTGATACACATGGTCCTTATCATATGTCACTTCAAGTTTGTTTCCTGCATAAACGAGATCGGATGCAGGAAAGCGATCTTTTGCTTTTGCTGCCCCTTCACTGTGGAATGCATTGCCAAAGAACCTACGAAACATCTCCAAAACTGAAGGCTTCAAAACAGGTTTAAAGACTTATTTGTTTAAGATGGCTTTTGCTTGTTAACCACTCTTTCTTCTTTTCCTTTTTCTCTTTTTTAAAATGTAAGCGCTTTAGAGCAGATTTTTATTTGAATTAAGCACTATATAAGTAAATTATTATTATAAATAAAGTTGTCATGCACCATTGAGAGGGTGTGGGAAGAAATGCTCCAGAATATTCTAGAAAAATCTTATTCTCACGAACCAGTGGGTACAATGACTTGATATTTGGTATGGAGCTTCCTTCTGAGGTGTAAAAGCAATTTTGTTCAAACAAAGTTCATGGAGCAATATTTGCCTTCGTAATGGGAGGGGCAAGATTTTTTACCCCACCCAAAATTTCTGTTTTCTGGTCCGATTTGAACAAAATTTGCAATGTGGTATTATTGGGGCATAAGTACTTGATTCATGCTAAAAAAAAATGTCTCATGTTCACTGTGGGAACCCCAGGAGCTAATAATAGAAAATATTTTCAAACGCTAATATTTCCCAAACCACACGGAACAGAGAACTGTTATATGGTATGAACCTTCCATAGGTCCAGTAGAATCGAATGATAAAAAAAATTGCCATCGGTTGTGTCAGAGTGTACTGTAAGGGGGGGGGGGGGGGGGGGGGGGTGGGGGGGGGGGGGCATTGAAAAAATACTGAGTCAGCATATTTGCAAATATTAAAAACATTTTCTTTTCCATAAAAGTTTCTTCTCCAGAACCATTGATCAGAATCTTAGGATATTTGGCATACAGCATCCATAGGATATTTGGCATACAGCATCCATACAGGGGTCAGATACAAGTGTGTTCAATTTAAGCCCCTTGGGTTGTTGTTGAGCTCAATACAGGGGCCCAAATCTAAACTTAGGGCAATATGGAAAGTAAGCTTTAAAAATCTTCTTCAGAACCACTGGCCAGAATGTTTTAATATTTGGTAAGCATCACAGTTACGAGGGTAAGATTCACGTTTGTTCGAATCAAGTCTCTCGGTTAATATTTGGGCTTCCAATGAGGGACTGAATTTTAACTTACTGCACTATGAGGAAATTTCTTTAAAAATCTTCTTCTTCAGATCCACCAATCAGAATCCTTTCATATTTGGTATACAGCATCTCTAGGCGGGTCAGATTCAAGTTTGTTCAAATCGAGTTCTTGGGTTAACTCTTTACCTAACACGAAAAGCAGATGACACTTGCAAACAAAATTCTTCAACAGCTATTTTTTTTCATTTTTTTGCATCAAAGCATTGCTTAGGATCTCCCAATGAGGGCTCATAAGCTATGCTTTTGAGACAAAAAATGAGAAAATTAATGAAAAAATGAATGGCGATTTTTTTAATAGCGCTGGCCGGTTTTGGACGTTACGTTGGGTAAAGGGTTAATATTTGTCTCTCTATGGGGGGGGGCCCAAATTTCATCTTAGTGCAATATGGAGAAATTTCTTTAAAAATCTTCTTCCTTGGACCCAACAGTCAGAATCTTTTCATATTTGGTATACAACATCTCTAGGGGGGGTCAGGTTCACATTTGTTCATATCAGATCCCTGGGTTACATGTAATATTTGAGCTCTCTATTGCAGCCCAAAGTTTAACTTAGTGCAATATGAGAGAATTTCATTAAAAATCTTCTCCAGAACCATAATTTTTTATATTTGGTATACAACATCTCTGGGGAGGGGGTCAGATTCAGGTTTGTTCAAATCAAGTCCCTGGGTTAATTTTTGGTCTTGCTATGGGAGCCCGAATTTTACCTTATTGCAGTATGAGGAAATTTCTTTTAAGAATATTTTCTTCAGCTCCACCAGGCAGAATGCTCTCATATTTGGTATGCAGCATCTTTAGGGAGCTCAGATTCAAATTTGTTCAAATCGGGTCCTTGGGTTAATATTTGTGCTCTCTATTGGCATCCAAAGTTTAACTTAGTGCAATACGAGGAAATTTCTTTCAAAATAGTCTTCTTCAGATCCACCTGTCAGAATCCTTTCATATTTGGTATACAACATCTCTAGGGGTGGGGGGAGGGCAGATTCTCTTTGTTCAAATAGAGTCCCTGGGTTACTATTTGGGGTCCCTATGGGAGCCCAAATTTGAACGGAGTGCAATATGAGGGATTTTCTTCAAAAATCTTTTTCTCCAGAACCACCAATCAGAATCGTTTCATATTTGGTATATAACATCTCTGGGAAGATCAGATTCAGTTTTGTTCAATTTTGAGTCTCTGCCTTAAATTTTGAGATCTTTCCGGAGGGGAGGGGGGTAGGTGGGGGTGGGGGAGGTCCAAGTTTATTCAAATCCATTTTTTTAGTATTTTTACATGAAATTTGCATTTCAAACTGCAATGACATAATAACCCTTGGAAGTTTCCTGGTATACAGCTGATAGAATTGGAAGCAATCAGGAAGACGTATTATAATAATCATCTGACATGAACACTGGAGTTATAAATAATTTCATGACTTCATTCCTTTGTAGTGTTGATGAACCATGACTAACTGAATGTGATCTTCTTCTTTAAACCACATGATCAGGTGCGTGATTAAGGCCTCTTGGGGCCTCTTGTTTGCAATATTGTCTGTCAGAAAGTTCATTTCCTGGTTTCTCTGATCTATATTGTCTCAGAAGCCTCCCCGTGGGAACCCCGGGAAGTAAGCAGCACTTGTTTACTGTGGTAAACCAGTTCCGCTTTACTAGTAAAATAGGACCCAGTCACCAATGCTTGGGGTGAAAGTCCTCTAAAATGGGCAACATGTTGATCAACGATTGACTAAACTTGACTTCATCTCCATGTTGTGTCACGATTAGCCATGGTGCATAAATATGTGACGTTAACCACAAACAAACAAAAAACAAACAAACATTGTCTCAGAATATCTATGTAGCCTTATTCCAATTCTGATTACTTTCCACTGCAATAGACAATTGTGGGTAAAGTTAAATTTATAAGTGCATTTGTGGTTGTTTCTAGGTAAGTTTCGGCTGCTTATATAGGCAGCCACAACTTGCCTAGAAACAAACAACTGTAAAACCATGAGATTTAGACTGTTATTGAGTAGAAAATTGTGTATACAGATATCTAGGCCTTTGTGGATGAAATCATTTGAAAAATGGACAAGAAAGCATCAAAAACAAGTCATGCTGTGTTATACCTTCTGATTTGGGCTCATTGCTGTAATTCGGGCACACCAGTTACTGGTGTGAGTTTGACAGAATTTAAAGGCTTGTAAGCATCTTTGGTTTTGTGTAATTATTGCTTGTCCAAGCAGTAATTTGAAAAAATAATGACCAATGAATCCTAATTTTTAGCTCAACTTGATAACGTCAAGTATGAGCTATTGAGATGGGTTGTGATCCATTTGTACATCTGTACGTCCGTACATAAGTACGTCCGTCCATCCACAATTCCTTTAACACGCCCTACAGGCCACAGCTCTCACCCGATCATGTCTAAATTTCATATGTGGCTTTGGGGCAATGTCTGTCTAGATGGGAGCTATCAAATTTTTCCGAATTTCATTAAAAAACATGGCCGCCAGCAGCCATCTTAGATTTGGCATATAATATAAATTGTCAGCAATTCGATTTGCACATTCTACAGGCCGCATCTCTCAACCAATGTTTTTTTCAAATTTCATATGCAGCTTTGGTGTGTTGTGTAGACGGGAGCTATTGAATTTTTATGTGTACCCATACTATGTATGGTACACATAATGCCGGCATCCAGGGTGGCCATCCGTCGTTTGTCCATCCTTTGTCCGTCCGTCTGTCTGTCCGTCCGGCATCCATATCCATTTCTTTGGCATTCAATAACTTGAAAAATATTGCTTGGATTGTCAAGTTACTTTATATTTGTGTTCAGGTTACTGATGTGCCGAGCTGTATAGTTTTTGGTGTAAATCTGGTAATTTGATCCTGAGATATTAACTCTTTATCCTTCAAATTGAGAATTCTTCCAATCCCTTTGGCATGAGATAACTCAAAAAATATCAATCCAATTGTCATGTTACTTTATATATATCTTCAGGTTACTGATGTGCCGAGGTGTATAGTTTTTGGTGTAGATCTGTTATTTTGATCCTGAGATATTAACCCTTTATCCTTCAAATTGAAAATTTCTCCAATCCCATTGGCATTCGATAACTTGAAAAATATTGCTTGGACTGTCAAGTTACTTTATATTTGTGTTCAGGTTACTGATGTGCCAGGCTGTATAGTTTTTGGTGTAAATCTGATAATTTGATTCTGAGATATTAACCCTTTATCCTTCAAATTGAAAATTCCTCCAATCCCTTTGGCATTTGATAACTTGAAAAATATCGCTTGGATTGTCAGCTTACTTTATATTTGTGTTCAGGTTACTGGTGTGCTGAGCTGTATCATTTTTGGTGTAGATCTGTTATTTTGATCCTGAGATATTAACCCTTTATCCTTCAAATTGAAAATTCCTCCAATCCCTTTGGCATTCGATAACTTGAAAAATATTGCTTGGATTGTCAAGTTACTTTTTATTTGTGTTCAGGTTAATGATGTGCCGAGCTGTATAGTTTTTGGTGTAAATCTGATAATTTGATCCTGAGATATTAACTCTTTATCCTTCAAATTGAGAATTCTTCCAATCCCTTTGGCATGAGATAACTCAAAAAATATCAATCCAATTGTCATGTTACTTTATATATATCTTCAGGTTACTGATGTGCCAGGTGTATAGTTTTTGGTGTAAATCTGTTATTTTGATCCTGAGATATTAACCCTTTATCCTTCAAATTGAAAATTTCTTTAATCTCATTGGCTTCGATAACTTGAAAAATATTGCTTGGATTGTCAAGTTACTTTGTATTTGTGTTCAGGTTACTGATGTGCCGGGCTGTATAGTTTTTGGCGTAAATCTGATAATTTGATCCTGAGATATTAACCCTTTATCCTTCAAATTGAAAATTCCTCCAATCCCTTTGGCATTTGATAACTTGAAAAATATTGCTTGGATTGTCAGCTTACTTTATATTTGTGTTCAGGTTACTGGTGTGCTGAGCTGTATTGTTTTTGGTGTAAATCTGTTATTTTGATCCTGAGATATTAACCCTTTATCCTTCAAATTAAAAATTCCTCCAATCCCTTTAGCATTCGATAACTTGAAAAATATTGCTTGGATTGTCAAGTTACTTCATATTTGTGTTAGGTTACTGATGTGCCAAGCTGTATAGTTTTTGGTGTAAATCTGATAATTTGATCTTGAGATATTAACCCTTTATCCTTCAGATTGAAAATTCCTCCAATCCCTTTGGCATGAGATAACTCAAAAAATATCAATCCGTTTGTCATGTTACTTCATATATGTATTCAGGTTACTGGTGTGCCAAGCTGTATAGTTTTTGGTGTAAATCTGATAATTTGATCCTGTGATATTAACCCTTTATCCTTCAAATTGAGAACTCCTCCAATCCATTTCTCCGGCAGGCGACAACTCAATAAATATTAATCCGATTATCAGGTTACTTTAGATATGTAATTTAATCCGATTATCAGGTTACCTTATATATGTATTCAGGTTACTGATGTGCTGTGCTATATAGTTTTTTATGTAAATCTAATAATTTGATCCCGAGATATTAACCCTTTATCCATCAAATTAGGCACTCCTCCAATCCATTTTTAGCTCAACTTGACAAAGTCAAGCTGAGCTATTGCCATCACTTCTCGTCCGTCGGCGTACGTATGTACGTACGTACGTATGTACGTACGTTAGTATGTTAGTACGTTAGTACGTACGTCCACAATTTCCTTTGGCACACCTCACAGGTCGCATTTATGATCACATTACTTTGATACTTCTTATGCTTGTTTGGGGTGACCTCTAGATGGGAGCTATCGATTTTCTTCAATTTCCGTCAAAAAATGTTGCCGCGGCCAACGTTCTTAGAACTTAGTTTAGTCAAACCACAATATTTCCCTTTGGCACACCCTACAGGGCACATTTATGATTTGATTGCTTTGAAATCAGATACGCTTATTTAGGGTGACCTCTAGATGGGAGCTATCGATTTTCTTCAATTTCCGGCAAAAAATGTTGCCACGGCCAACGTTCGTAGAACTTAGTTTAGTCAGACCTCAATATTTCCCTTTGGCACACCCTACAGGGTACATTTACGATCAGATTGCTTTGAAACCTGGTATGTTTGTTTGGGGAGACCTCTAGATGGGAGCTATCCATAATCTTCAATTTCTGTCAAAAAATGTTGCCGCGGCCAACATTCTTAGAACTTAGTTTAGTCAGAAGACTCAATATTTCCATTTGGCACACTCTACAGGGTACATTTATGATCGGATTGCTTTGAAACCTGGCATGCTTGTTTGGGGCGACCTCTAGATGGGAGCTATTGATTTTCTTCAATTTCTGTCAAAAAATGTTGCCGCGGCCAACGTTCTTAGAACTTAGTTTAGTCAAACCACAATATTTCCCTTTGACACACCCTACAGGGCACATTTATGATTTTATTGCTTTGAAACCTGGTATGCTTATTTAGGATGACCTCTAGATGGGAGTTATCGATTTTCTTCAATTTCCGGCAAAAAATGTTGCTACGGCCAACGTTCGTAGAACTTAGTTCAGTCAGACCTCAATATTTCACTTTGGCACACCCTACAGGGCCCATTTATGATCAGATTGCATTGAAACCTGGTATCCTTGTTTGGGGAGACCTCTAGATGGGAGCTATCGATTTTCTTCAATTTCTGTCAAAAAATGTTGCCGCGGCCAACGTTCTTAGAACTTAGTTTAGTCAGAAGACTCAATATTTCCCTTTGGCACACCCTATAGGGTACATTTATGATCGGATTGCTTTGAAACCTGGCATGCTTGTTTGGGGTGACATCTAGATGGGAGCTATCGATTTTCTTCAATTTCTGTCGAAAAATGTTGCCGCGGCCAACGTTTTTAGAACTCAGTTTAGTCAGACCACAATATTTCCCTTTGGCACACCCTACAGGGCACATTTATGATTTGATTGCTTTGAAACTTGGTATGCTTATTTACGGTGACCTCTAGATGGGAGCTATCGATTTTCTTCCATTTCCGTCAAAAAATGTTGCCACGGCCAACGTTCTTAGAATTTAGTCTAGTCAGACCACAATATTTCCCTTTTGTACACCCTACAGGGCACATTTATGATCGAATTGCTTTGAAACCTGGCATGCTTGTTTGGGGAGGCCTCTAGATGGGAGCTATCAATTTTCTTTGGTTTCTGTCAAAAAATGTTGCCACTGGCAAAAAAACTGACGTTGGTCCCAATGATCTTCAATTTTGCCATTTCATTTATAACTTACCAGTTCAAGATTGTCAAGTTGAGCTACAGTGTCATTGACACTTTCATTATATGTACCCTTTCATGTATGGTGTACATAATGTCGGCATCCAGGGTGGCCCTCCGTCATTCAGCTTTCTACTAGTTGCACATATGGATACACATCTGACGATTTCATCGGCCTATTTTTCTGGATTTTGTTGAAAAACATGACTGCCGGCAGCCATCTTGGATTTGGGTATAACTGGCCCAACAATTCCTTTAGCACACCCTACAGGCCACGGTTCATACCCAATCAGTCCCAAATTTCATATGTGGCTTTGGGGCAATGTCTGGATGAGTGCTATCAAATAATTCTTCCAAATTTCATTGAGAAACATGGCTGCCCATGGCCATCTTAGATTTGGCATATAAATTATCAATAATTCTATAAGCACACCCTACAAGCTTCATCTCTCACCCGATATTATCACTAAATGTAAGAATAATCATCAAACATTTAATTAATGAAGCACCGGATGCAACCCCCTGCTTCATTAATTACAATTTCTTTTCAACCTACTCACAATTGTTTACAATTGGCTGTAACATAAGTGCAAGCCCTACTTCGGAACTAACTCAAGCTTTTAGAATCTTTTCCAAACGAGTTGGAAAAGTACTAGAGTGCAAAAGCACGAAAAAGATCGAAAAAAGGGTCGAGCGAGACCAGCGCTCGAAATTACAGGTACTCTCTCTGCACACCTCTTGCGTTCACCGAGCGCATGCGCAACAACCGTGACGTCAATTCCTTTATTTTCCGCCATTGTTCATGGTCGGAAATTTTTGTGACTGTGCTGTTTATGATATTAATTCTTCGTGAACAACTTATTAATCGTCTTTAGTGTGCTACTGGATTGTATCCTTTTTCAAGCTACCAAATTATTACTCTCATTTAATGTTAATTTGTATTATTATTGCTGTGCTTTTCACACTTTATCTTGCCTTTCCCCCACGTGTGAACACGACCTTCGTTCTGTTTTCCGTCGACGGGAAGCTTGATTGTTGTATTTATATCATGCCTAAGACTATTCCTTGTACCTCTTGTTTGCAGGTGAAACATGTGGACGATTCCCATACCACATGTGTCACTTGCAACAATTGCACTCAGGCCCAATCATGTGGTATCTGTGGGGTTTGGTCCTCTAAATTTTGGGCTTCTGTTAACAAGGTGGTTCTTTCCAGAGCTAGAACCCCTCGTTCTCGGGGTAAGGGTAGCCGTGCCGTTGCAGACATTTCTGCTGGTGCACGTGGTGACTCTGTCACACAGGATTCGGATCTGACTTCTGTGGCGAGCTCCTCTGCAACTGTTGACGGTGTTTGTTCTGTGATACCTGATGAGGAGACCGCGGTCTCTTTGTCTTCGGATGTCACTATTGAGGCGTCTGTTTTCGTTGAGAGCTTTTCCGAGGTCAACTCGGTAACCCTCTCCGATCTGCCTCCAACACCGTCGACCGTTGTTGAGGGGGTTGCTACTCCAGATCCTATTCTGTCTGATGGTGGCTCTTCCATCTCTTCTGGGGATGGTCTACAGTCTCGGGGGACCGAGGCTGTATCTGCTGGTGTGTCTGTGTGTTCTCAGCCTCCCCCAGCCTCGCGGCGAGGCTGTGCGGGTTTGCTGTCTGCTCCGTCTCATCTGGCTAGGTTTGCTCCTAGTCGGTTGAGCCGGCCGGTCGCTTCGGCAGCGATTCCTCGTCCCTCGAGTGAATCGTTTATTGTTCCACCTTCGCCTGCTAGTGTGCCGAATAGCGGGATGGTGTTGGGATGTTGGCATCCAGGGCCTGCTGTTCGGCAGCGGTCAGTGACAGCCCCGGTTAGCTGTCACTCTCGGAACCTTCCTCCGGTGATTCCTCACTGTGTTCCGAGTCTGGGTGTCGATCGATGCTTGCCGTCGGTCTCAGAGGATAGGCAGTTGGGGCCGTCTGCTGCGCAGAGGTCAATGACAGGTTCCTGTCATTCTTGGGACAATCCTCCGGTGTCTTCTCACCGTGTCCTAGGTCCAGCTACCGATCGACGTGCGCCGTCGGTCCCTTTCGAGGATTTGCAGGCAGGGCCTTCTGTTTCGCAGAGGCCAGTGATGGCTCCTGGGCGTCACAATCGGGACTATCCTCCGGTGTCTTCTCACCGTGCTCCTATTCTGTCTGCCGATCGACGTTCGCCGTCGGTCTCTTCTGAGGATTTGGGTTCTTCTACCAGAAGGGTCCATTGGGAGGACACTCCGTCGGGCGATTCTGCTGCGACGGATTCTCAGGGTGACCTGCGCCAAGCCGTTTTGGCGCTCACCCGGTTGCTTTCTGGCAACCCTCAAGTTGGCCTCCCTGTGCCTCCTGAGGCACAACCTCCTTTGGTCGGTCGCCGAGATGTCTCGCCTGGCCCCTTGGATACTGCACAGTATTCACAGGAGGTTTCTGCTGGTCAGCCCGAGTTGGGCTACGTCTCCTCTGCTACGGAGGATGACGAGTATCTTGAAGGTGATGGTCCCCCCTCGTCAGTCTTGGGGCAGGCTTTGGATTTCGTCTTTGGCTTATTGCCGGACGTTCTACCTTCCGACCAGCCTTCTGTGACCGTCCGGCCGCGGTCCACTGTGGAGCGCCGTAACCCTGTTGAGCCTCCTAGCTCCGGGGCTTTGCGTCCTCTGCAATCGGCTCAGGTGGTTGAGTCCTTCCAGGGCTTAGACGCCAAAATGCGTTCTAAGGCTCTCAAGGGTTCCTTCTTTTCTAGAGCTGATGCCTTCCTGCCTCCATCGCGGTTTCGTGTTTACGATTCCGTCTCTCCACCAGTCTTCCAAGGGATGACTACTGTGGATGAGGATTCTTCTTCCCTCGGGTTGACTAAGCCTAAGTCGGCAGTTCTCCCGATGTCGGTAGTTGAGTCTATGGTGGGCCTGTCCCGAGAGATGCTGGGTATGTTATCTCTCGCGGACCATGTCGTCGCTGCTCTGGCTGAATATTTTCCACCAGGGGAGTTTGATGACGCTCAGGCGCCTTTTCGCGTTTTGTCACAGGCTCTTATGAACTTGACTCACGCTCACGCCTGTAACACGGCCAATTTGGAGCTGGCACGCCGGGATGCGGTTTTGGATTCTTTACCATCCCTTCCTTCTGAGCAACGTGCTGTTCTGAGGTCTGCCTCTTTGGTAGGACCTCAGTTGTTCCATGGTTCCGTGGAAGCTGTTCGTGGCGAAGTTCTTCGTCATTCGAAGGACCAGCTTTTGCTGAGACAGCTTGACCCACCTGCTGCTGCGGGTGGGGGTCGTTCCAGGCCCGCCAAGCGTGCTGCTGCGTCTGCCTCGTCGGCGACTTCGGCTCCGTCTGCTCCTTCTGCTCATAAGAAGCGCCGACGTGGCCAGGCCCGCTGGCAGCCTCAGGCTGGAAAGTCTCAGGACTCTGTCACTTCACGAGGTGGTTTCTCCTCTCGGGGGCCTCGTCGAGGCCGCAAGTGAAGGTTCTCACCTCGATTCGCCTCCAGTCGGAGGAAGGCTGTCGCTGTTTTACGACCGTTGGACAGAGATAACGTCGGACTCTTGGGTCCTCGACGTCATTCATTCCGGTCTGCGACTGTCCTTCCATCGGCACCCCAGTTTATCTCGGGTGCCCCTTCCGACTCAGGTCCCTTCAGATTCTCTGCGTCGGGACCTTCTGGTGCAGGAGATCGACAATCTCCTCACCAAAGGGGCGATCGAGGTGGTCAGGAACACCCTTTCACCGGGGTTTTACTCGAGACTTTTCTTGGTGCCGAAGAAAAACGGCCAATTTCGTCCTGTCATCGATCTGAGTACCCTGAACGAGTACATAATTGCTCCTCGTTTCAGTATGGAGACTTTCCGGTCGGTTCGACGTTCAGTTCATCAGGGCGATTTTGCGGCCAGTATCGACCTGAAGGATGCCTACTTCCAATTACCCATTCATCTGGCGTCACGGAAATACCTTCGGTTCTCGTTTCGGGATCGAGTTTTTCAATTCAGAGCTCTCCCGTTCGGTTTGAACCTGGCTCCTTGGGCCTTCACCCGACTGATGTCACATGTGCTTGCTTTCCATCGCACTCAGTCGGCGGTGACTTCGTCCGCCTACCTAAACGACATCCTCCAACGGCACCACGATGCTGCTGTTCTGGAGTTCGATGTCCGGCAGTTTCTTTGCCTGCTAGCGTCGCTGGGTTTCAGAGTCAATCGCGAGAAGTCGGATCTTCTTCCTTCTCAGCGATTCCGTCATTTGGGGATGGATTTCGACACTCTTCACAATGTAGTGTCGGTTCCCCAGGCTCGGGCGACGATTCTTTCCGCCTTGACTCGGGACCTGCTTCAATCTTCCTCGGTCTCGGCCAGGACTTTCCTTTGGATGCTGGGCCTTTGCGGTTCGGTGACCGATCTCATTCCGCTCGGTCGCTTGTTTGTCCGACCTCTCCAACACTTCCTGTTGGATCATTGGCGTCCGAATGTAGATCCGCTGGACCTGGAACTCACTATTCCTCGGTCTCTGCTTTGTCACCTCCGCCCTTGGGCAAATATTCCCTGGCTGACACAGGGTGTTCCGTTGGATCTTCCTTTGGCCGATCGCATCCTTACTGCGGATGCCAGCGATCGGGGCTGGGGTGCGACGTTGGACCCTCTCGGTCTGTCTACTCACGGAGAGTGGGACAGCGAGCAGGTGGGCCTTCATATCAACCAGAAGGAGCTCCTTGCTCTTCTGTTGAGTTTTCGGCTTTGGATCCCTCATCTGTCGGACCATGTTGTCCTACTTCTTTCGGACAATTCGACAGTAGTGGCCTACATACGGAATCAGGGAGGCACTCATTCGATTCCTATGTATCGGCTGTCTCGGGATCTTCTTCTGTTGGCACGGGATGTGAACGCTCGGGTGTCCATTCGACACATTCCCGGGCGTCTCAGCGTCCTAGCAGACTCCCTGTCCCGACGCGACAGTGTCCTTCCAACCGAATGGATGCTACATCGGTCGGTGTTTCAGGCGATTTGCGAGCAGTGGGGTCGTCCTCAGGTCGACCTTTTCGCTACTCGCTGGAATCATCAGGTAGAGACTTTTGTCTCCCCTTGTCCAGATCCTCTGGCATTTGCAGTAGACGCTCTGTCTCTGGACTGGACAGGCTGGGTCGGCTATGCCTTTCCTCCTGCACCGATTCTTCCTCAAGTTTTAGCGAAGATTCGTGCTTGCAGTTGCAGGATCATTCTGATCACACCCCTGTCTCCACAGCGGGTGTGGATCAATCTGCTGCGGCCTCTATTGGCCGATCGACCGATTCGTCTACCTCTACGTCGCGATCTTCTTTCACAGGGTCGTCCCAGGAAGTATCACAACAACCTGGCGAGCCTGTCCCTTCACGCCTGTCTTTTATCAGGTCCAGTCTCCGACGTAGAGGTTTTTCGAGACGATCAGTGGAGTGCATTTCTGCATCGCGGCGACCTTCCACTGGAATGACTTATGCCGCCAAGTGGAAGGTTTTCTGCCGCTGGTGTTCAGATCACAATGTGAATTACCGTGATCCGTCTATCGCTCAAATTGTGGATTTTCTGGTTTTTCTTTTTGACTCCAAGGGCCTCCAGCCTATTACGATTAAGGGCTATCGGTCTATGCTGTCTGATACTTTCTCTTATGTGGGAAAGCGGTGTATCGGTCGTAATCTTTTCCTCTCCAAACTTATTCGGCACTTTTCTTTGAAGAGGCCTCGAGTTTTGCGTCTTACACCCAAGTGGAACTTGGCATGGGTGTTGCACTGTTTGGAGGGGGCGCCTTTCGAGCCTTTATCTGAGACCGACATGCGTTTTCTCACCTATAAGACGGCTTTTCTTCTAGCGTTTGCTTCTGCTCGTCGAGTCAGTGAGCTTCATGCGCTATCTGTTGATTCTGCCTTCTTCCGAAATGAGGCTAACAGTGTCACATTCACTACTGATTGCTCTTTTCTGGCTAAGAATCAACTCCCCGATTCGGTACCTCCTCCCATCTGCATTCGGGCTCTCCCTGCTGTAGATGGACGGAGGCCTCTTCTTTGTCCTGTTCGTGCGGTCAAGACTTACATTACTCGCACTCAGTTCATTAGGGGGGATCGGAAGAGATTTTTTCTGTCTCTCATTCCTAAGCGGCAGTCTATCTCTTCCCATTCTATTTCCAGGTGGATCTGTCTTGCAATCAAGCTGGCTTATTCTCGCTTGTCTGCATCGGATCTTGTTTCGAACCGGCTTAATGCTCACGAGGTTCGTGCCATTTCTACATCCTGGGCGTTCTCCAATTCTGTTTCGCTCCGTGATGTTATGAATGCGGCTTACTGGAGGAATGCTTCTACCTTCTCCTCTTTTTATCTCCGCCACCTTCAGCAGCAATCTGAGGACCTTTATTCTTTAGGCCCTCTCGTGGCTGCTCAGGCTGTGGTGCACCCTCGTTAAATTGTTTTTGTCGAGGTTGCGCTTCTCTCAGCCTTGTTCTTTTCAGGTGCCTTCTCTCTTTCTTCATTACAGGTTTTAGTTTTTGTTCTCTGCCATCCTTGCTTTCGTTCTGCTACTCTTGTTGGTATTGGTTATGTGATTCACCTCCTCCTATTGTTTATTCAGCCAATTGTAAACAATTGTGAGTAGGTTGAAAAGAAATTAAAATTTTTTAGTAAATTTTGTTTCTTAACATACCTACCACAATTGTTTACCGGAGGCCCACCCTCCTTGGGAATATCTTTGATATCGATGCCTCCCCGCTAAATCACAAACTTCTCGTTGGCGGAAATACGGAATTGACGTCACGGTTGTTGCGCATGCGCTCGGTGAACGCAAGAGGTGTGCAGAGAGAGTACCTGTAATTTCGAGCGCTGGTCTCGCTCGACCCTTTTTTCGATCTTTTTCGTGCTTTTGCACTCTAGTACTTTTCCAACTCGTTTGGAAAAGATTCTAAAAGCTTGAGTTAGTTCCGAAGTAGGGCTTGCACTTATGTTACAGCCAATTGTAAACAATTGTGGTAGGTATGTTAAGAAACAAAATTTACTAAAAAATTTTAATTTTTTTGCTAATGATTTTTAGCTTAACTTTACAAAGTCAAGATAAGCTATTGCCATCACGCGTGCGGATGTCTGTTAGTCTGTGAGTCTGTTCACATTTTCCTTTAGCACAGGCTACATACCGCAGTTCTTGTCTGATCATCACGAAATTTCATATGCAGGTTTGAGGTCATGTCTAGATGAGAACGTACCCTTTTGGTTGTGATTGGTCAACCGGTATGGCTGCCCGAGCCCAAACCCAAAAACCATTAACACAGTCTACAGGTCGTATTTATGAAGGGATTTCATTGTAACTTGGTAGGATGCCTCTGTATAATGCCTAGATGAGAACATCCCCCTTTGGGCATGATCTGCAGGGCTTGCCTTGAGTCGGGGCTGATCAGCCCAGGCCCCAAGATCAGTCCCGAGGAGCACTTGCTGGGGGCTTTTTTTCAAGCCCCGACATTTTCCACAAAAAAGCACTAACAATAATGGACAAAATGGAAAATCAGCCCCGAAAAGGCCCCGACCTCAATATGTGGGGCACTTTTTTTAGGCCCCGACCATTTTACTCAAGGCGAGCCCTGATCTGTCAACCGAGATGGCTGCCCAAGCTTGAAACCCAAAAACTTTTAGCACAGTCTGCAGGTCATCTTTAATATGGAGGGATTTCATTGTAACTTGGTAGGATGACTCCGTATGATTGATCGCGATCATTCAGTCTTGATAGCTGCCCGAGCCCAAAAACCTTTAGCATAGTTAAAAGGTCATATTTATGGAAGGATTTCATTGTAACTTGTTAGGTTGACTCCATATAATGACTAGATGATGACATCTCCTTTTGGTCGAGATTGGTCAACTGTGACAGCCACAGTCTACAGGTCATATTTATGAAGGGATTTCATTGTAACTCCATAGGATCACTCCAGATGATGCCCAGATGAGAATGTCCCCTTTTGGTTGCGATCGTTCAACCATGATGGCTGCCCGAGCCCAAAGCCCGAAAACCTTTAGCACAGTCTACAGGTCATATTTATGAAGGGATTTCATTGTACCTTGGTAGGTTGACTTCATATAATGTTTAGATGAGAAAGTCCCCTTTTGACACGATTGGGCAACTGTGACGGCTACAGGGGCCCGAAGCCCGAAAACCTTTAGAACAGTCTACAGGTCGTAATTATGAAGGGATTTCATTGTAGCTTGGTAGGTGACTCCAAATAATGTCTAGATGAGAACGTCCCCTTTTGGTCGCGATCATTCAGCCTTGATGGCTGCCCGAGCCCAAAAACCTTTAGCATAGTCTAGAGGTCGTATTTATGGAAGGATTTCATTGTAACTTGTTAGGTTGACTCCATATAATGCCTAGATGATGACATCTCCTTTTGGTCGTGATTGGTCAACTGTGATGGCTACAGGTGCCCAAAGTCTGAAAATCTTGAGCACAGTCTACAGGTCATATTTATGAAGGGATTTCATTGTCACCTCCTAGGATCACTCCAGATGATGCCCAGATGAGAATTCCTCTTTTGGTTGCGATCATTCAACCATGATGGCTGCCCGAGCCCGAAAAACCTTTAGCACATTCTTCAGGTCATATTTATGAAGGGATTCCATTGTAACTTGGTAGGTTGACTTCATATAATGTCTAGATGAGAACAGCCCCTTTTGGACACGATTGGGCAACTGTGACGGCTACAGAGGCCCAAAGCCCGAAAACCTTTAGCACAGTCTACATGTCATATTTATGATGGGATTTCATTGTACCTTGGTAGGATGACTCCAAATAATGTCTAGATGAGAACGTCCCCTTTTGGTCGTGACCATTCAGCCCTGATGGCTGCCCGAGCCCAAAATCCTTTAGCATAGTCTATAAGTCGTATTTATGGAAGGATTTCATTGTAACTTGTTAGGTTGACCCCATATAATGCCTAGATGATGGCGTCCCCTTTTGGTCATGATTGGTCAAGTGTGACTGCTAAAGGAGCCCGAAGCCTGAAAACCTTGAGCACAGTCTGCAGGTCATATTTAAGAAGGGATTTCATTGTAACTTCATAGGATTACTCCAGATGATGCCCAGATGAGAATATCCCCTTTTGGTTATGCTCATTCAACCATGATGTCTGCCTGAGCCCAAAGCCCAAAAACCTATAGCACAGTCTACAAGTCATATTTATGAAGGGATTTCATCCTACCTTGGTAGGTTGACTTCATATAATGTGTAGATGAAAACGTCTCCTTTTGGATGCAATTGGGCAACTGTGATGGCTACAGGGACCCGAAGCTCGAAAACCTTGAGCACGGTCTAGAGGTCATATTTATGAAGGGATTTCATTGTAACTTGGTATGATGACTCCAAATAATGTCTAGATGAGAACGTCCCCTTTAGGTCGCTATCATTCAGCCTTGATGGCTGCCCGGGCCCAAAACCTAAAAACCTTTAGCGTAGTCTATAGGTCATATTTATGGAAGGATTTCATTGTAACTTGTTAGGTTGACTTCATATAATGCCTAGATGATGACATCCCCTTTTGGTCATGTTTGGTCAACTGTGATGGCTTCAGGGGCCTGAAGCCTGAAAACCTTGAGCACAGTCTACAGGTCATATATATGAAGGGGTTTCATTGTAACTTCGTAGGATCACTCCAGATTATGCCCAGATGACCACGCCCATTTTTGGTCGCGATCATTCAACCATGATGGCTTCCCGAGCCCAAAACCCGAAAAACTTAAGTACAGACTACAGGTGGTATTTGTGAAGGGAATTCATTGTAACTTAGTAGAATGACTCAGTATGATGTTGAGATGAGGACGTTCCCTTTCAGTTGCAATCGGTCTACCGTCATGGCTACACAGGCCTGAAGCCCAAAAACCTTTAGCACAGTCTGCAAGCCATATTTATGAAGGGATTTCAATGTAACTTGATAGGATGACTCATTTTGGAATAATTTCACCGTAACTTGGTAACTTTCATTGACATACGTTAACTGTGAGGGCTACATACATTAACTGTGAGTTCATATTAACCCACCCCTCAGCTCTTTAGTACCGTGCACTGTACACCTCATATTATTTTTTATTAAAAACATAGCATACAGGGAACAGAAATTAACATTCCCAATTATCACAATTCTTGTCTTATTTCATAATCCTTTCATAAACATTGAACATTATCCTTTTCATCAAACACAACACACAGACAAGTTAAGCTACAGTGTTATTGACACTTTCATTATTCCCCCCCCCCCCACAACGAGTTGTGGGGTGGGGGTATACTGGAATAACCTTTACCGTCAGTCTGTCTGTCCATCCATCCATCTATCCATCCATAGACATAATTTTGTCTGGAGATTTTCTTGGACGTTCACAGACCAATCTACTCGAAACATGGTATGAATGTTCACTACTATGGGAACCTGCACACCTGTGATTATAGTGCCGGTCGGTTTATTTTTTCCAGAATTATGACCCTTTTCAACTTGAAATAGCAGGCCTAGAGTTTTGTCCGGAGATTTTCTCAGATGTTTATGGGTCGATTCCTTTCAAACTTAGTATGGATGTTTACTATCATGGGAACCAATGCACCTGTGATTATAGTTTTGATCGGACCTTTTTGCCAGGGTTAAGCCCCTTTTCATCTTCGAATGTGCATATATTGTCCAGAGATTTTCTGAGATATTTATGGGTTGATTCCTTTGAAACTTGGTATATATATGTAACCAGTTCTTGTGTTGAGTTGAGAAAACAACAAGTTGGTAAATAAAGTTTAACGTGGGTTCAGTTTATTGTCATCAGATATCATCAACCAATCATCAAAAACACACTGAACTCTACAAGTAAAAACAATACAAACTTCTCAGTATATATACATCCTGGGCATTTCAACTCTGACCCCATCATTTCAGTTTTCCACACAAGAAGTGTAATTAACTGAGCTCTTTCCAAGGAATCACAAACTGATGTTCACACTGGAACAGGCTCAAAAGAGCTCATTCCAGTGAGGAACAGCAGTCAGTGAATTCCCAGCAATCACCATGATGTAATCAACAGTAAGCTTTTACCAAGAAAGTACAATCTGATGAGTAACACCATAACAGGCTCCATGAGTTCGTTCCAGTGAGGTACAGCAGATGATAAGCTCTTGAGATACACTACAGTGCAGTTCACTGTAATATTCCATCAAGAGACACAAACTGTCGTGCCACACCAGGGCAAGCCCAATAGGCTCATTCCAGTGAGGCACAACATCCGATGGACTAATGATGCTTAGGTGCATTAACTGAAAGCTAATGTAAATAAAATGATGAGGCTATTCAGTAAGATTCACTAATTAGCATAAAGTTACTTCCATTTTCTAAAATCCAATAAATTGTAATAAAGCAATTTAAACTATCAAACAATATGATCTACTCATGCAAACACCACAAAAAAGACTGAAGTCTGTCAAGATATTATGTTGGTGTGCCCATGAGCAGATCACAAAGCATACAAGATCTTTCCAGAAATTCATAATCCAGGTAATATTTCTGCACAAATATTAAATAAGTAATGGTGGATAATAAATCCACAGAAACATCAATCAACTTTGAAGTGCAGACATAGAACAGAGCAATTACTAAAATCTTCAATTTGACTGATAGGAGCTCAATGTTACTTTCAGAATATATGGTTATACCAGAACTGTAAAACTAACGCCTAATTCTATAAATGTGGTTCAACACATGTAACCTAATAATTTATGGAAACTCTGTCCCCAAATGACCTATAAACTACCACTGCAGTGTATTAATACTGCACCATTTAACAATAATAAGCAGTGAAGTACCAATATTTACAAATAGAAAAACTGAGGGTAAAATTGTTAAAGATATGGATGCCTACCATCAGTGTGATAAGTTCTTGTCCTGTGTCCATTTCTCTAAATAATGGTACAGTCATCTGCTTTACTTTTTTGCCTTACACATGAATATAATAAATTATAAAACTAAGAGGTAGGCTAAAATAACAGTGGGGGAAGTTAATTACACTGTCCTCAGTGGTATGTGCCCAATGTATTCTGCAGAGCAGAAACCATTGAATCACATACTCACTGATGACAATACAATTGCAGATATAATTTCCAGCATCAACAGTACTGTACGAAGCCAAAATATTTCCCCTTATGCCAGATTAATTTACAGTTACTTATTATAACTAAATATTACTTAATTATTACTAACCATAGAAAACAAGTTATCATTAGGAATTAAGCATGAATTGACTTAAGGTGCTATTTAAGTGCTAGAATTTTGTGTATTTTGAAATTCCCACCTCTCATATTCCTTAAATTCAAATTAAATATACACAAATTATGCATCAGAATGAAGGTTGAGATGTATAGAACACGAAACACGTAAGTAATAAACTCATAGAGTTGACACCTGGCACCACTGGTTCCTGGAAGTCTGCTACCGTATTCGTACCAGAACTGATAATAACAGGATCTTTCCAGAGAACAACTTGTGGCCAAATGTGCTTCATACTTCCAAAACAAAGCTTGGGCATCAAAATCCTTCAAAACACAGCGACAGAGCTGCATGGGGGTAAATTTCCAAAGTGACTGTTTTGTTTATATATATTCTTACTTTCGATTTCTGGTCAACGTCATCGGATGGAAAAAAACATGGTAAAACAACGCCGTCTAAAATCAAATAATGAGAAAGATCGCCTTAATACAGCATACTATTATTATACAGAGACTGCACAGCGGGGGTATGGATACAGTATGGGACAGTCACACCTCTAGTTATTACTTGGTAAAAACATGTGTGGACATCACTGCCCACGCGTTGATTACGACCAATCCATGGTGACAGCACTGTAGATAGGCACATTGTAAGACATACATGGTTACAAACATACCTTACCTAAGCTCTAAACAGATTGCAAAAGAATAAGGCATTGTACCGGTCCAAAGCATTCAAGCTTCAAACTGCTCTGTATTCGGGTTAAGTATGGATTGACAAGAATGAATACTGTTCACAATGTTACAGTGATTTAAGTTTTCTGGTGTTTTGACTCCTTCTCAATTACATCCCCGATACAGTACAGCCTCTGGTACAGGACTAGTAGTAATCCACAGGTGAGCAGTGATATCCATGCATGTGTTTACCAGGTAATAAAAATCCGCAGCAGCAAAATTTTAATTAATGAAGCACCGGGTTATACCCTGTGCTTCATTAATTGAATTTTTGATGATTATTCCTATAATTAGTGTTTGGAATCTAATATTATCGCGTCCTTGGAAATATTGTCCATGCGTGGACAGAGACCAGTTCATGGCAGCTGTACAGTGAACTTGACAATGTTTTTAAACATTGGTTGCCTTTGGGCACAACTTTTATCATTGTCAATTTGAGGAGATTTGAAAGCGTAGTTGCATGTCAGTGTAATTTCAAGCTTAAAACCTGATTTACTTATATTTTTTTCAGGGATATGACTTTCCCGATCCTGCAAAATGGACAGATGAAGAGCTTGGTATACCACCAATTATTATAGAAGACGATTAGTTTTATTTGTACTGGCAGACATGTATTTGTATACCAGATAACGTGGACTTGTACACAGTTGAATGAAACTTCCAGTGAACATTCAGGATTATTCATTAATTGGTCACTTACAGGGTGAAAATCCACCCAGATGTTTGTAATTAAAAATTTTATTGGTAAATTAACTTATTTAATTTCCCAACCAGATCTGAAAAGTATTAGATGATTTTCACTCTGTTAGTGATAGAATACAACATAGGCATATGTTGCTGTTTAGATACTAGACTGTAGCCAATTTGACCTGAATAGCCCAGAAAAGGGCAATTTTCTGAAAAAATGCACTGATGCTGATATCATGTGGATACTGAAAAACTGAACCGAATCCATCAATAAATACCGAAACTGTCTGAATTTTCATATTTTCCAACATTTGCTACTTATAAGGCCTTGTTGAGGCTTGATATATTTGAAGGGTTCATTTTCATGAATTTTATTATGCCCCCGACTTGAAAAGTCGAAGGGGTATCTGGTGGAGACCTCTTTCCATCTGTCCATCCATCTGTCCATCCATACCAACATTTTCCCTTGTATGTCAGACACTGCTACTCCAATTTGAATGATATTTGGTGTTGTGATAGAGCATCATGGGGGAACGATACCTGTGCAGCGTGAGTTTCTTCCACACATTTTTTCCAGAGTTATAGCCCCTTTTTCACTCTTTCGACTTAGGAAAGTTTTGTCAAGTCGGGGGCTTTACATTGCCCCTCTTGTTTCAGTTTTATTAACCCTTATGGACCTGGGAAATTGTACAGAATTTCCACAGACTACAACCTGTACATGTCCATTTGCTTACCAGTGATTTTTTAGTCAAGTCATGGCTGACTTAATAGGCAGCCAAAACTTGACTAGAAATCTCTGCTTAGGTGATTTATCTATTGTCAGCAGGACCTGCTAATGATGGAATGTTAATGTCACATGTTCTGCATTCACAAAAGCCTGAAATAGGTCTTTGAAGGTTAGGTGCATTAAAAACAAGTCACAAAAGTACTGTAGCTATGATTTATGTATGCAGAAGAATGTCAGTCTAAGCTCATTGGGAGTGGCATATGTGGCTCTGTAGAGAATGATACAAGAACGCTTATTCTGTATTTTCCTGATGTGAATTCCCCATTGGTATTATCAGAAAATCTCAGTCAAGTCAGATACCGAATACTGAACCAATACCATGATATACCCCAAAAAATACCTAAACCAATACCACCGAAATCAATAACACCCATCTCTTAGAATAGCCCCAGCTATTTTTCATGTAGATGACTTAGATGTACAGTGTGTGTATAGTGGATCAGTAACACACCTCAGTGTTTCTGCTAGGACAGCAAAATATAGTACTATTATGGAATGTGCCCAGGATAACTCAGTTCTCAAATATGACGGGCATTTTCAAACTGCATATCAACAGATGGTCACATCATTCTTGAGAGCTTGTATCAGTTAGCTGCTCTCACAGAATAAAATCATCTCTCGGTGTACTTCCTCAGCTACCATATCTGCAAATCGTGAGCTTTCTTTTGCAGGACCATTTTGTCTTCCAACAGGCAATGTTTTGCCCGTTGTGCATCACCAGAAAACAATAGTCACCACTAAATTAAAAATCAGTCCTGTTATAAGATATATCTGGGTAATAGGGAAAAAGTTGGTTTAGGCAATGAGACCGACATGTGGACCTTCTGCCTCCCTAGCAGAAACCCTGCACTTGCAGAGAAGAGTTTCCATGCAGTTAGTAACTCTTAAATCATATTAAACCCAAGGCCCATTGCAGGGTTCCTACAGGGCTTTGGATTCAAGGAATAGCCTTAAATTTGGCCAAGAGCTATTCAAGGCCTTGAAATCCTGGAAAATGGTCCGGGAGCCCTTGAAAGCCTTGAATATTCATGAGATGAATGCTCTTACGAAGCTTGTAATCATAACAATATAGTTTTTTTATTACACGCATGTTCTATGTAATCCCCATCAACAGCAACACTAAACCATGCAGAAAATGAAAATCTGTTCAGCACATATGTGTGGAATGGAAATTGTTGACAGACTATTTTTAAATGGAAGCGAAAGTTCACTGGAATTTTCTGCAAATCGTGCAACGCAATTACAATTTGAATCGCTAGCGATAGCTGAAAATCGTCCCCTGAGTTCCAATGTGTTCTATGGGCCAGTAGACACATAGAACACATTGGAACTCAGGGGACAAAACAAGAACACAGGTTCCCCTCGCAAATTTGGTTGCCCTTGAAATGTGTTCTTTTTGTTGATAGTTACCTAATGAATTGCGGAATCTCCTTCTGATTATTGTTTTATAGACGAGAAGGCATGTAATAAACACAGAATGACACGCGTGTGTGAATGGGTTAATTGATATGGCACTTGTGCTATCACAGAATGATAAAACTTGACGCCTGTGGCCTGTCGTTGTATCCTTCCACGTTTGCACTCGTGCCATATCGATTAACCCATTCACACATGCGTGTCGTTCTGTGCATATATGCTATGGATCATGAAGTTGTAGTTTTAACAAGGTCCCTCTGTTCCTTACCTCTCCTCCCTCTTTGATTGAAGGGAAGTGGAATGAGGTGGTAATGACCGGAAGGTGTTAGTTAGGTCTAAGAAAGGCAGAGGCCTTGAAAATCCTTAAATTTGGCTATTGTAGGTCCTTGTAAAATGCTGAAAACACAACCTTGAAAAGCCTTAAATTTTATCTGTTTGTCCTAAATTTCAAAATTTCTTATTTGCTTCCAAAATATAGTTTTTGACTTCTCATTTTGATCGAAGTCGTTGAGCTCATTCTAGTGAGAGGTTATATACAATGTTTCGGAAGCAAAATTTTGAACAATGACAAGATTTGAATGGCAATTTTTGCGAATAGCACTGGTCAAACTTTTTCAATTTATTAGATAAAGAGTATGTAATGTTTGGTAAAAAGCCCTCTTTTTAGCTCACCTGATTGCAAGTCAGTGTGAGGTATTGCCATCACTTGGCGTCCGTCATCTGTCGTCCGTTAACTTTTGCAAACCTGGCTTCTTCTCCACAGCCATTCAGCCAAATTCAAACATATATTGCACAAACCATCCCTGGGGTATACCCTTTCTATTTTGTTCAAATGGAGCAGCTCCCTTCTTTGGGCTCTGGGCAATGATGCCAAAGCCTAAAAATCTTTAAAATCTTCTTCTCATGAACCACCAGAGAGATTGCCTTGATATATGGTATGTAACACTCTGTGGTGTTGAAGATTAAAATTTGTTCAAGAGAAGTTGGTAGATCAATATTTGGGCTCTCTGTGGGCAAATATCCATTTTGGTCTCCGCCCAAAATTTCTATTTCAAGAACCAATGGGCCGATTTGAACCAAATTTGGCATGTAGCATAAGTGGGTCCAAAGTACTTGATTGATGCCCCCAAAAAAATGTTTGTTGCCCCGTGGGTACCCTAGGGGCTAAAAACAGAAAAAAATTCAAATGCCCATATTTCCCAAACTACACAGAACAGAGAACTGTTATTTGGTATGAAGCATCCTTTTGACGGGTAGAATGGATTAAAAAAAAAAATGGCCATCAGTTGTGTTAGGGTGTTCTGTAGGAGCATTTGAACAAATGCTGAGTCAGCATATTTGAAAATTGAAAAAAAAAATTTCTTCAGATCCGCTGATCAGAATCTATGATATTTGGTATACAGCATCCATATGATAGTCAATTATAAGTGTGTCCAAATCGACCCCCTTGGTTCATATTTGGGCTCAACAGAGGAGCATAAATAATTAACTTAGGGCGCTATGGGGAATAAGCTTTAAAAATCTTCTTCTTCAGATCATACAGCCAGATTCTTTTGATACTAGGTATACAGCATCTCTACAGGGATCAGATTGAAGTTTGTCCAAATTGTGTCCCGGTGTTAATATTAACTTTGTGCAATTTGGGGAATAATCTTTAAAAATCTTCTTCTTCAGTTCCACCAGTCAGATTCTTTTGATATTTGGAATGCAGAATCTCTGGATCCCTGGATGAATATTTGGGCTCTTTAAAGCAGCTCAAATTTTAACTTGGTGCAATATTAGAAAATTTCTTAAAAAATCTTTTTCAGACCGACTGGTGAGAATCCTTTCATATTTGGTATGTGACATCTCTAGAGGTTTAAGATTTGAATTTGTTCAAATCAACTCCCTGAGTTAATATTTGGGCTTCCTATGGGAGCCTGATTATTAACTTGGTGGAATAGGGGAGATATTCTTTAAAAATCTTCTTCAGATCCACCGGTCAGATTCTTTTGATATTTGGTATGCAGTATCTTTAGGGGGGGTTTGATTCAAGTTTGTTAAAATGGGATGCCTGGATGAATATTAGGGCTCTTTATTGGAGCCCAAAGTTTAACTTAGTGCAATATGAGAAAATTTCTTTAAAAATCCAGCGGTCAGATTCTTTTGATATTTGGTGTACAACACCTCTGGGAGGGTTAGATTGAAGGTTGTTCAAATCAGGTCCCCTGCTTAATATTTAGGCTTTTTATTAAAGCACAGTGTTTCACTTAGAGCAATATGAGAAAATTTCTTGAAAATTCCTCTTCTTCAGATCCACCAGTGAGAATCCTTTCTTATTTGGTATGTAACATCTCCAGGGGTTTCAAATTCAAGTTTGTTCAAATCGATTCGCTTGTTTTTTTGTTGTTTTTTTTTGTTTTTTTTTTTTTTGGGGGGGGGGGGGGGGGGGGGCGGGGGGGCACTAGATAGAACACAGTAATTTAAAACAAAACAAAAGTTTCTTTCGGTTGTTGTTTTTACTTCACAGAACAGAATTTGTTAGGAAGCTTTCCTAGGACCAGCAGAAATGAATGGCCAAAAAGGTTGCCTTTGGTAGTGTCATAGCAAATCCAAAAAATTGCTCTTGCTGCTGATCACATGCTGATACACTCATCTGTTTTGACAATTTGAGCCAGGTGAGCGTTTTAGACTCACTTGAGCCTCTGGTTTGGTGTTTCTAGTGGTAATCTCCTCTCCACATTGTGTGTTTCTTGAGGGGAGCTGCCTAAGTCTAATATAATATTAGAACGTTCCTTTTCATGTTCTATTGGTCAATAGTACCTGAGTTTGTGTGATTTCTGAAATAAAACCTGAAGCAGCGAAGCTTTCATTGTTAAGCGTTAACTGCAACATGCCATCAATCTTGTAATAACAATGTAGTCGAATCCAAAAACATGACGTCATTTCGAACGAATGATGTCTCTTTAGGAGTTTCTAGATCACCAAACTCGAAAATGACTTGTCACAAGTGCCGTCGCTATATCACCAAATCCAGTGTTTACAACTGTATCGTGCTGTTCATGTTATAATTCATTATTAATGCTTGTGTGATAAGTGGTATAATGGAATATAAATTCATGTTTTTTGGACGACGACAGTTGTTAGAATTAAGCGGAGTGAAACAATTTATTTTGAACTTGAGGCGGAGGCTCATTGAGGTCGAGGAGTACTAAACTTGTGGAAATATAATTGATTGAAGTCATAACTTATATTCAGGATTCACTGAAGTGGTGAACAACACGTGAGTTTTTAATATTGCTGATTCTTTTGAATTCATTATTTGCTGTTAAAACTGAAAACACACCCACTGAAGATGATATATTTGTTGGTAAGTTTGTGTCTATCGGTAACGAAAAAAGTTAAACGGACATGGTGCTAGCGTTTGGTGTTGAGAAATTCCAGTCAGGGTGTGCGTAATCGATGCTGATCAATGGAAGTGGGGCTTACATTTTCTTTGTTCCTGCCCTGGGACCAGTCAGCCCACTAGGTTTATTATACAGTATGCAAAGACTGGAGAATTTGGATAACTATCTGATTTCAGCTAATTTGGCATCAAAATATCCATAGCTACAGGTTCACATTTAATTTTGTTTTTATGTATTTTTTTTTGATCTAAGATAATAGTATGGATTTTTTTTTCAATGTAGCCTTTCCACTTTTTTTTCAAATAAGAAAATTTTAACTGAAGCTAAATCCAGCATTTTTCTTTTTCACAACACTCTCACACATGTTGTGTTTTCGATATGGTTTTGCTTCACACAAAGAAGGAATATACACAGCGCTCAGTTAACAAACTGATTGCATTTTATTTCTATGAATTCATTCTAATTTGTTTTTCAGTCTATTTTCATTTGAATTTTTACATGCAAATACTAAAATTCAGAGAAGATAACTGTTTTTGAAATGAACACATTTTTAGAGAAAATACAATTACTTTCAGCTAGAAAAGATTTGCTGATCCCGTTTCGAAAACATACAGAGAGATGTTCAAACCTCTGAGGCCTGGAGATGTTTCACATGTATTTGCTTCTCTGTGACATTGCATGTTCTATGACTTTGCAGTTGAGCCCAGGGCTTCAACCACTGCTAACCCTGCCTGCGTGGAGTTACTATGTTGGGGAGTCTGATAATTGCTCGCCATTGCTCAGTGGTTCTCTTCGGGTGCCCCGGATTCCTCCACCCGTAAAACTGTCCAACATGGATGTGCTTCATATTATATTATCTTTGAAGTGAAATTGTTTTGTCTCGATGGATTTGCCGTACTACAATTTATGGAGAGGGTCAGTAGGAACTCTCCCATAAATAGTACGTGACAAAGACATGTGAACAAACTATGACAACTAGAATAATTTAGAACTCCACCAGTAAAAGGTTAAACAGAGAACAGAAATTTATATCTGGTCTTAACAGGTCTTAAAACCATTTTTGACTTGGTGAGAATTTTATTCCATATCATAATTTTCCATTTTTTCATTATGATAGAATCACATAGAGAAATATTGTTTTTCAATACTGCCTCCACCACAAAAAAGGAATTTCAACCAGACCGCGATTCATTTATGATCCGATCAAACTTCTCGGCCAACTTTTCTGCCTTCAGCACTATAATCTTGTCTATTGAAACAAAAGACAGCAAAAATATTACATGTCATCTACTGTTTTCATTTTTAGCTCAACTTTGACGAAGTCAAATTTGAGCTATTGTCATGGCCCGTCGTCCGTCTGTCCGTCTGTCCGTACGTCAACAATTGGCTATGGCTCGGGCTAGAGGTCGTATTTATGAACCGATCTTTACGAAACTTCTTGTGTACCTTTGTTATGACCCTGGGACGGGAACGAGTGTTTTTAGGTGTGGTCCGAAATTCAAGATGGCTGCCAGTGGCCATTTTGTACCGATGATGCAAAAATCAGTTTTTTGTACAGAACTTCTGTATGAAAGTTCTGATTTGAATAAAGTTTTGTATAAATGTTTAGTACCATGGGATACATCACATATAATACGGGTTTTTTTCTCGTGCGTAAATTATGCAAATTAGACTGACTTTGATTTATTTAGTGTTACTTTCAGAGCTGTAAGTGCCAAGCTGCTATGGCTCGGGCTAGAGGCCGTATTTATGAACCGATCTTTACGAAACTTCTTGGGTACCTTTGTTATGACCGTGGGACGAGAACGAGTGTTTTTGGGTGCGGTCAGAAATTCAAGATGGCTGCCAGCCACCATTTTGTACCGACGATGCAGAAATCTGTTTTTTGTACAGAACTTCCATATGAAAGCTCTGATTTGAATAATTTTTTGTATGAATGTTTAGTACCATGGGATACATCACATATAATACGGGTTTTTTTCTCGTACGTAAATTGTGCAAATTAGACTAATTTTGATGTTTTTTGGGGTTACTTTCAGCACTGTAAGTGCAAATGCCAATACGGCTCGGGCTAGAGGCCGTATTTATGAACCGATCTTTACGAAACTTCTTGGGTACCTTTGGTATCACCATGGGACGAGAACGAGTGTTTTTGGGTCCGGTCCGAAATTCAAGATGGCCGATGGCAGCCATTTTGTACAAAATTAGGTGCAATCAGATTTTTGCACATAACTTCCATATGAAAGCCCTGATTTGAATAATTATTTTGTGTGAATGTTTAGTACCATGGGATGCATCACATATAATACGGGTTTTTTTCTTGTGCAGAAATTATGCAAATTAGATGAACTTTGATTTTTTCAGTGCGACTTACACACAGTAAGTACACATGTCAATACGGCTCAGACTAGAGTCTGTATTTATGAACTGATCTTCACGAAATGTCTTGGGTACCTTTATTATCATCTTGGGACGAGAACGAGTGTTTCTGGGTGCGGTCTAAAATTCAAGATGGCTGCCAGTGGCCATTTTGTACCGAAAATAGGTCTAATCAGTTTTTTGTACACATCTTCTATACAGCTCAGACTAGAGGCCATATTTATGAACCAATCTTTACGAAACTTCTTGGGTACCTTTCTTATCACCGTGGGATGAGAGCGAGTGTTTTTGGGTGTGGTCCGAAATTCAAGATGGCCACCAGCAGCCATTTTGTACCAAAATTAGTGCAATCAGTCTTTTGTATAGAACTTCTGTATGAAAGTTCTGATTTGAATAAATTTTTGTATGAATGTTTAGTAACATGGAATACATCACATATTGTAAGGTGTTTTTTTTCGTGCCGAAATTATGCAAATTAGATGAACTTTGATTTATTCAGTGCTATTTACACAATGTAAGCACACATGTCAATACGGCTCAGGGTAGAGGCTGTATTTATGAACCGATCTTCACAAAACTTCTTGGGTACCTTTGTTATCTCCTTGGGATGAGAATGAGTGTTTCTGGGTACGGTCCAAAATTCAAGATGGCTGCCAGTGGCCATTTTGTACCGAAATTAGGTCCATTCAGTTTTTTGTCACAAGTTCTATACAGCTCGTATTTATGAACTGATCTTCACAAAACTTCTTGAGTACTTTTGTTTTCACCTTGGGACAGGAACGAGTGTGTTTTGGGGTGCCTTTGTTATCACTGTGCTATGAGAACAAATATTTTGGGGTTCAGTCAGACCCACTCTGGGACTCAAAGGTTTTTTCTAGTTCAGCATCTGACTGTCACCCACCTTTACAATACTTTACCTATACATTTGTTACAGGCAATGGTCAGTATTCATGTACAGACCGTTACAATACTTTATATGTACCTTTGTTATCAGGTCATTACCTAGATGTTTGTCATTGCTGTGTCACATACTATACATGTACATGACTTTGTCTTGACAAGTTGAGCTACAGTGTCATTGACACTTTCATATTTATTTATTTATTTTTATTTTTTTTTTTTTGGGGGGGGGGGGGGGGGGTTGCTGCATGCTCTCATTTTATAATCAATGCAAACTTGAAAAGAAATTAAAAAATTACATTGTTTATGTCGGATATTTTACCCAAGTTAATAAAATTGATAAATTTGCCCCTTGAGTGCAACAAATGCTTTAGGGACAAAATACACCACCACCCATGCTATTCTGTAGATTATGAGACCTAAACCATAAAACATTCCAACATAAAAATTTTTGATGGCAAAGAAATATTTACAAAAATAAAAAATTAAATTAAAAACCGCCTACCCACATGCACTTTTACAAAAAAATGGCCTGAGAAACAAGATCTACTTTGTGGGACCTTTTTAGCTTGCCTGACTTTCAGTCAGGGGAGCTTTTGTGATCACTGATCGTCTGTCATCCGTGAATATGTTTTTGAGTCTTTTCCTCCAAAACCTCTGAACCAATTTAAGTGAAATTTCAGATAATAGTTTGTTATGACATCGCATTTTGATTTTGTTCAAATCAAGTTACCTCGCCCCTCGGTAGGGCTACGCCCAAAAAGTGTGCATAAATCTTAAAAATCTTCTTCTCATGAATCAGCAGTAGCAGAGACTTGATATTTGGTGTGCAGCTTCCTTTTGAGGTGTAGACTCAGACTCAGTGTTGAGGTGCAGATTCAGATATGTTCAAGAGAAGTTCGAGGAGCCATATTTGCCGTTGTTATGGGAGAAGCAAGAATTTTTGCCCCGCCATAAATTTCTATTTTCCAAACCGAGTGGCTGATTTGAACCAAATTTGATATGAGGGCTTATTGGGTCATAAGTACTTAATTTATGTCCCAAAAAATTTCCTGTTGCCCCATGGGAACCACAGGAGCTAAAAATAGAAAAAAATTTAAAATGCCCATATTTCCAAAACTACACGGCACTGAGAATTCTTATTTGGTGTGAAGCTTCCTTAGGACCAACAGAATGGAATGGTAAAAAAAATTTCTATCTGTTTTATCATAGGGTACTTTTTCGGGACTCTTCACCCAAACCACTGCTTCAAAAGCTTTCAAATTTCACATATAACATATAATCTTTGGAAGATTATTTCACATGTTTATTGAAATCAAATCCCTGGGTCCATATTTGGGCTCTGTATGGTTGCCCAAATGTTTAAATTAATGCAGTATGAGGAATATTCTTTAAAAATCTTCTTCTTCAGATCTACCAATAAGAATCTTTTGATATTTGGTGTGCAGCATCCTTAGGGGGGTGGGATTCAAGTTTGTTCACGCCAAGTGCCTGGGTTCATATTTGAGCTCACTGTGGGAGCCCAAATTATAACTTAGTTCAAAATGAGGAATTTTCTTTAATAATGTTCTTCTTCAGATCCAGCAGTAGGAATGTTTTGATATTTGGTATGCAGCATCCTTGGGGGTGGGGGGGGGGGGATTCAAGTTTGTTCATGCAAAGTCCCTGGGTTCATATGGGACCCCAAATGTTTAGAATTTACAATTCAAGCTCCCACAGTGAGCCCAAATATGGACCTAGGGACATGGCTTGAACAAACTTGAATCTCACCCCCTCTAAGGATGCTGCATACCAAATATCAAAACATTCCGACTGCTGGATCTGAAGAAGATTTTTAAAGAAAATTCCTCATTTTGAACTAAGTTATCATTCGGGCTCCCACAGTGAACCCAAATATGGACCCAGGGACTTGGCTTGAACAAACTTGTTCCCCACCCTCAAGCATGGTGCATACCCAATATTATCAAAAGATTCTGCCTGCTGGATTTTGAGAAGAAGATTTTTCAAGAAATTTGCCTGAAATGCACTAAGTTTGAATTTGGGCTTCTGTAGTGAGCCCAAATATCAATCCAGGGGTCAATTTGAACAAACTTGAATCAGACCCATACCAAGATGCTGCATACAAAGTATCAAAAGATTCTGCCCACTGGTTCTGGAGAAGAAGATTTTTTAATAATTTTTCTATAATTCATACGGTGCTATCAGAGTTATGCCCCATACAGAGCCCCCAAGAGACGTGGCCATTTCATTTGAACAAACGTGAATTGCCATATAGTAATGAACATCCCCGTGAAGTTTTGTGAAAATCGGACCAGTGGTTTCGAAGGAGAAGTCGTTTGAAAAATGTTCACGCCGACGGACGACGACGACGGACGGCAAGTGATAAGTTAAGCTCCCTTCGGTGAGCTAAAAAGGAAAATAAATAAAAACACCCACCCACATGCACTTTTACCTCCCAAAATGGCATGAGAAACAGAAGATCTTCTTTGTGGGGCCTTACCAAAAGTAATATCAAACAATATTATTTATATACTGCCCAGCTGTTGGGCACCATTCTACAGTAGTCAGACGCTTAGAATGCTCATATTCAACTATCAACTTATGATGATAAGACATAGCAAATGTACTAAAGAATGAATGTATGTATTAATTGTCAAAATATTGGAAATAACAAGCATTCGCCACCACTCATTTAAAATTATAAAAATATTAAGAGATGACTATCTCTTTGGATCTTAAGCTCACCTGACTGAAAGTCAGGATGAGCTATAGTGGTCACTCATCATCCATCGAAAAAATGCCGACTCAGCACATTTGCAAAAATGTTTTTAAAAATTTTCTCTAGAACCACTAATCAGAATCTTTTGATATTTGGTATACAGCATCCATAGGAGGGTTAGATACAAATGTGTGAAAATGAAGCCTTGTTGTTCATATTTGGTTTCAATACAGGAGCCCATATTTTTAACTTAGGGCAATATGGGAAATGATCTTTAAAAATCTTCTTCTTCAGATCCATCAGTCAGAGTGCTTTCATATTTGGTATGCAACATTTGTCCGTTGGCCGTCCATATGTGGCAAGAAATGAGAGCAGGAATATAACTATAGGGCACTTTGTTTCCAGAAAACACTGGAAACACTGGAAACAATTATACTTTGCTCATGTATTATCGCCTGGTAACAATTCTGCTCAAGCATTATCATCAAGTAACAATATTTGGTATTGCAATCGTTTAGAATGTTTAAATCCTGCAAGTACTAACATTTTTGGAAACAGTGTAAACAATATTTGGAAAATGTTTAAATCCTTCAAATCCTAACATTTTGCAAACAGTGGGAATGATGGAAACTGTGGAAATGGTCAGTGGGAATGGTGGAAACAGTGGAAATGGTCAGTGGGAATGGTGGAAACAGTGGAAATGGTGGAAACAGTGGAAATGGCGGAAACAGTGGAAATGGTCAGTGGGAATGGTGGAAACAATGGAAATGGTGGAAACAATATTTAGAAATGTTTAAATCCTGCATGTACTAAAGTTTCCCAATGTTTCCACCGTTTCTAATCTTTCCACCGTTTCCAACTGTTGCCACTGTTTCCGATGTTGACATCATTTCAAATATATCCCCCATGGATGGTGCGAATGAAAGTTGAATTGTTTCCAATGTTTCCAACTGTTGCCACCATTTCCAATATTTCTACATTTCGAATGTTGCCAGCATTTCCAACTGTTGCCACCATTTCCAATGTTTCCACCGTTTCCAATGTTTCTACCGTTTCCAACTGTTGCCACCATTTCTGATGTTGCCACCATATCCAATGTTTCCACAGTTTCCATCGTTTCCAATGTTTGCCATCGTTTCCAATGTTTCCACCGTTTCCAATGTTTTCACCGTTTCCAACTGTTGTCACCGTTTCCGATGTTGCCACCGTATCCAATATTTCCAGTGTTTCCACCGTTTCCAATGTTTCCACCATTTCCAATGTTTCCATCATTTCCAATGTTTCATTTCCGTCTTCAGAATTTTAGTACTTGGAGCATTTATGTCTTATCATGAAAACACTGAAATAAATTTTAATACCAACTGAACTTGGTGGGTTGTTTGAAAAAAGTAACAAAAATCTCATTGTTTCCAGTGTTTCCTGGAAACAAAGTGATCTATAGTTATATTTCTGCTCTCATTTCTTGCCATATCTACCGTCATCCATTAACTTTTGCAAATTTGACTTCTTCTTCACAACCACTAGACCACATTCAAACGTATATAGCACAGACCATATATGGAGTATACCCTTTCTATTTTGTTCAAATGAAGCAGCTGCCATCTTCGGGCTCTGGTTAATGCCCCAAAAGCTTAAAAATCTTTAAAAACCTTCTTCTCACGAACCACCAGAGAGAATGCCTTGATATTTAGTATGGAACTTCCTTTGGTGTTGAAGATTAAAGTTTGTTCAAGGGAAGTTGGTAGGTCAATATTTGGGCTCTCTGTGGGAGCATATCCATTTTGGGCTCCGCCAAAATTTCCATTTCAAGAACTAGTGGGCCAATTTCAACCAAATTTGGTATGTAGTATAAGTGGGCCCTAAGTAATTGAGTGATGCCCCTAAAAAAATGTGTTCACTGTCCCGTGGAAACCCCAGGGGCTAAAAACAGAAAACAAGAGGCCCCAAGGAGCCCTAATCGCTCACCGGCCAAAGTGGTTCAAAGAAGTATTTGGGGGTCACATTCAGTTAGACATGGTTCATCAACACTACAAAGGAATGAAGTCATGAGAGACAAATTTTTAGGAACAAACTTGAATCTTACCCCCCTGAGGATGTTGCATACCAAACATCAAAAGCATTCATCTGCTGGATCTCAAGAAGAAGATTTTTAAAGAAAATTCCTCATTTTGAACTAAGTTATCATTCGGGCTCCCACAGTGAGCCCAAATATGGACCCAGGGACTTGGCTTGAACAAACTTGAATCTCAACCCCCTAAGGATGCAGCATGCCGAATATCAAAACATTCCGACTGCTGAATCTGATGAAGATTTTTAAAGAAAAATACCTAATATTGACTAAGTTTTAATTCGGGCTCCCACATGGAGCCCAAATATGGACCCAGGGACTTGGCTTTAACAAACTTGAATCTCACCCCCCTCCCCCCCACCCCCACCCCTAAGGATGCTACACACAACATATCAAAACATTCCGACTGCTGGATCTGAAGATTTTTTAAGAAAATTCCTTATTTCGAACTAAGTTACAATTCAAGCTCCCACAGTGAGCCAAAATATGGACCTAGGGACATGGCTTGAACAAACTTGAATCTCACCCCCCTCTAAGGATGCTGCATACCAAATATCAAAACATTCCAACTGCTGGATCTGAAGAAGAAGATTTTTAAAGAAAATTCCTCATTTTGAACTAAGTTATAATTCAGTTTACCACAGTGAGCACAAATATGGACCCAGTGACTTGGCTTTAACAAACTTGAATCTCACCCCCCTAAGGATGTTACACACAGCATATCAAAACATTCCGACTGCTGGATCTGAAGAAGAAGATTTTTTAAGAAAATTCCTCATTTCGAACTAAGTTACGATTCAAGCTCCCACAGTGAGCCGAAATATGAACCTTGGGACATGGCTTGAACAAACTTGAATCTCACCCCCTCTAAGGATGCTGCATACCAAATATCAAAACATTCCAACTGCTGGATCTGAAGAAGAAGATTTTTACAGAAAATTCCTCATTAGCTTAACTTGACATAGTCAAGATAAGCTATTGCCATCACGCATGCGGAAGTCTGAGTCTGTGACGTCTGTTCACATTTTCCTTTAGCACCTTTAGCACGGGCTACACCCCGCAGTTCTTGTCTGATCGTCACGTAATTTCATATGCAGGTTTGGGGTCATGTCTAGATGAGAACGTTTCCTTTTGGTCGCGATCGGGCAACCGGTATGGCTGCCCAAGCCCAAAACCTGAAAATCATTAGCACAGTCTACAGGTCGTATTTATGAAGGGATTTCATTGTAACTTGGTAGGATGCCTCTGTATAATGCCTAGATGAGAACGTCCCCTTTTGGGCATGATCTATCAACCGTGATGGCTGCCCAAGCCCGAAACCCAAAAACTTTTAGCACAGTCTGCAGGTCATGTTTAATGTGGAGGGATTTCATTGTAACTTGGTAGGATGACTCCTTATGATGTCTAGATGAGAATTTCCCCATTTGGGCATGATCTGCCAACCGTGACGACTGCCCGAGCCCAAAACCCAAAAACCTTTAGCACAGTCTACAGGTCATATTTATTGAGGAAATTCATTGTAACTTGGTGGGTTGACTTCATACAATATCTAGATGAGAAAGTCCCCTTTTGGACGTGATTGGGCAACTGTGACGGCTATAGGGGCCCGAAGCCCGAAAACCTTTAGCACAGTCTAGAGGTCATATTTATGAAGGGATTTCATTGTAACTTGGTAGGATGACTCCAAATAATGTCTAGATGAGAACGTCCCATTTTGATCGCAATCATGCAGCCTTGATGGGTGCCCGAGCCCAAAAGCCTTTAGCATAGGCAAAAGGTCATATTCATGGAAGGATTTCATTGTAACCTGTTAGGTTGACTCCATATAATGCCTAGATGATGACATCCCCTTTTGGTCGTGATTGGTCAGTTGTGATGGCTACAAGTGCCCGAAGCCCGAAAACCTTGAGCACAGTCTACAGGTCATATTTATGAAGGGATTTCATTGTAACTTCTTAGGATCACTCCAGATGATGCCCAGATGAGATTGTCCCCTTTGGTTGCGATCATTCATCCGTGATCTCTGCCCGAGCCCGAAGCCCGAAAACCTTTAGCGCAGTCTACAGGTCATATTTATGAAGAGATTTCATTGTAACTTAGTAGGTTAACTTCATATAATGTCTAGATGAGAACGTCCCCTTTTGGACATGATTGGGCAACTGTGATGGCTAAAGGTGCCCGAAGCCCGAAAACCTTTAGCACAGTCTACAGGTCATATTTATGAGGGGATTTCATTTTAACTTGGCAGGATGACTCCAAATAATGTCTAGATGAGAACGTCCCATTTTGATCGCGATCATTCAGCCTTGATGGGTGCTCTGTCTCTGGACTGGACAGGCTGGGTCGGCTATGCCTTTCCTCCTGCACCGATTCTTCCTCAAGTTTTAGCGAAGATTCGTGCTTGCAGTTGCAGGATCATTCTGATCACACCCCTGTCTCCACAGCGGGTGTGGATCAATCTGCTGCGGCCTCTATTGGCCGATCGACCGATTCGTCTACCTCTACGTCGCGATCTTCTTTCACAGGGTCGTCCCAGGAAGTATCACAACAACCTGGCGAGCCTGTCCCTTCACGCCTGTCTTTTATCAGGTCCAGTCTCCGACGTAGAGGTTTTTCGAGACGATCAGTGGAGTGCATTTCTGCATCGCGGCGACCTTCCACTGGAATGACTTATGCCGCCAAGTGGAAGGTTTTCTGCCGCTGGTGTTCAGATCACAATGTGAATTACCGTGATCCGTCTATCGCTCAAATTGTGGATTTTCTGGTTTTTCTTTTTGACTCCAAGGGCCTCCAGCCTATTACGATTAAGGGCTATCGGTCTATGCTGTCTGATACTTTCTCTTATGTGGGAAAGCGGTGTATCGGTCGTAATCTTTTCCTCTCCAAACTTATTCGGCACTTTTCTTTGAAGAGGCCTCGAGTTTTGCGTCTTACACCCAAGTGGAACTTGGCATGGGTGTTGCACTGTTTGGAGGGGGCGCCTTTCGAGCCTTTATCTGAGACCGACATGCGTTTTCTCACCTATAAGACGGCTTTTCTTCTAGCGTTTGCTTCTGCTCGTCGAGTCAGTGAGCTTCATGCGCTATCTGTTGATTCTGCCTTCTTCCGAAATGAGGCTAACAGTGTCACATTCACTACTGATTGCTCTTTTCTGGCTAAGAATCAACTCCCCGATTCGGTACCTCCTCCCATCTGCATTCGGGCTCTCCCTGCTGTAGATGGACGGAGGCCTCTTCTTTGTCCTGTTCGTGCGGTCAAGACTTACATTACTCGCACTCAGTTCATTAGGGGGGATCGGAAGAGATTTTTTCTGTCTCTCATTCCTAAGCGGCAGTCTATCTCTTCCCATTCTATTTCCAGGTGGATCTGTCTTGCAATCAAGCTGGCTTATTCTCGCTTGTCTGCATCGGATCTTGTTTCGAACCGGCTTAATGCTCACGAGGTTCGTGCCATTTCTACATCCTGGGCGTTCTCCAATTCTGTTTCGCTCCGTGATGTTATGAATGCGGCTTACTGGAGGAATGCTTCTACCTTCTCCTCTTTTTATCTCCGCCACCTTCAGCAGCAATCTGAGGACCTTTATTCTTTAGGCCCTCTCGTGGCTGCTCAGGCTGTGGTGCACCCTCGTTAAATTGTTTTTGTCGAGGTTGCGCTTCTCTCAGCCTTGTTCTTTTCAGGTGCCTTCTCTCTTTCTTCATTACAGGTTTTAGTTTTTGTTCTCTGCCATCCTTGCTTTCGTTCTGCTACTCTTGTTGGTATTGGTTATGTGATTCACCTCCTCCTATTGTTTATTCAGCCAATTGTAAACAATTGTGAGTAGGTTGAAAAGAAATTAAATTTTTTTAGTAAATTTTGTTTCTTAACATACCTACCACAATTGTTTACCGGAGGCCCACCCTCCTTGGGAATATCTTTGATATCGATGCCTCCCCGCTAAATCACAAACTTCTCGTTGGCGGAAATACGGAATTGACGTCACGGTTGTTGCGCATGCGCTCGGTGAACGCAAGAGGTGTGCAGAGAGAGTACCTGTAATTTCGAGCGCTGGTCTCGCTCGACCCTTTTTTCGATCTTTTTCGTGCTTTTGCACTCTAGTACTTTTCCAACTCGTTTGGAAAAGATTCTAAAAGCTTGAGTTAGTTCCGAAGTAGGGCTTGCACTTATGTTACAGCCAATTGTAAACAATTGTGGTAGGTATGTTAAGAAACAAAATTTACTAAAAAATTTTAATTTTTTTGCTAATGATTTTTAGCTTAACTTTACAAAGTCAAGATAAGCTATTGCCATCACGCGTGCGGATGTCTGTTAGTCTGTGAGTCTGTTCACATTTTCCTTTAGCACAGGCTACATACCGCAGTTCTTGTCTGATCATCACGAAATTTCATATGCAGGTTTGAGGTCATGTCTAGATGAGAACGTACCCTTTTGGTTGTGATTGGTCAACCGGTATGGCTGCCCGAGCCCAAACCCAAAAACCATTAACACAGTCTACAGGTCGTATTTATGAAGGGATTTCATTGTAACTTGGTAGGATGCCTCTGTATAATGCCTAGATGAGAACATCCCCCTTTGGGCATGATCTGCAGGGCTTGCCTTGAGTCGGGGCTGATCAGCCCAGGCCCCAAGATCAGTCCCGAGGAGCACTTGCTGGGGGCTTTTTTTCAAGCCCCGACATTTTCCACAAAAAAGCACTAACAATAATGGACAAAATGGAAAATCAGCCCCGAAAAGGCCCCGACCTCAATATGTGGGGCACTTTTTTTAGGCCCCGACCATTTTACTCAAGGCGAGCCCTGATCTGTCAACCGAGATGGCTGCCCAAGCCTGAAACCCAAAAACTTTTAGCACAGTCTGCAGGTCATCTTTAATATGGAGGGATTTCATTGTAACTTGGTAGGATGACTCCGTATGATTGATCGCGATCATTCAGTCTTGATAGCTGCCCGAGCCCAAAAACCTTTAGCATAGTTAAAAGGTCATATTTATGGAAGGATTTCATTGTAACTTGTTAGGTTGACTCCATATAATGACTAGATGATGACATCCTCTTTTGGTCGTGATTGGTGGGCTGTGATGGCTACAAGTGCCCGAAGCCCGAAAACCTTGAGCACAGTCTACAGGTCATATTTATGAAGGGATTTCATTGTAACTTCGTAGGATCACTCCAGATGATGCCCAGATGAGATTGTCCCCTTTGGTTGTGATCATTCAACCATGATGGCTGCCCAAGCCCGAAAACCTTAAGCACAGTCTACAGGTCATATTTAAGAAGGGATTTCATTGTAACTTGGTAGGTTGACTTCATATAATGTTTAGATGAGAACGTCCCCTTTTGGACATGATTGGGCAACTTTGACGGCTAAAGGTGCCCAAAGCCCGAAAACCTTTAGCACAGTCTACAGGTCATATTTATGAAGGGATTTCATTGTAACTTGGTAGGATGACTCCAAATAATGTCTAGATGGGAACGTCCCATTTTGGTCATGATCATTCAGCCTTGGTGGGTGCCCGAGCCCAAAAACCTTTAGCGTAGGCAAAAGGTTATATTTATAGAAGGATTTCATTGTAACCTGTTAGGTTGACTCCATATAATGCCTAGATGATGACATCCCCTTTTGGTCGTGATTGGTCAACTGTGATGGCTACAGGTGCCCAAAGCCCGAAAACCTTGAGCACAGTTTACAGGTCATATTTATGAAGGGATTTAATTGTAACTTCGCAGGATCACTCCAGATGATGCCCAGATGAGATTGTCTCCTTTGGTTGTGATCATTCAACCATGATGGCTGCCCGAGCCCGAAGCCCGAAAACCTTTAGCACAGTCTACAGGTCATATTTATGAAGGGATTTCATTGTAACTTGGTAGGTTGACTTCATATAATGTCTAGATGAGAACGTCCCCTTTTGGACACGATTGGGCAACAGTGACGGCTTCAGGGGCCCAAAGCCCGAAAACCTTTAGCACAGTCTACAGGTCATATTTATAAAGGGATTTCATTGTAACTTGGTAGGATGACTCCAAATAATGTCTAGATGAGAACATCCCATTTCGGTCGTGATCATTCAGCCTTGAAGGGTGCCCGAGCCCAAAAACCTTTAGCATGTCTGTAGGTCGTATTTATGGAAGGATTTCATTGTAACTTGTTAGGTTGACTCCATATAATGCCTAGATGATGACATCCCCTTTTGGTCGTGATTGGTCATCTGTGATGGCTACAGGTGCCTGAAGCCCGAAAATCTTGAGCACAGTCTACAGGTCATATTTATGAAGGGATTTCATTGTAACTTCGTAGGATCACTCCAGATGATGTCCAGATGAGAATGTCCCCTTTTGGTTGCGATCATTCAGCCACGATGGCTGCCCAAGCCTAAAGCCCGAAAACCTTTAGCACAGCCTTCAGATCATATTTATGAAGGGATTTCATTGCAACTTTGTAGGATCACTCCAGATGATGCCCAAATGAGAATGTCCCCTTTTGGTTGCGATCATTCAACCATGATGGCTGCCAGAGCCCAAAGCCCAAAAACCTTTAGCACAGTCTACAGGTCATATTTATTAAGGGATTTCATTGTAACTTGGTAGGTTGACTTCATATAATGTCTAGATGAGAACGTCCCCTTTGGACGCAATTTGAAAACTGACGGCTGCAGGGGCTCGAAGCCCGAAAACCTTTAGCACAGTCTACAGGCCATATTTATATATATTATATAACTGTGAGGGCCACATACATTAACTGTGAGGTCATATTAACCCACCCCTCAGCTCTTTAGTACAGTGTACACCTCATGTTATTTTTATCATAAACATAGCATACAGGGAACAGAAATGAACATATTCCCAATTATCACAATTCTTGTCTTATTTCATAATCCTTTCATAAACATTGAACATTATCCATTTCATCAAACACAACACACAAGTTAAGCTACAGTGTCATTGACACTTTCATTTTGAACGAAGTTATCATTCGGGCTCCCACAGTGAGCCCTAATATGGACCTAGGGACATGGCTTGAAAAAACTTGAATCCCCCCCCCCCCCCCCCCCCCCCAAGGATGGTGCATACCAAATATCAAAACATTCCTACTGCTGGATCTGAAGAAGAAGATTTTTAAGGAAAATTCCTCATTTTGAACTAAGTTATAATTCGGGTTACCACAGTGAGCCCAAATATGAACCCAGGGACTTGGCTTGAACAAACTTGAATCCCCCCCCCCCCCCCCAAGTTTGCTGTATACCCAATATGAAAAGATTCTGCCTGCTGGATCTGGAGAAGAAGATTTTTAAAGAAATTTGCCTGAAATGCACTAAGTTCAAATTGGGCTTCTATACTGAGCCCAAATATGAACCCAGGAAGCCGACTTTAACAAACTTGAATCAGATCCGCACCACAATGCTGCATACGAAATATCAAAAGCTTCTGCCTGCTGGATCTGGAGAAGAAGATTTTTTAAGAAATTTTCCTGAAATGCACTACGTTCAAATTTGGGCTCCTATACTGAGTCCAAATATGAACCCAGGGGGCCGATTTGAACAAACTTGAATCAGACCCACCCCACAATGTTGCATACCAAATATCAAAATATTCTGCCTGCTGGATCTGGAGAAGATTTTTTAAGAAATTTGCCTGATATGCACTAAGTTCGAATTTGGGCTTCTATAGTGAGCCCAAATATGAATCCGGGAGAGGGGGGGGGGGGGGCAATTTGAACAAACTTGAATCAGACCCATACCAAGATGCTGCATACCAAGTATCAAAAGATTCTGCCCAGTGGTTCTGGAGAAGATTTTTTAATAATTTTTCGATAATTCATACGGTGCTATCAGAGTTATGCCCCATATAGAGCCCCCAAGGGACGTGGCCATTTCATTTGAACAAACATGAATTGCCATATAGTTATGAACATCCACATCACGTTTTGTTCGGACTAGTGGTTTCAGAGGAGAAGTCGTTTGAAAAATGTTCACGACGACGGACGGACGCCGACGGACGACGAGCCACAGTGAGCCCAAATATGGACCTAGGGACATGGCTTGAACAAACTTGAATCCCCCCCCCCCCACCCCCCCCCCCCCCCAAGGATGCTGCATACCAAATATCAAAGCATTCCGACTGCTGGATCTGAACAAGATTTTTAAAGAAAATTCCTCATTTTGAACTAAGTTATAATTCAGGCTCCCACGGCGAGCTCACATTAATATGAACCCAGGGACTTGGCTTGCATAAAATTGAATCTCACCCCCCTAAGCATGGTGCATACCCAATAATATCAAAAGATTCTACCTGCTGGATCTTTAGAAGATTTTCAAAGACATTTAGGAGAGGTGGTGGTGTAGGCCTTCTGCATAACATATACTGAGCCCAAATATAAACCCAGGGGGCCGATTTGAACAAACTTGAATCAGATCCACCCCACAATGTTGCATACCAAATTACAAAAGATTCTGCCTGCTCGATCTGGAGAAGATTTTTCAAGAAATTTGCCTGAAATGCACTAAGTTCGAATTCGAGCTTCTATACTGAGCCCAAATATAAATCCAGGGGGCCGGTTTGAACAAACTTGAATCAGATCCACCCCACAATGTTGCATACCAAATATCAAAAGATTCTGCCTGCTGGATCTGGAGAAGAAGATTTTTTTAAGAAATTTGCCTGAAATGCACTAAGTTCGAAATCGGGCTCCTATACCGAGCCCAAATATGAACCCAGGGGGCCTATTTGAACAAACTTGAATCAGATCCACCCTACAATGTTGCATACCAAATATCAAAAGATTCTGCCTGCTGGATCTGAATAAGATTTTTAATGTTTTTCCCATTGCCTACAGTGTTAAAAAGTGCTGACTCAGCACTTTTTCAAAGTCCCGAAACCGTACCCTATGATAAAACCGATGGCATTTTTTTTTTTTACCAGTCCTTTCTGTTGGTCCTAATGAAGCTTCACACCAAATAAAAATTCTCGGTGCCGTGCAGTTTTGGGGATATGGGCGTTTTAATTTTTTTCTATTTTTAGCTCCTGCCGTTCCCACGGGGTCGCAGGAAAAAATTTTTTGGTATAAATCAAGTACTTATAACCCAATAATACCTCATATTAAATTTGGTTCATATTAAATAGGTCTGGATTCAGATAATAGAAATTTTGGGCGGGGCAAAAATTCTTGCCCCTCTCAGAACAAAGGTAAATATTGCCCGTCAAACTTCTCTTGAACAAACTTGAGTCTACACCTCAAATGGAAGCTGCATACCAAATATCAAGTCTCTGCTATGGCTGGTTCATGAGAAGAAGATTTTTTAAAATTTTGTGCATTTTGGCCTCACCCCACTCCACAATATGAGCAGAAATCGAATTTGAAGAAAAACCCAAATGCCCCTATATAACCACTACTTACATGCAATTTAATTAAAATGGGGCCAGTGGTTTAGGAGAAAGAGGCTCAAACACCATCGTCACGCAGGACGACGGACAACGGACGGACGGACGGACGGACGAAGAGTGATAAGAAAAGCTCACCCTGACTTTCAGTCAGGTGAGCTAAAAATTCAAAAGTCCATATTTCCCAAACCACGCAGAACAGAGAACTGTTATTTGGTACGAAGCATCCTAAGGACCAGTAGAATGGATTGGTTAAAAAAGTTACTGCTGGTTCGACCAGAGTGTCCTGTAGAAGGAATTGAATTCTCTTCCTGTTTTGTTTATTTTTTATGCTTTTACCATTTTCACAGACTTGAATTTACTGGTGACAGTAAACTTCTGTTTCTCTAGTTTGAAATTTTTCTTATCAGATTCACTTTTTTTTGCAAAGAAACTCAGTAAGTCCAAATTTGGGCTACAATCAAAATTTCTATTTTCAGATCCAATGGGCAGATGTGAACCAAATTTGTCATGTAGTATATAACTGGGTCATAAGTATTTCATTTTTGCCAGAATTTTGTTTTTTTGGGGGGGGTGGGGGGGGGAGGGGAGGGGGTAGAGAGAACCACAGTAGTTGAAAACAAAAAAAATTCAATTGGTTGGGGTTTTTTTTGGCTCACCTGACTTTCAGCCAGGAGAGCAAAAGTGATCACTCAGCGACCGTCGTCGTCCGTGAACATGGTGTTTGCGTCTTCTCCTGCCAAACCGCTGAACCAATTTAATAGATATTTGAGATAATAGTTTGTTATGACATCGCAATTTGATTTTGTTCAAATCAAGTTGCCCCGCCCCTTGGTAGGGCCACGCCCAAAAAGTGTGCTTAAATCTTAAAAAATCTTCTTCTCATAAACCAGCAGTAGCAGAGACTTGATATTTGGTGTACAGCTTACATTTGAGGTGTAGACTCAGATTTGTTCAAGAGAAGTTTGTGGGGCTATATTTGCTGTCGTTATGGGAGGTGCAAGAATTTTTGCCCCTCCCAAAATTTCTATTTTCCAAACCGAGAGGCAGATTTGAACCAAATTTGATATGAGGGCTTATTGGGTCACAAGTACTTAATTTATGCCCAATTTTTTCCCCCGTTGCCCCGTGGGAACCGCAGGGCCTAACAGACTGGAATGGTAAAAAAAAAAATTGCTTTCGGTTTTATCATGGGGTACTTTTCTGGGACTTTGAAAAAGTGCTGAGTCAGCATTTTTTAACACTGTGCGTAATGGGAAAAACATTTAACACTACTTTTCTCCCAAACCACTGCTTCAAAAGCTTTCAAATTTCACATATAGGCCTAACATCTTTGGAAGATTGTTTCACATGTTTATTGAAATCAATTCCCTGGGTCCATATTTGGGCTCTCTATGGGAGCCCAAATGTTTAGTGCAGTATGAGGAATATTCTTTAAAAATCTTCTTCTTCAGATCTACCAATAAGAATCTTTTGATATTTGGTATGCAGCATCCTTAGTAGGGTGAGATTCAAGTTTGTTTAAGCCAAGTCAGTGGGTTCATATTTAGGCTGAAAATTTGGGGTCCCGTTCCAGACTTAGAAAGTTTGGACCAAAATCCAGAAATGAGTTTTTTGTTTTTTTTATGCGTTTCGGTCAATTGTAAGGCAAATTTTTTTTTTTCAGAAAATTTGGGGGCCGGGTGGGATGTAGAAAATTTTGGACCAAAATCCGGAAATGAGTTTTTTTGTTTTTATGGATTTTTAAGAAGAAGAAAAAAAAATTAGGCTGAAAATATTTTGTTTGGGACTTCGAAAATTTCCGAAAAGTAAAAAAAAATCTGTTTCCACCAGTCCGAATTTTTGATATTTGACATGCAGTAATCTCAGGGGATTTAGATTTCACTTTGTTCAAATCAAGTCCCTTGAGACATAATTGGGCTCCCTTCTGATATCCAACTGTTAACTTAGTGCGATATAAGAATTATTCTTTAAAAAATCTTATTCACACTCATCAGTCACATTCTTTTGCTATTACATAGTATTGACATCATTAGTGTGGTGAGATTTAGGTTTGTTCAAATCAAATCCCTGGGCACATATTTGAGCTCCCTATGGGAGTCCGAATTTTAACTAAGTGCAGCATGAGGAATATTCTTGAAAGATCGTCTTCAGATCCACCAGGCAGAATCTTTTGATATTTGTTATATAGCATTATTATAACACCTAGATTAAAGTTTGTTTAAAGTGTTATGCTTGACTGTTTTTGGTGGCCACCAGAGGGGTTTGAAATTCATCGCAGAAACCTAATGTAGAATGTACTAATATTTGTTTAAATGAACTTTGTCACGGCACAACAGAGCTGATAAAATTACTATTTATTCAAATGATGTTGCACGAGTCCTCCTCTTGAGGCCGGGAGATGGGGAGGTGGGTATGTTGGTCAAAATGTTTTGGCTTTTTTTGCTTGAGAAAAAGAAATAAGTTTTGAAGGGATTTGAGTGATTCTGTGCAAACAAAAAAAAAAAAAACAATTCACCCAAAAGACCCTTCTCGTCTCACCTCCACTCCCGTAGCTAAATTAGATTAACTATATTAACATGTAGCTGCTGAATGTGACCTTAAATTCTTCTTTAAACAGTTTTATCAGTTGAGTAATTAAGGCCCCTTGAGGCTTCTTGTTACATCAAATAATCGATGGTGATTGCTTGCAGGTATGTAGACAGGATTCTATAATATGGGCGAACATGACATTTTGAAGGCCAATTGTGTGTGGCCGGGGTCAGAGCCTGCCCAATAAAATTTTACAAGATTCAGTGTGCTAAGATTGTATCTGAGGCACTTGTAGTGTGTGTAGCTCTGTATTGGAGACCATTTTGGGACTCTATGTTATGTGAAACTTTCATTGCCCCCCCCCCCCCCACCCCCTCCCTCTCTCTCCCAGTTAAGTCACTGATTACCTGTGGAAATAAGTTGTGCACATCCTGTTCTTGTCAGTTACTTTGAGTTAATTTTCTGTTGTCTGACTTTGGCTTTTAGCAGTGGGTGTTGTTTTTCATTTTCAATATTTTGAGATTCTCGTGGTATGGTAAATGGGAATTGGCCTGATACAGACACAGCATGGTATATATGGAATTGCTCAGCTCTGACAGTTTTCAAGGCTTGGAATGGGAGTCCTCTAGAGTGGACAGCATTATTATAAATGTTTGGGTTATACTTGACTTTATTTCTGTGTTGTCATCATGTGCCATAGATGCTGCAAGTGACCTTCAACTCCAATAAACAAAAAAAAAACATATTAGTATTGAATAAGGCCTGGCAAATGTTTGAGATTCGATTTGGTTTTGGATCTTTTCACTCATTCGTTAAATTCGATACCATCTCAGTAATTTGAAAAATGCCAAGCACAGCAAGTTTTAAAACTTCCAGTATGATCAGGTACAACCACTCCAATGCATTGCTTCAAAGGGTAAGGTAACATCATTGGGTATCAATTTCAGGTGTTGTAGGGAAGAGCATGCTTGGAAGACTTAAATTTTACGCTGCAACCTACAATGCCGGAATTGACACCTCAAGATGTTTTCGTTGCTGTCATGAAACTCTAGCCAACTTTAGATAACAGAGGCTTGGAACCCCAGAAATTCTGAACCCAAACAATCCGATTCTGAATGTTTGGAAAACTACTTGAAATACTTCTACAGGGAGGGTATCACTTTGAATGGATCACTGCCACAATGGGTTTTACATGAGTATAAACAACTGGCTAAACTTGACTTCTTACTTATGTTGTGGTAATGATGTAGCCATAGATGCTGAAAGTGCTCGTAAAATCCAATGAATAAATAACCAATAAATGATAATAACAGGGGCGCGGTGGCTCAGTTGGTAGAGGTGCAGGCTGCAAGCCGAGAGGTCCTCGGTTCGAATCCCACCTGCGGCAACCGCGTTGTGTCCTTGGGCAAGACACTTCACCCCCATTGCCCACGTGGGGGCACGGTGACGCTGTGTACTAAGGCGTACTGCCCGTCGATGGTGCACCTGTCTTCAACCAATGCTAACCCTGCTTGTGTGGAGTTGGTATGTTGGGGAGATGACAGTTACTCGCCGTTGCTCGGTGGTTCTCTCCGGGTACTCCGGCCTCCTCCACCCGTAAAACTGTCACGGTCATGGTTAGCCATTGTGCAGAAATATGTGACCTTAAACACCAATAAATAAATAAATAATGATAATAACAATTAGTTTTAGGTTACGATTTCATACATTTCTTTATTGTTAACTGTCTCTTAATGACAACTCATTCTACAGTTTTATGAGAAACAAGAATAGTCCTCTCTAATCTAACAAGATAAAACAAAAATTAATAGGAAGAGTCCTGGAAAATGTCATTCAAAGCGATTATGAAGATTGCAATATGTCTGGTTTGCATATGATATATAGCTGCAGACCTGGAAATAACCCACAAACGACCGTTTGAGTTATGTGTGAGTTACATCAGTTGTAAAATATGCAAACGAACAACAGTTTACAACAAAGTAATACAACACAACTTTATTAAATTATTAATCTCGCATATTTTACCATAAGGACTTGACAGTCTTTTGAAACTATATCAATGCAAAGGTCAAGTATTGCATTCTCATATAAATAGAATGGTATGCTGTTTCTGTCTTGAAAGAATTTCAGCCAAAATAACCCATACCTAACATGAAAAGCAGACGACACTTGCAAAAAACATTAGTGAATAACTATTTTTTTTTTGTCTCGAAAACATAGGTTATGACCCCCGTTGGAATGAGCTCGTCGAGCTCGTTCCAATGAGGGTCATAACCTATATTTTTGAGACAAAAAAATAATGAAAATTAATTGCCGATTTTTTAGAATAGCACTGGCCGGTTTTGGCCGTTATATTGGGTGAAGTAGTTTATATACTCGCCCAAAAAAGAAAGTGTGCATTGCAGAAATTGATCAAACTCCAAAAAAATAATTTCGTAGGTGTAAAGAGTGTTAACCTGTTCATGAATAAGTTATATTGAACACAAAAACAGCTTTCCCCGTTAAAATTGCATTAACGTTAAATGACGTGCTGCACGTTTGTGAAAAGGCATGTTTTGCACGTGGAGAGTCTGAAAATTCATGCAGCAGTGTGAATGCTTGGGTATTTAAACACTAAAGTAAGGCTTTCCTATCGTTCACATTCAAACTTGCGCTGCTGTTAAAACGACTCCACATTAGCATGCCAAGATTGACAGTGAATCAAACGTCTCCTTGCCCTGGGTATGATTAGAGCTGGCAGAACACACAGAGAGGTTGCCCAGCATTTGAACTGCCACCGTAACACTGTAGACAGGCTAGTCCATCGACGTGCACAACATGATGACGTTCGAGACCCGACCCCGCTCCGGGAGACCCCGAGTTACCACCCCTGCACAAGATCGGTATATCCGTGTCGTCCATCTCCGGAACCGGCAACAAACGGCAACGACGACAGCCAGGAACATCCCTAACCTGAGACGGATACATCCTCAAACAGTAATTAACCGGCTGAGAGAATATGGCTTACGTCCTCGAAGACCTGCAATTCGTCCGATTTTGACGTTACGTCATCGTCGTGCTCGACTTCAGTGGTGTAGACAACATCTCAGGCATCCCTTACACTGGTGGCGACGTGTTTTATTCACAGATGAATGTCGTTTCCATCTTTCATCATCAGATGGCCGCCAGAGAGTGTACAGACGTCGAAACGAACGCTACGTAGATCCATGTGAAGTGGAGCGAAACCGTTATGGGGGAGGGTCTCTCATGGTGTGGGGTGGCATCACTGCCCGTAACAGAACTGAGCTGGTCATTATTGATGGCAATCTCAATGGGGCCAGATATCGTGATGAAGTGCTTACACCTGTTGTTGTCCCATTTCTGCAACGTCACGGCCCCGGCGTCATTCTACAGCAGGACAACGCCCGACCCCACGCAGCTCGTGTTGTTCAACAGTATCTGCAGCAACAACAAGTGGATGTTCTTCCCTGGCCCGCAAATTCGCCCGATATCTCACCCATTGAGCACGTATGGGACGAAATGAAACGTCAGCTACGCCGGCTTCCCCATGCACCGTCAACGCTTGTGGAACTCCAAAGACAGCTTATCAGAATATGGAACAACATCCCACAACACTTCCATGCTAACTTGTTCGCTTCCATGAGGCGTAGATGCACAGCAGTAGTCGATGCAGACGGAGGTCATACCAGATATTGAGTGTGTGACTTTTGTGTTTGACCCGTAGTGTCTTCGACTCTCCATGGCACCAAGAGTATTCGTCGTAGCGTAATGAAATTTCTCGTGTTGATCACAAATTGATTCATCTGTGATTGAATAAAATTTCCATGAATGAAAATGATATATATATTTTTTTAGTGTTATTTTTTAGCATGCACACTTTCTTTTTTGGGAGAGTATATTTATCCAGGTGGAAATCCCACTCCAAGTCTGTTAACCCTTTACCCAACGTAATGGCCAAAACCGACCAGCACTATTCTAAAAAATCGCAAATGAATTTTTCATTTTTTGTCTCAAAAACATAGATTATGACCCCTCATTGGAACGAGCTCGTTCCAATGAGGGGTCATAACCTATGTTTTTGAGATAAAAAGTGAGTTATTCAAGATGTTTTTTGCAAGTGTCGTCTGCTTTTCATTTTAGGTAATGGGTTAAGACATAGGAAAGCATGACTGGCACAGTAAAACAGAGAAGATGGAGAAGCATCACAATACCCTTTTTCCTATGGGTTACCAGCATGCTATATAGACCTGCCAAAGGGTACGGTATAAGCCCTTTATTTATAGGCCTGTATGTTGTTTCTTCAATCACAATGGTGATATCTGGTCAATTTACCGTTGCATATAGTTCTGTTATTAAGATAACGGCAGGATGATTTGTCACTGGCCAAAAATAGGAAAAGACAATGTCAAAACTCCTTATGTTCCATTCAGAGTGACACTGTTAGAGGGTGTTACAAGTCTTTGGATGTCAGTGGGTTAGAATCTTGTCCTATACGGTTCTAATATTAATGAAAATATATAGATTACATTGGATGCAAGTGGTGGTCCATGCCAAAATGTTTACATGGAATACCATTGATTGCCAGCCTGTATGAATTGCTCCATCTTTCAGAAATAAGTTATACTAATAGGCACATCTATTTATATCTTTAGTATGAATATTGATACCAGAATCACATGAGAGATAGCACTATGGTCATAGTGTACACTCTAAAATTAGTTTGGTTAAAAATCAACCCAAATCAAGAGAGTTGAGTGAATATGAACCCATTTGGGTTCATATTCACTCAGCCCTGTTGATTTGGGTTAATTTTTAACCCAACTGATTTCAGAGTGTAACAATAGTTAGGTAGATTTGATTCATGGTTCACTTCAGTTTCATATCTTTTACCCGATTTAATTCGAGGTTCAAAGTGAGAAAAAGAATCACGATTCGCCAGGCCCTAGTCTTCACTATACTTTAATGGTACTGGATACTTGTTTTGTTCCAAGTTCCAATGTGCTGGATACTCTTATCTAGGTTCAACAAAGTGTTGGAAGCAATCCTTGAAATTAAGCAGTTGCCAATGTCATGGTAATTGCTGTTGCAGAATAGACGTATCACAGCAGTTTAAAAATGCTGTAGATGAAGCTTCATTAACCCTCTGTACTCCGAAGGCAACATCGGACCTTGCCATTTTTGAAAGGCAGATCACCCTTGAAAACAGCCCTGTGAAAAATTATGTGTTTCTTTTAATAATCCCAGCATGTAATATGGGAAGTAAACCCTTTAGGCCTTTACCCAATGCAGACGAAATAAAAATGTATTATTTTAAATATCATTTTTTTTTTAATTTTTAAAAAAAAATTCAACAAAACCATATGTGACCCCTCATTGGAATGAGCTCATTCTAAAGAGGGGTCACATGACTAGGTTTTGTTGAAAATTTTTGAAAAATAATATTTTCTCAGCTGCTGAATTTGCATATTCGTTGTCGATTCGTTGGGTAAAGGGTTAACACATCCATGAGTGCTTACTTTACCTTTATAAGGAACAGTCTTCTTTGCACCAAATTTAGTCCTGCAAATACTTTTTTCATCGCCTCCTTATCTCCTTATCAGCCTCATGCAGGTTTTGAAAAGGCAAATCCTGCAGAATACTAATGTTTTCAGCAACAAATTCTTCACATAATGCATTTTGAAAACAATTTTTGTCTTATTTGGCCGAGTTTCCAGAGTTCTGTCAAAGAAGATATTATTGGTTGAATGTTTGTTCTTACCCTGTAAAAAGAAGTCATCAGTGAAAGTTTTATTCGGGGCGTAACTATGTAACTATGGGGATGTGTGTGTGTGTGTGTGTGTGTGTGTGTGTGTGTGTGTGTGTGTGTGTGTGTGTGTGTGTGTGTGTGTGTTTTTGAGGTTAAAAAATCGCACTGGCACAGACATTTCGTACTGAAACGTTTTTGTCCTTTTAATATGCCGCTGAAAAATTGTTTTCATTTACTGAACCCTGATGGGTTTCAAACGTAACAAAAAAGTACATAAAATTGATTTAAAATAATTGATGAGCTTAGGAACTGGTTAAACTGACTGGCAATAATTGATGTTATTCATTGATGGGCTCTAATTTAGTCCTTACAAGGATGTTACGCAAGCTTTTGTTTTTCTTATAGGCGATGACAGGTCGAAGATTCAAAGGTTCATTTAATTTAGCATTGGTAAAATTGAATTCATCTTTTAACATTTTTGCTATTTCGATTTTCATTCTGTTGTACGTTAAAGTGAAAGGAATGATGGACCTCCTTTCGCATTCGCCCTCTGATATGTTCATACCAAATGGCCAGAGGGTTTGAAGCGTATTGATCCAAAAAGCTTCACGTTTTTTTCTAAATTCATCCGTTTCTTCTAATGTGTCTTTAATTGGTGGTTGTTCAATAGGATGGATTTCGAAATCGTCCAAAGAATGGCCAGGAAGGTTAAAATGTTGTGCTACTGGGGCATCAGCATTATGTTTTATATCCTGTTTGTGTCTAGTAGCACGTTCTCGGAAAGGATTTTGACTTTGACCAACATACTGTTTCCGACATCGCTAACAAGTGATAAGGTAAATAATGTTTGGTGAATCACAATGGAGGGGGTTACGGATCTGATAATGATTTTTCGTTTGTTCGGAGGAAAATTCCTCTTTCTGATCAGGCATAAAAGTATGCAGTCTACAACGAGGCTTTTTGCAATTAAATACCGCGCCACTACTATTTTGCAACGGTCTGTTGTGTTCAATCTTCAGTGGTTCGAAATCGGTAGTTTCAGCTGGACTTTCGAGCTTTTTCAGGGTTTGGGATTTCAGGCTACGCAGAAGGCGCAGCGAGTACCCTCTCGATCTGAGGGCGCCAAATAGAGTGGAACAAGCCTCATTGAAATTTACCTTATCACTTGAATTGCGGTGGAAACGAATGAGTTGTGATTTGATGATACCTTTAAATGTATGTTGAGGATGAAATGATTTTGTGTGCAACAATTGATGTGAATCAGTTGGTTTAAAATACACTTTATAATCTAAATGACTGGACGCCTGAAATTGCTTGCCTTTATACACGGTCACATCGAGAAAATCAACAGAATTTTCACTGATAGTAGCTTTCAATTTAATATTTGGATCGTGATTGTTCAAAATTTCTAAAAATTCATCAAAATCTTCTTTTGAATGTTCCCAAATAATAAAAATGTCATCTAAATACCTGAGATATACGAGAGGATGCTTTGCACATTTGCTTAAGGCATTTTCCTCCCATTCCGCTACATAAATGCTTGCAAAATTAGGACTGAATCTTTTGCCCATAGGACAACCCATTATTTGTAGAAAATATTCTCCATTGAATTGAAAGTCATTACCTTTTAAGCTCAGCTCTAAAAGATCCAAAATTTGTTCATCCGGGCGTTTCGCATCCGGATATTTTTCAAATGCATTTTTAACTGATTTAACACCTTTATCAATATCAATGTTCGTATACATACTGTCGATATCCAAAGTAGCCAGAATTGCATTTTTCGCCGATATTTTCAATTTCGAAATTTTTGACAGGAAATCCTGTGTATTTTTTAGATAGCTCGGATGTCTATTTGCTATAGGTTTCAGATGATAATCAATTAATTCCGAGATCGCATAAGATTCCGAATTACAATCTGATACAGTTGGCCTCCCGGGTGGAGTTAAGTCATCCGTCCATGAAGAACGGTCCTTGTGGATCTTTGGTAGGATATAAAATTGTCTTGTTTGAGCACTGAGCTTAGCTGTCAAATATTTCAATTGTTTTTTGGTAATGTGACCTTCGTCGAGGAGAAATTTTAAGATCTTATTGAATTTTTCGATATTACTAGGCCAAATAAGTGAATCTATTTTCTTATAATGTTTAGTATTGCTGAGTTGTCTCATGGCTTCCTTTATATAATTATCCCGAGATAGAACAACTACCGACCCACCTTTGTCGGCTGGTTTAATTACTAATTTCTTATTTTTTCGAAGTTTCGTGAGGGCTCTCCGTTCACCAGCTGTTAAATTGTCTTTATCGGAGAGTATGTTCATGCTGAACACCTTTTTGATGATTCGTTTGCTAGCCTCAATAATTTCGGGATCTACTTCACTATCTGGAGGTGACCAACCAGATGATTCTGTAAAAGGAAGTTTCCGACCGCTGGAGTTTCTAAAGCGGTCGGCTAATTTCATTTGCCTAAGAAAATTACAGTTGTATGATGGTAAATTTGTTTGGTTATCAGTTTTAGGCTTGGGTGTTGGTACAAAAGTTAAACCGCGATCTAAAAGCGATTTCTCTTGGTTTGTTAGGTCATTGGTGCCAGACAGGTTAACCACATTAGTTCCTAATCCCACATCTGTTAGGCGGCTGTTACCTTTGCCTTTACTTAGTTTAAATTTAGGTGGTTCAACCAGTGATCGTACATAATATTGGCGGTTCTCGTGGTCCAATGGATTAAATCCTGAGCAACATCAAACTTCGCGTCATCAATTTTTGGTATCACGTTAACGTCCTTCACTTTCCGAATGGTTTCGTTGATGATGCTCAGGGTTCTCCTCTCAGCCTGAGGGAGTTTTTGCGAAAAGTTTAGTTCAGCGAAATAAATTTTTGCGGATCTAAACTTGACCCTGATATCGCTAAGCATATTCCGCAACTGCTTAACTACGAGATCAGAATTATCGTTTCGAGAATTCACGCCAATATTTAATAAAATTTTTTGGGGACTGGACTGGCCCCTGTGCCCTTTAAACATAGAGCGCAGATGATTGAATTTGGCGCCGGGGTAACACTCCACCTGGATGTCCGGATGGGGATTTCGATCAATGCGTCCTAAATTTGAACTTCCAATCATAAGGATGTTTTTACAAACATCGGGGAGGCGCCAATTCCTTTTGTCAAAATTAACTCCGCTTTTATGCCGAAACTGGGAGAATTTAGAATCAAATGAGCGGCCCGAGTTGCGGCTCGGTGATTTGACTTTCTCTGAGTACGATATACCTGGTTGAACCACACTAGAGGCAGGAGAAGGGGGAGACGAAACAGAAACAGGAGAGGAAACAGAAGCAGGAGAAGAAACAGAAGGAGGAGGAGGAGTTCTAGTGAGAGCACTAGGAGAACCAGAGAAGAAAGGCTGAGGAGGAGTAGGAGGTAGAGGAGCAAGACGAGGCGAGACAGCGTTACTCAATTTGCGAGCATCTTCAGTCACAATATGGACCGGAGATGTTTGCAAATTGAGGCGCTTACTCTGAGAGAAAGAAGAAGTAGAAGGAAAAGAAGAGGGAGAAGTGCTTTGCCTTGATCTTTTCTTATTTTTCTTTTCGCGTTGGGGTAGAGGGACAACACGGGCCGGAGTTTGCTTGCTCCCTCCCGTATTGTTCCTTACTCCAGACGCTGGGCGAAGTTCCGAAATGTAAGACTCATAGGCCGAAATAGTCTTATCTGTCAACTTATTTTTAAAGTTCTTTTTAGCCCAGATCAAGGCACGCGCCGAAGCGCTGTTGAAGTCTATTTTTTCGAGTCCAGGAGGTGGTCGCATAGCCAATGTTATCTTAGACTTCAACTGGTTTAAATTTATTTTATAATGCTCAACTAAAGCATTTAACGTTTGATTGGCCCATCCCACACTAATCTGTCGAAAAACAGAAAAAATGTGTGGGGTGGGAAGAGCTGGCTTTAGAAAGCCACCTAACTCATCTACTTTCTTCTCCAGCTGTTTCGGGAAATCCCGATTTGCCAAATGGTGCTCTAATAGCCCAATGTGGTGCAAACATTGAAGCACCTGAAACAAGGCCTTGACGAGCCTAGAATAAGCCTGGAACGATAGTTCCTGGCCAATTCCGGACTGGGCAACTCTCTGCCTCTGATGCCTCTGCCCTTTTCTTGCCATTGTTAAAGAAAGTAGCTGAATTAAGTATAAATAAAATATAAAAGTGATGAAATAAATAAAAATGGAAAATTAGATATTACCTATTAAAGAAGATACCTGGATTGGTTGCAGTCTTCAGCAAAGGTAGAAAATAATCCGTCTGTCTCGACGCGTTTCGCTTGGTTTGGCTTTTTCAAAGAGACTTTGAGGAAAATGAATCCAACTTTGAAGAATGAATGAATGAAAGGTTTTAGCGCGCCGAAGGCGCGCAGGGACGATGTGGGATGTACAAATCCCTTGCGACCCGGTTAACCTTATTTTTTTTTCCTTGGATCACACAGGCCTAGCTTTCCTATTGCCCAAAATGGAGTCTGAGGGGGTTATGCACGCGGTTAGAATACCCGGCAGTTTAAGCTGGAGTGTTAGATGGTCAATACTCAATCCCCCAACGCCTTTAAAACTATTAGAGAGCGAGCTCTGTTCGGTTCCAGTTCGGCGATGGTAGAGGTTTGAGTCCCACCATGGTGGCGAGCCAGAATGTAATGTTGTGCGATGGCAAGTTTAAGGGAAGAAGAGAAAAGAAAACCAAACAGCAACGCCGGTTTGGTAGCGGCCCCGGTATATGACCATAGCGGTTACAAAAAAGAAGTGGAGAAAGCTCCAACAGTTTAGTTTTAAGAAACCGGGAGTCATCCATCAAGCCTTCTGGGAGATAGGATGCCGTATGTGATTTTGAGGTATCTGGTTATCCTTCGGGAATCCCAAATGACCTCCTCCACCCCACCCCAACCCCCCCCCCCCCCCAAAAAAAAAAAAAAAAAAAAATCACTGACACACACCCTCAAGCCCTTAAAAGGGCTGTTAAATCTTTATTCAAATGTTTATTTATATCAAATGTACACTCGTTCCCAGCCAGACAAGCTTGTTTCAATCCTTGCCTAGCGTTTGGTGGTTTCTTGTATATGTTGCAGAAAGGTAGGTTGCACCAATTCCTCCTACGCTTTGTCTACCATTTCCATGCGTCTTCTTGATAAGAGTGTTGCAAGAAAATTTGAGAATGTTCAGTTAGAAAAGTAAAAGGTAGAGAGAAAGATAGGTATCCGCTATTGTATATTGTGCCTGCTGTGTGATTGTTGCTATGGATGGGGTAAGGGGTGTGTTTCTTCGGAGTCCACTCCCAACACGCAGAGTTGTGAGGCAATCCTCACAGACTCAATCCTAAAGACCTCAATGAGTAGCGAGGCAATCCTCACTGACTCCACGCAGTTTAATTCTATTGAGTAATTTTAATTTACTGTGGATTATTTTGTTTTTCTGTTTAGGGTTCGGTGTTCGTTCAGCTTCACCATTGATTCACTATCCTGGAGTATGTGGAGGGTTTTGTTATATAGATCTTATTAAACGCGTTTCAATCGCGCTTCAGCAGAGTTGCGAGGCAGTCCTCACAGACTCTATCCTAAAGTTCCCAATGAGTAGCGAGGCAATCCTCACTGACTCCACGCGATTTAGTTATATTGTATAATTTTTATTTTATTTTATTTTATTATTTTTTTTTTTTTTTTTTTTTTTTTTTTTATTTTCTGGAAACTTATTTTGTTTTTCTGTTAAGGGATCGGTGTTCGTTCAACTCAACCATTAATTCACTATCTTGGAGTCTGTTGAGGGTTTTGGTTTGTAGGTCTTTTAATCGCGTATCAATAGTTTCTATTTTTGCTAGCTCGTGAAGTTCCTTTATCGGTGTCCATTTCGGTTTGCATAGTGCCACTCGCAGGGCATAATTTTGAACCCTCTGTAGCTTCTGAATGTTGGTTTTGCTTAGGTCGCTTGTTATTATGGCACCGTATTCTAGTACCGGACGTATAAATGTTTTGTAGAGCTTGAGAAGCACATCTTTGTTTGCTCCCCAATTTCTACCTCTGATCATCTTCAGAAAATTGATACGTTTAGTAGCTCTAACCGTAATGGAGTTTACGTGACTGTTTAGACTGAGATTGCTATCTAGGATAAATCCCAAAAATTTGGCCTCTTTGTTTGCTTCTAGTTTGTGATCGTATAACTGGAGATCGATACTCGGGACTGGTTTTTTCCTTTGCTTTTTGAAGAACGTAACTTTTTGAGTTTTGGCGGCATTGAGTTTGATGCGCCACAGGGCACACCAGCTTTCAAGATCGCGAATGGTATCCTGCAGACGATTTTTAATTATGTTTCTGGACTTGCTGGCTGTCCAAATGCCTTTGTCATCTGAGAACTGCGATAGTTCAACAAAGTTTTTCCCTACTTTTTCTATATCATTCACATATATTATGAAAAGAAGCGGACTTAGAACCGACCCTTGTGGTGTTCCCGCTTCGAGTATTACTTCCTCTGACACCTCGCGATTAACCCTCACCTTGATTTTTCGGTCAGTTAGAAATGATGATATGATCCTTAGAATTTTAGTGGGTAATCCCATTTTCGCTAGTTTATATCTCACGCCATTGTGCCATACCGAGTCGAACGCTTTTTCTACATCCAAGAAAAGCGCGGTTCCGATTTCGTTTTGACTAAATGCTGTTTTCATATAATCGACCAGTCTATATACGTGTTCGATTCCCTCTTTCTGACTCCTATACGCTCTTTGCCATTTGTTGAAAAAATTGATTGATTCGAGATAGCTGCGAAGTCTCGTAGTGAGAATCCGCTCAAATGTTTTCCCAACACAGCTAAGCAAGCTGATTGGGCGGTAGTTAGAAGGGTTGGTAAGGTCTTTGTCGGGTTTAGGTATCATGACTCCCGTGGCCACTTTCCAGCATTTCGGGAAGTACCCACAGGAGAGACAGCAGTTTAAGAGTTTGGTAAGTCTGCAGTAGAAGATGTTGGGGCACTGTTTCATTATTTTGTAAGAGACTTCGTCTTCTCCTGGGGACGAAGATGACCTGCATTTTCTGATTATACCCATGACCTCTTCTACGCTTATTGGTTCGGTTAATTCATGGTCGTCCCCGTCTTCATGCCTTTTGTCGAAGTTCGGTTCATTGAAGATTGAGTTGTTATCTTGGACAAATTTATTTACTCGTACCTTAAAATCGTTGTCATATCTGTTCCCTTCTTGTGGACGATGTGCCTTCTTTAGAAGTTCGGCAAAAGCACTGGCCTTTGCCTTGTCGTCTATGGCCATAGATCCGTCGCTAGTCTTTAGCGCATTATTATTGGCAATTTTGCTCTTTTGGCCAGTAAGAGTTTTAAATGTATCCCAGAACCTCTTAGGTTCTCTCAGCCCATTTAGGTTTTCGGTTGCTTTTTCCCATCTCACGCGAATGTCGTTAGCTATGGCCTTTTTTACTTCCCCATGAAGGCGATTATACGCGGTTTTAAGTTCTGCTCTTTTCATTTGATCATTCTCTGATTGGTAAGCCCGGAAGGCTTTTCTTTTTTGTTTGATTATTTGAAGAGTTGTTTGGGTTATTCTGTTTATCCGCGTCTTTACTGTTTGCTTGGGACAGATTTCATCTAGCGTACTGTTGATAACGTCGTTAAGGTGGGTGCAGGCTTTTTCTAGTTCATGAACATTTGAGGGGTCATTTGCCTTTATTTTTACTTCGATAATGTTTCTGAAGAGGTTCCAGTCAATTTTTGATAGGTTCCTCCTATTCACGGGAGGATACCTTGCGGGACCAGTATTACATTTCAGAGTGGCGTGAACCGGCAGGTGATCACTGCCTAGATCTTCATCTCCTACAAATATGTCTTGCATTTGGCTGGTTAGTGATTTGCTGGTGATAATCAAGTCTAGGATATCTGATTGATGGAGTGGGTTGTTGCTTATGTATGTTACGTCTTGATCGTTATTTACCACGAATAGATCGAGTTCTTCAATGATATGGAAAAGGGCGTCACCATTAGGCTCAGTCTTATGACAACCGAATACCTGGTGTTTGGAATTGAAATCACCCAAGAATATGCAGTGCTTGTACTTGTTGGTAAAAAATTCAAATACTTTACTGTCTACTGTTGCTTGCGGCTTGTTATAATATGATATGATGGCCACGTGTTTGTGGTCAAGTTCAATTTCAGCTGCAATCACTTCAGCATTGAGGTGGTCTCGTGGTATTGATTTGTATTTAATCTCCTGCCTTATTAACAGAGCGACACCGCCGCCTTTTTGGGCGGTGCGATCTCTTCTAATAATATCAAAACCACATAACGAGAATTGTTTGTTTGGTTTAAGCCAGGTTTCGCTAATTCCAATTACGTCCGTATTTTTTAAATAATGTGACATTTGCAAATTTTTCTGCTTAACGCTTCGAGCGTTCCACTGGACTATTTTTAGTGCATCCATGAATGGTTTAGGAATAACTGTACTAAGTTTATTTAAGTTTAATTACTATTTGTAATATTGTTACATAATTATATTCTGTTGACGGCCGCTTCTAATAGCGTGTGAGATATTTGAGTATTATATAACTTGGAGGCTGTTTTACTAATCTCTTTGCAAACGTCCGAAAGACTGGTGTCCAAGTGTTTCTTCATTATGCTGAAAATAGAGCCAACTTTGGGAGGGCATGCATGGTATATATCCAAATGTGGGCTGGGGGTGTTTTTCACAGCTCAGTACATAATTAAACTCAGTAACAAGCTGACAAATGTCACTCATCTAATTAATTCTTTTCAATCTGAGATGTCCCAAGTTTGTTTTTCACAACTCAGTTTGTGTGGTCCAAACAAATTAGATGAAGCCCTATTGATTGGCTTCCATTGAATTTTAATCAGTCAGTCAGTGGTTTGCTTTACTGAGCCCATGAAGCCCCATTGGTTGGCTTTGATTTAAGTAAAACCAATCGGGAGCGGTTTGCTTTACTGGCTTCAGAAGTATGTGAAAATAATATGAAAAAATGGTTTGATAAAATATATTGAGACTAAAGAAATAAATGAAAAAATAACGCCAAAGATCATGATGCCTCACGAATGTTATCAGTTGGAATGAATATCCCCCGACGGAGGTTTATGACGGAAAATATTTTACACCACGTAGAAATTGTGTGTTTTACCTTGTGAACCTCTACATTGTGTGAAAGGTATGAAAAATTAAAAATAAAAATAAAAATAATAATTTAAATAAATGAATCAACCAAATAAGTCAATAAGTAAATAAATAAATAAATAAATAAATAAACATTACTAAAAAATAAAAAATAAAAAATAATCAATAAATAAATATATAAATAAATAAATAATAATTTTATTTAGGAAATACATACACATGATTGAAATTGGAACCTATTTTGTTTTGGGGCATATATGAACTCTGGCACTCGCCTGTGTGTGTTTGAGGTTAAAAAATCGCACTGGCACAGACATTTCCTACTGAAACGTTTTTTTCTTTTAATATGCCGCTGAAAAATTGTTTTCATTTACTGAACCCTGATGGGTTTCAAACATGACATGTGTGTGTGTGTGTGTGTGTGTGTGTGTGTGTGTGTGTGTGTGTGTGTGTGTGTATTTGAGGTTTAAAAAATCGCACTGGCACAGACATTTCATACTGAAACGTTTTTTTCTTTTAATATGCCGCCGAAAAATTGTTTTCATTTACTGAACCCTGATGGGTTTCAAACATGACAAAAAAGTACATAAAATTGATTTAAACTAAGTGATGAGCTTAGGAACTGGTTAAACTGACTGGCAATAATTGATGTTATTCATTGATGGGCTCTAATTTAGTCCTTACAAGGATGTTACGCAAGCTTTTGTTTTTCTTATAGGCGATGACAGGTCGAAGATTCAAAGGTTCATTTAATTTAGCATTGGTAAAATTGAATTCATCTTTTAATATTTTTGCTATTTCGATATTCATTCTGTTGTACGTTAAAGTGAAAGGAATGATGGACCTCCTTTCGCATTCGCCCTCTGATATGTTCATACCAAATGGCCAGAGGGTTTGAAGCGTATTGATCCAAAAAGCTTCACGTTTTTTTCTAAATTCATCCGTTTCTTCTAATGTGTCTTTAATTGGTGGTTGTTCAATTGGGTGGATTTCGAAATCGTCCAAAGAATGGCCAGGAAGGTTAAAATGTTGTGCTACTGGGGCATCAGCATTATGTTTTATATCCTGTTTGTGTCTGGTAGCACGTTCTCGGAAAGGATTTTGACTTTGACCAACATACTGTTTCCGACATCGCTTACAAGTGATAAGGTAAATAATGTTTGGTGAATCACAATGGAGGGGGTTACGGATCTGATAATGAGTTTTCGTTTGCTCGGAGGAAAATTCCTCTTTCTGATCAGGCATAAATGTATGCAGTCTACAACGAGGCTTTTTGCAATTAAATACCGCGCCACTACTATTTTGCAACGGTCTGTTGTGTTCAATCTTCAGTGGTTCGAAATCGGTAGTTTCAGCTGGACTTTCGAGCTTTTTCAGGGTTTGGGATTTCAGGCTACGCAAAAGGCGCAGCGAGTACCCTCTCGATCTGAGGGCGCCAAATAGAGTAGAACAAGCCTCATTGAAATTTACCTTATCACTTGAATTGCGGTGGAAACGAATGAGCTGTGATTTGATGATACCTTTAAATGTATGTTGAGGATGAAATGATTTTGTGTGCAACAATTGATGTGAATCAGTTGGTTTAAAATATACTTTATAATCTAAATGACCGGACGCCTGAAATTGCTTGCCTTTATACACGGTCACATCGAGAAAATCAACAGAATTTTCACTGATAGTAGCTTTCAATTTAATATTTGGATCGTGATTGTTCAAAATTTCTAAAAAATCATCAAAATCTTTTTTTGAATGTTCCCAAATAATAAAAATGTCATCTAAATATCTGAGATATACTAGAGGATGCTTTGCACATTTGCTTAAGGCATTTTCCTCCCATTCCGCTACATAAATGCTTGCAAAATTAGGACTGAATCTTTTACCCATAGGACAACCCATTATTTGTAGAAAATATTCTCCATTGAATTGAAAGTCATTACCTTTTAAGCTCAGCTCTAAAAGATCCAAAATTTGTTCATCCGGGCGTTTCGCATCCGGATATTTTTCAAATGCATTTTTAACTGATTTAACACCTTTATCAATATCAATGTTCGTATACATACTGTCGATATCCAAAGTAGCCAGAATTGCATTTTTCGATATTTTCAATTTCGAAATTTTTGACAGGAAATCCTGTGTATTTTTTAGATAGCTCGGATGTCTATTTGCTATAGGTTTCAGATAATAATAATAACTCTTTGGCCAGCCGCTGATTTGTCGCGGTCCTCATAAGAGAAGGCCATCATTCCCCCTGCACCCCACCCCCTCTTCCCCTCCTCTCCTCCCAGCATTCAGATATAAACTGCTTAATAGTGTCCCTCACTTCCTCTTTTTCAATTTCTTCAATAAGCATTCCTACCCTCTCCCTCGTGTCCCCCTTCAGCCATCTATCCTTTGTTTCTTCACCCCACTTCTGCATTATTCTTCCAGTAAATTTTATTCTATGAGGTATATACTGTGGGCATTCCAAGAGAAAATGTTCCAGGGTCTCCACTACTCCAGAGTGGCACATTTGGCATCCCTTTTCCCCATCTCTCCCAATTTTTCCCCGAAGCTCCAGTGATCTTGATCTCAGTTTGAACAGCAGTGACCCTCCAAAGGTGCCATCTAGGTACTTCTCAAAAGCTGGCTTTTCTTTATATTGTAACCCCTGCAGTGATCTTTTCACGCTAACCCCTGCTCGCCAGTTTCGATTGCAATCTTCCATGACTCTCTCTTTGACAAACCTTTTGCCTTCTTTCATTCCTACTTCTATGTTAGTGACCTCTATAGAGTAATTGTCCATTAGTTCCCTCACATGTTTTGACCACCCCGTTTCTATATTAGAATTCCAAATGGTATCGAGCATCAATTTGCACCACCGGTTGTCAGGCAGGTTTCTCAAGTAGTTAAAGTAACACAGTTTTCCCAAATCTACCCTGTCCTTGATTTTCATCCACCCAAGCTCCCCCCTTACTGCTTCCAAAGCTGCAGCATTACTCGACCCTGTTATCCATCTGCCGGCATCATTTTGAGTATTTTCCAACTTCTTAGTAACGGTTTGGTTTAATGGAATCACGTCCGTGCCATACGTTATACTTGGTAAACCCACCCTCTCCCACAGCGTTTTCCCCACAAAGACCTTGTTGAAACTATTTTTCCCTAAAAGTTTTAGTTGGTTCAGAATTCTTTTCCCCTTCAGAATCAGTTTGGCTGAGTAATTTCTGTACACCCCTCTTCCCGTTATATTTATGCTTACCCCTAGATACTCATACTCTCCCGTTTCTCCTACAGTGATTTGTTTGCTTTCCCCTTCGGGGATTGAGAACTCCCCCACTCTCCATCTCTTCGTCATATCTACCTTGCGTCCAACGGGTATTACCTTGCTTTTATTTTCATTTAGTTCGAGCCGCCAAGTGTTCCCATATCTACCAACAATTTCCAGCAGTTTCTCTAGCCCCTGTTCAGTTCTAGACAGTAACACCATGTCGTCCGCAAAGAATAAGCCTGGTATCTTTATGTCTCCAACATTTACCCCCTCCGCACTCTGAATTAGTTCGTCCCCTAAATCTTTAACATACAATGCAAACAAAATCGGTGAAAAGATACACCCCTGCTTGAGGCCTATATCCATAGGGACTCGTTTTGTAGTGATACTCCCTAGACTGAGTTGGCTTTGCACATCTGTATACAGTGCTTTCATGATTCCCACAAAGTCACCCCCCAGTCCGATGCCCTCGAGCTTTCGCCACATACCTTCCCTCCACACTCGGTCGTACGCTTTTTTCACATCTAGAAATGCCAGAAACATCTTTTTCTTTTCAGCCTTTGTTGATTCTATCAGTTGGGTGAGTGTAAATAGGTGATCAGTGACTCTTCGTCCTTTCCTGAAACCATTTTGAATTTCTCCTAAAAAACCTTTCTCTTCTATAACTTCCTCTAGTCTACCGTATATGACCTTACAGAATACTTTTCCGATGTTACTACTAACTGATATCCCCCTATAGTTATCTAGAATTTCCTTATCCCCCTTTTTGTGTATGAACGACACCTTACTTTCCCTCCACTCTCTGGGGACCTCTTGCTTTCGCAGAGCCAGGTTGAAAAGGTTTGTCAGGACTTCAATAAGTGCCTCCCCTCCATTTTTGAGGAATTCGTTCGGAATTTCATCAGTCCCTCCCGCTTTACCATTTTTTAATTTCGAGACCACGTTCCGCACTTCTTCTGCCGTTATTTCGCTACATACACGATTGGATAGGTTCTCCTCCACCAGTGTATTTCTTTTTGGTGGGGACCCACTGCCCCATCGCCTATCGTTTATCTTTTCCCAGTGCTTGACTAACTCTGAAGCGATACGGCCTTTATCGTCTGTACTTTCCCCATCCACTTTGATACTCTGCACACTACTTTTCCCCCGTTTATTTACCCAGTTCCAAAATACGTTTGAGCTCGAACCCCCCGTTTTCTTTATTGTTCTGGCAAGACTGCAATTGCGCTCCTTCCTATTATTATCCTTTATCTCATTCACCTTTTTCCGTGCCAGTTCATATTCTCCTTTCATTAGTCTCGTGTCATTGTTATCCACCCCTTTAAGCTTCCTACTTCTTCTGTAAGCAGCGCATTTTACCTTCCTTTCTTTTATAGCCTTTTTCAGTCCCTCGTTAACCCTGTATCCAAGCTCTCTCGTTGGGACCCTCACCCTTCCTATACACTCCTTCCCTGCCTCTGTTAGGCTATTTACTATGCCATCTGAAATACTCTGGACATTTGCATCCCTAGGTATACATTCAACATTTGGTTTTAGTTTTTCCCGAAACTGCTTCCAGTCGGCTCCTTGTTTTAGTCCCCAAACTTCCTTGAAGGTATTTCTGTCTCTATTCGTCTTTTTGCCCATAATCTTAACTGTTATCAGGTTGTGATCACTACCCAAGTCATTTTTTCCCTCGTCATCTATTTCTACATCTATAACCTCCCTCCATACGCTAATGTCAGTGAGTGTATAATCAATTATTGTTTTCTTATCGTTCCTCTCCCAGGTCCATTTACCCTTACATTTCGCATCCCTGTTCAGGATCTTTAAACCAAGCTCTTTTGATAGGTCCAACATCTTCCTCCCATTCGTGTTAATTTTTCTATCACCTCCCTGTATGCCCTCCTCCTTATCCCCGATGTGCCCATTGAAGTCCCCCATTAGGACAATACTGAACCCTCTGCTCCCAAGCTCTGTGATATTCGATCTAAGAGTTGTATATATTGAGTCATTCCACTCGGGCTTACTTCCCTCCACTGCTAAGTATACAACACCAACGGCAACACTCCTGCTTCCTAACTTGATTTTTGCCCAGACTATTTCGTTGGATACTGGAATCTGAGTCCTTGCTTCTGTGAGATCTGTAATCAATGAGGGCTGTAATTCCTCTTTAGCGTAGATGCCAACACCCCCACCCCGTTTCTGACCCTCAGTTCGCCCAGCTCCTATCCACACGCAACCCTTCATCTGATCAACCCGCTCATCCCGTCGTATCCACGTCTCACTTAGACCCATTATATCGAAGTCTCCTTCGTCCATCATTGTTGATATTTCGCTTACTTTCTTGTGCAGACCCTGGATGTTGCAGTACCCAAACTTAATGAATCTTTGTTTTTTTGTCATCACTGGCACATTATTATAACCCTGGTATGTCCCTGTATTGTGCATGTTTGTTGTTCTTCCTATGTTCCCAGCATTTGTGCCACTCTGGGTTACCGGCTGTGGTCCCCTACCCCCCTTTTCTCCAAAAAAGGCCCAGCCACCTGTAAGATTTTTTGGCCCAACAGGTCTGTACCCATCCTACTTAAATGCAATCCGTCTCGCCCATACAACTCTCCTTGTCCCCAGAATGAATCCCAGTGGTCAATGAAATGTACTCCCAAGTCTTTGCAGTGCTCTCCCAGCTCCTCGTTTAGTGCCATAATCCGCGAGTTCCTCTCATTCCCACCACCCATAACGGGGAGCACCCCTGAAACGATGATCCGAGCATTCCTGCTAAGTAGCTTACTAATTAGGTCCTTGTATGTGTCCACCAAACGAACTGATTTCCTCTCCCTGATGTTATTGGACCCCACATGTAATACCACTACCGGATCAGGCCCCGACCCAGCTACAATACCGTCCACTCTATCCCGCAGGTCCTCCACTTTAGCCCCCGGAAAGCACAGAACTGTTCTATTTTTACTGTCCGGACCACAGACAACCTTGTCGATCCCCCGAACTATACTACTTCCCGCAACCACCAACTTACTTTTGGACCTCGCCCTATTTATCTCCTCTAGTCTCCTATTGTTTACAGCGTCCTCTTCCTCTCCAACAGCCCCACTCGGAATCAATATCGGTATCGGTATCTTTGACCTAGGATTACTCCTATCCTTGTCCCTCCGTCTCTTTCCAGGCCCTGAGCTACCTGGACTACTCCCCTGGTCTTCCCCCGGATCCCTCCTCCTTTTTCCTGGCCTAGACCCCAAGCTACTATCTGTTGCAACTACCTCCATCTCCTCCTCTGTCTCTTCCGAATCGAGCACATCAAATCTGTTTCTGGTGCTGCACTCCCCACTGCCTTTGGACTTTACACCCCTATCTACCTGCTTCTCTGGCCCCCCTTTCCTACCACTTTTGATAGTCCACGCCAAACGCTTTACAGCATTGCTCCGGCCTGGGCCCCCCTCATCTGTCCTACGTACTTTTCTAGCAGTCCCCACCTCATCACCTACCTCATTCACATCAAAGGTTCTACCCCCATGTTTCCTCTTGGAACCACCGACAACCTTCCATCCTTCTCGGAAAGCCACTTTCACAGGCGTAACTCCAGACAGCCCCGCCCTACCAAGTTTTCCCTTCAGCTCAGCAATCTCCCCCTCAAACTTAACAATTGTCTCAAGTAGGCGGAGGATTTCCTGACAGTTTGCACATACCTCTCCATATCCCATCGAGCGACAGTCCCCATACATCATAGAACACTGTTTACAAACTTCAAGCCCAATATCGCCATCGGTGGCCCCACCAACCCGGCTCTGACCAACACCCCCAGTGACCTCTGTCTGCACACCAATACCTACTCCGTTGGCACCGTTGACCTGGACCGCGATATTACACGTATTTACCTCCATACTTACCTCCGTCTGAACAGACTTGCTCGCCATCATCAAGACAAAATTACGCGATCGGACAGGGAAAATTGACACGCGACAAAAGGCAACACGACGAACCGTTCGACAACTTAGCGCTCACAGTTTTATTTAAGGCCTCCTAACTTTGTCCCAGTTACTATACTAAACTAACTCCCCACAAAGTTGAATAAAATAACCTGAAAATGAAATATATATGATTAGTAAACAGTAAAAATACTTAATTTCGATTCGTAACCAAGGAGACTTCTTCTGTATACTTGCGGATCAAGCGTCCACTGGACTTTCGAGCTTTTTCAGGGTTTGGGATTTCAGGCTACGCAGAAGGCGCAGCGAGTACCCTCTCGATCTGAGGGCGCCAAATAGAGTGGAACAAGCCTCATTGAAATTTACCTTATCACTTGAATTGCGGTGGAAACGAATGAGTTGTGATTTGATGATACCTTTAAATGTATGTTGAGGATGAAATGATTTTGTGTGCAACAATTGATGTGAATCAGTTGGTTTAAAATACACTTTATAATCTAAATGACTGGACGCCTGAAATTGCTTGCCTTTATACACGGTCACATCGAGAAAATCAATAGAATTTTCACTGATAGTAGCTTTCAATTTAATATTTGGATCGTGATTGTTCAAAATTTCTAAAAATTCATCAAAATCTTCTTTTGAATGTTCCCAAATAATAAAAATGTCATCTAAATACCTGAGATATACGAGAGGATGCTTTGCACATTTGCTTAAGGCATTTTCCTCCCATTCCGCTACATAAATGCTTGCAAAATTAGGACTGAATCTTTTGCCCATAGGACAACCCATTATTTGTAGAAAATATTCTCCATTGAATTGAAAGTCATTACCTTTTAAGCTCAGCTCTAAAAGATCCAAAATTTGTTCATCCGGGCGTTTCGCATCCGGATATTTTTCAAGTGCATTTTTAACTGATTTAACACCTTTATCAATATCAATGTTCGTATACATACTGTCGATATCCAAAGTAGCCAGAATTGCATTTTTCGATATTTTCAATTTCGAAATTTTTGACAGGAAATTCTGTGTATTTTTTAGATAGCTCGGATGTCTATTTGCTATAGGTTTCAGATAATAATAATAACTCTTTGGCCAGCCGCTGATTTGTCGCGGTCCTCATAAGAGAAGGCCATCATTCCCCCTGCACCCCACCCCCTCTTCCCCTCCTCTCCTCCCAGCATTCAGATATAAACTGCTTAATAGTGTCCCTCATTTCCTCTTTTTCAATTTCTTCAATAAGCATTCCTACCCTCTCCCTCGTGTCCCCCTTCAGCCATCTATCCTTTGTTTCTTCACCCCACTTCTGCATTATTCTTCCAGTAAATTTTATTCTATGAGGTATATACTGTGGGCATTCCAAGAGAAAATGTTCCAGGGTCTCCACTACTCCAGAGTGGCACATTTGGCATCCCTTTTCCCCATCTCTCCCAATTTTTCCCCGAAGCTCCAGTGATCTTGATCTCAGTTTGAACAGCAGTGACCCTCCAAAGGTGCCATCTAGGTACTTCTCAAAAGCTGGCTTTTCTTTATATTGTAACCCCTGCAGTGATCTTTTCACGCTAACCCCTGCTCGCCAGTTTCGATTGCAATCTTCCATGACTCTCTCTTTGACAAACCTTTTGCCTTCTTTCATTCCTACTTCTATGTTAGTGACCTCTATAGAGTAATTGTCCATTAGTTCCCTCATATGTTTTGACCACCCCGTTTCTATATTAGAATTCCAAATGGTATCGAGCATCAATTTGCACCACCGGTTGTCAGGCAGGTTTCTCAAGTAGTTAAAGTAACACAGTTTTCCCAAATCTACCCTGTCCTTGAGCTCCCCCCTTACTGCTTCCAAAGCTGCAGCATTACTCGACCCTGTTATCTATCTGCCGGCATCATTTTGAGTATTTTCCAACTTCTTAGTAACGGTTTGGTTTAATGGAATCACGTCCGTGCCATACGTTATACTTGGTAAACCCACCCTCTCCCACAGCGTTTTCCCCACAAAGACCTTGTTGAAACTATTTTTCCCTAAAAGTTTTAGTTGGTTCAGAATTCTTTTCCCCTTCAGAATCAGTTTGGCTGAGTAATTTCTGTACACCCCTCTTCCCGTTATATTTATGCTTACCCCTAGATACTCATACTCTCCCGTTTCTCCTACAGTGATTTGTTTGCTTTCCCCTTCGGGGATTGAGAACTCCCCCACTCTCCATCTCTTCGTCATATCTACCTTGCGTCCAACGGGTATTACCTTGCTTTTATTTTCATTTAGTTCGAGCCGCCAAGTGTTCCCATATCTACCAACAATTTCCAGCAGTTTCTCTAGCCCCTGTTCAGTTCTAGACATTAACACCATGTCGTCCGCAAAGAATAAGCCTGGTATCTTTATGTCTCCAACATTTACCCCCTCCGCACTCTGAATTAGTTCGTCCCCTAAATCTTTAACATACAATGCAAACAAAATCGGTGAAAAGATACACCCCTGCTTGAGGCCTATATCCATAGGGACTCGTTTTGTAGTGATACTCCCTAGACTGAGTTGGCTTTGCACATCTGTATACAGTGCTTTCATGATTCCCACAAAGTCACCCCCAGTCCGATGCCCTCGAGCTTTCGCCACATACCTTCCCTCCACACTCGGTCGTACGCTTTTTTCACATCTAGAAATGCCAGAAACATCTTTTTCTTTTCAGCCTTTGTTGATTCTATCAGTTGGGTGAGTGTAAATAGGTGATCAGTGACTCTTCGTCCTTTCCTGAAACCATTTTGAATTTCTCCTAAAAAACCTTTCTCTTCTATAACTTCCTCTAGTCTACCGTATATGACCTTACAGAATACTTTTCCGATGTTACTACTAACTGATATCCCCCTATAGTTATCTAGAATTTCCTTATCCCCCTTTTTGTGTATGAACGACACCTTACTTTCCCTCCACTCTCTGGGGACCTCTTGCTTTCGCAGAGCCAGGTTGAAAAGGTTTGTCAGGACTTCAATAAGTGCCTCCCCTCCATTTTTGAGGAATTCGTTCGGAATTTCATCAGTCCCTCCCGCTTTACCATTTTTTAATTTCGAGACCACGTTCCGCACTTCTTCTGCCGTTATTTCGCTACATACACGATTGGATAGGTTCTCCTCCACCAGTGTATTTCTTTTTGGTGGGGACCCACTGCCCCATCGCCTATCGTTTATCTTTTCCCAGTGCTTGACTAACTCTGAAGCGATACGGCCTTTATCTTCTGTACTTTCCCCATCCACTTTGATACTCTGCACACTACTTTTCCCCCGTTTATTTACCCAGTTCCAAAATACGTTTGAGCTCGAACTCCCCGTTTTCTTTATTGTTCTGGCAAGACTGCAATTGCGCTCCTTCCTATTATTATCCTTTATCTCATTCACCTTTTTCCGTGCCAGTTCATATTCTCCTTTCATTAGTCTCGTGTCATTGTTATCCACCCCTTTAAGCTTCCTACTTCTTCTGTAAGCAGCGCATTTTACCTTCCTTTCTTTTATAGCCTTTTTCAGTCCCTCGTTAACCCTGTATCCAAGCTCTCTCGTTGGGACCCTCACCCTTCCTATACACTCCTTCCCTGCCTCTGTTAGGCTATTTACTATGCCATCTGAAATACTCTGGACATTTGCATCCCTAGGTATACATTCAACATTTGGTTTTAGTTTTTCCCGAAACTGCTTCCAGTCGGCTCCTTGTTTTAGTCCCCAAACTTCCTTGAAGGTATTTCTGTCTCTATTCGTCTTTTTGCCCATAATCTTAACTGTTATCAGGTTGTGATCACTACCCAAGTCATTTTTTCCCTCGTCATCTATTTCTACATCTATAACCTCCCTCCATACGCTAATGTCAGTGAGTATATAATCAATTATTGTTTTCTTATCGTTCCTCTCCCAGGTCCATTTACCCTTACATTTCGCATCCCTGTTCAGGATCTTTAAACCAAGCTCTTTTGATAGGTCCAACATCTTCCTCCCATTCGTGTTAATTTTCCTATCACCTCCCTGTATGCCCTCCTCCTTATCCCCGATGTGCCCATTGAAGTCCCCCATTAGGACAATACTGAACCCTCTGCTCCCAAGCTCTGTGATATTCGATCTAAGAGTTGTATATATTGAGTCATTCCACTCGGGCTTACTTCCCTCCACTGCTAAGTATACAACACCAACGGCAACACTCCTGCTTCCTAACTTGATTTTTGCCCAGACTATTTCGTTGGATACTGGAATCTGAGTCCTTGCTTCTGTGAGATCTGTAATCAATGAGGGCTGTAATTCCTCTTTAGCGTAGATGCCAACACCCCCACCCCGTTTCTGACCCTCAGTTCGCCCAGCTCCTATCCACACGCAACCCTTCATCTGATCAACCCGCTCATCCCGTCGTATCCACGTCTCACTTAGACCCATTATATCGAAGTCTCCTTCGTCCATCATTGTTGATATTTCGCTTACTTTCTTGTGCAGACCCTGGATGTTGCAGTACCCAAACTTAATGAATCTTTGTTTTTTTGTCATCACTGGCACATTATTATAACCCTGGTATGTCCCTGTATTGTGCATGTTTGTTGTTCTTCCTATGTTCCCAGCATTTGTGCCACTCTGGGTTACCGGCTGTGGTCCCCTACCCCCCTTTTCTCCAAAAAAGGCCCAGCCACCTGTAAGATTTTTTGGCCCAACAGGTCTGTACCCATCCTACTTAAATGCAATCCGTCTCGCCCATACAACTCTCCTTGTCCCCAGAATGAATCCCAGTGGTCAATGAAATGTACTCCCAAGTCTTTGCAGTGCTCTCCCAGCTCCTCGTTTAGTGCCATAATCCGCGAGTTCCTCTCATTCCCACCACCCATAACGGGGAGCACCCCTGAAACGATGATCCGAGCATTCCTGCTAAGTAGCTTACTAATTAGGTCCTTGTATGTGTCCACCAAACGAACTGATTTCCTCTCCCTGATGTTATTGGACCCCACATGTAATACCACTACCGGATCAGGCCCCGACCCAGCTACAATACCGTCCACTCTATCCCGCAGGTCCTCCACTTTAGCCCCCGGAAAGCACAGAACTGTTCTATTTTTACTGTCCGGACCACAGACAACCTTGTCGATCCCCCGAACTATACTACTTCCCGCAACCACCAACTTACTTTTGGACCTCGCCCTATTTATCTCCTCTAGTCTCCTATTGTTTACAGCGTCCTCTTCCTCTCCAACAGCCCCACTCGGAATCAATATCGGTATCGGTATCTTTGACCTAGGATTACTCCTATCCTTGTCCCTCCGTCTCTTTCCAGGCCCTGAGCTACCTGGACTACTCCCCTGGTCTTCCCCCGGATCCCTCCTCCTTTTTCCTGGCCTAGACCCCAAGCTACTATCTGTTGCAACTACCTCCATCTCCTCCTCTGTCTCTTCCGAATCGAGCACATCAAATCTGTTTCTGGTGCTGCACTCCCCACTGCCTTTGGACTTTACACCCCTATCTACCTGCTTCTCTGGCCCCCCTTTCCTACCACTTTTGATAGTCCACGCCAAACGCTTTACAGCATTGCTCCGGCCTGGGCCCCCCTCATCTGTCCTACGTACTTTTCTAGCAGTCCCCACCTCATCACCTACCTCATTCACATCAAAGGTTCTACCCCCATGTTTCCTCTTGGAACCACCGACAACCTTCCATCCTTCTCGGAAAGCCACTTTCACAGGCGTAACTCCAGACAGCCCCGCCCTACCAAGTTTTCCCTTCAGCTCAGCAATCTCCCCCTCAAACTTAACAATTGTCTCAAGTAGGCGGAGGATTTCCTGACAGTTTGCACATACCTCTCCATATCCCATCGAGCGACAGTCCCCATACATCATAGAACACTGTTTACAAACTTCAAGCCCAATATCGCCATCGGTGGCCCCACCAACCCGGCTCTGACCAACACCCCCAGTGACCTCTGTCTGCACACCAATACCTACTCCGTTGGCACCGTTGACCTGGACCGCGATATTACACGTATTTACCTCCATACTTACCTCCGTCTGAACAGACTTGCTCGCCATCATCAAGACAAAATTACGCGATCGGACAGGGAAAATTGACACGCGACAAAAGGCAACACGACGAACCGTTCGACAACTTAGCGCTCACAGTTTTATTTAAGGCCTCCTAACTTTGTCCCAGTTACTATACTAAACTAACTCCCCACAAAGTTGAATAAAATAACCTGAAAATGAAATATATATGATTAGTAAACAGTAAAAATACTTAATTTCGATTCGTAACCAAGGAGACTTCTTCTGTATACTTGCGGATCAAGCGTCCACTGGACTTTCGAGCTTTTTCAGGGTTTGGGATTTCAGGCTACGCAGAAGGCGCAGCGAGTACCCTCTCGATCTGAGGGCGCCAAATAGAGTGGAACAAGCCTCATTGAAATTTACCTTATCACTTGAATTGCGGTGGAAACGAATGAGTTGTGATTTGATGATACCTTTAAATGTATGTTGAGGATGAAATGATTTTGTGTGCAACAATTGATGTGAATCAGTTGGTTTAAAATACACTTTATAATCTAAATGACTGGTCGCCTGAAATTGCTTGCCTTTATACACGGTCACATCGAGAAAATCAACAGAATTTTCACTGATAGTAGCTTTCAATTTAATATTAGGATCGTGATTGTTTCTAAAAATTCATCAAAATCTTCTTTTGAATGTTCCCAAATAATAAAAATGTCATCTAAATACCTGAGATATACGAGAGGATGCTTTGCACATTTGCTTAAGGCATTTTCCTCCCATTCCGCTACATAAATGCTTGCAAAATTAGGACTGAATCTTTTGCCCATAGGACAACCCATTATTTGTAGAAAATATTCTCCATTGAATTGAAAGTCATTACCTTTTAAGCTCAGCTCTAAAAGATCCAAAATTTGTTCATCCGGGCGTTTCGCATCCGGATATTTTTCAAATGCATTTTTAACTGATTTAACACCTTTATCAATATCAATGTTCGTATACATACTGTCGATATCCAAAGTAGCCAGAATTGCATTTTTCGATATTTTCAATTTCGAAATTTTTGACAGGAAATCCTGTGTATTTTTTAGATAGCTCGGATGTCTATTTGCTATAGGTTTCAGATGATAATCAATTAATTCCGAGATCGCATAAGATTCCGAATTACAATCTGATACAATTGGCCTCCCGGGTGGAGTTAAGTCATCCGTCCATGAAGAACGGTCCTTGTGGATCTTTGGTAGGATATAAAATTGTCTTGTTTGAGCACTGAGCTTAGCTGTTAAATATTTCAATTGTTTTTTGGTAATGTGACCTTCGTCGAGGAGAAATTTTAAGATCTTATTGAATTTTTCGATATTACTAGGCCAAATAAGTGAATCTATTTTCTTATCATGTTTAGTATTGCTGAGTTGTCTCATGGCTTCCTTTATATAATTATCCCGAGATAGAACCACTACCGACCCACCTTTGTCGGCTGGTTTAATTACTAATTTCTTATTTTTTCGAAGTTTCGTGAGGGCTCTCCGTTCACCAGCTGTTAAATTGTCTTTATCGGAGAGTATGTTCATGCTGAACACCTTTTTGATGATTCGTTTGCTAGCCTCAATAATTTCGGGATCTACTTCACTATCTGGAGGTGACCAACCAGAGGATTCTGTAAAAGGAAGTTTCCGACCGCTGGAGTTTCTAAAGCGGTCGGCTAATTTCATTTGCCTAAGAAAATTACAGTTGTATGATGGTAAATTTGTTTGGTTATCAGTTTTAGGCTTTGGTGTTGGTACAAAAGTTAAACCGCGATCTAAAAGAGATTTCTCTTGGGTTGTTAGGTAATTGGTGCCGGACAGGTTAACCACATTAGTTCCTAATACCACATCTGTTAGGCGGCTGTTACCTTTGCCTTTACTTAGTTTAAATTTAGGTGGTTCAACCAGTGATCGTACATAATATTGGCGGTTCTCGTGGTCCAATGGATTAAATCCTGAGCAACATCAAACTTCGCGTCATCAATTTTTGGTATCACGTTAACGTCCTTCACTTTCCGAATGGTTTCGTTGATGATGCTCAGGGTTCTCCTCTCAGCCTGAGGGAGTTTTTGCGAAAAGTTTAGTTCAGCGAAATAAATTTTTGCTGATCTAAACTTGACCCTGATATCGCTAAGCATATTCCGCAACTGCTTAACTACGAGATCAGAATTATCGTTTCGAGAATTCACGCCAATATTTAATAATATTTTTTGGGGACTGGACTGGCCCCTGTGCCCTTTAAACATAGAGCGCAGATGATTGAATTTGGCGCCGGGGTAACACTCCACCTGGATGTCCGGATGGGGATTTCGATCAATGCGACCTAAATTTGAACTTCCAATCATAAGGATGTTTTTACAAACATCGGGGAGGCGCCAATTCCTTTTGTCAAAATTAACTCCGCTTTTATGCCGAAACTGGGAGAATTTAGAATCAAATGAGCGGCCCGAGTTGCGGCTCGGTGATTTGACTTTCTCTGAGTACGATATACCTGGTTGAACCACACTAGAGGCAGGAGAAGGGGGAGAAGAAACAGAAGCAGGAGAGGAAACAGAAGCAGGAGAAGAAACAGAAGGAGGAGGAGGAGTTCTAGTGAGAGCACTAGGAGAACCAGAGAAGAAAGGCTGAGGAGGAGTAGGAGGTAGAGGAGCAAGACGAGGCGAGACAGCGTTACTCAATTTGCGAGCATCTTCAGTCACAATATGGACCGGAGATGTTTGCAAATTCAGCCGCTTACTCTGAGAGAAAGAAGAAGTAGAAGGAAAAGAAGAGGGAGAAGTGCTTTGCCTTGATCTTTTCTTATTTTGCTTTTCGCGTTGAGGTAGAGGGACAACACGGGCCGGAGTTTGCTTGCTCCCTCCCGTATTGTTCCTTACTCCAGACGCTGGGCGAAGTTCCGAAATGTAAGACTCATAGGCCGAAATCGTCTTATCTGTCAACTTATTTTTAAAGTTCTTTTTAGCCCAGATCAAGGCACGCGCCGAAGCGCTGTTGAAGTTAATTTTTTCGAGTCCAGGAGGTGGTCGCATAGCCAAAGTTATCTTAGACTTCAACTGGTTTAAATTTACCTTATAATGCTCAACTAAAGCATTTAACGTTTGATTGGCCCATCCCACACTAATCTGTCGAAAAACAGAAAAAATGTGTGGGGTGGGAAGAGCTGGCTTTAGAAAGCCACCTAACTCATCCACTTTCTTCTCCAGCTGTTTCGGGAAATCCCGATTTGCCAAATGGTGCTCTAATAGCCCAATGTGGTGCAAACATTGAAGCACCTGAAACAAAGCCTTAACCAGCCTAGAATAAGCCTGGAACGATTGTTCCTGGCCAGTTCCGGACTGGGCAACTCTCTGCCTCTGATGCCTCTGCTTTTTTCTTGCCATTGTTAAAGAAAGTAGTTGAATTAAGTATAAATAAAATATGAAAGTGATGAAATAAATAAAATTGGAAAATTAGATATTACCTATTAAAGAAGATACCTGGATTGGTTGCAGTCTTCAGCAAAGGTAGAAAATAATCCGTCTGTCTCGACGCGTTTCGCTTGTTTTTGCTTCTTCAAGGAGACTTTGAGGAAAATGATTCCAACTTGGGGAGGACATGCCTGGTATATATCCATATGTGGGCTGGGGTGTTTTTCACAGCTCAGTACATAATTAAACTCGGTGACAAGCTGACAAATGTCACTCATCAAGATAATTCTTTTCAACCTGAGTGTCCAAAGTTTGTTTTCACAACTCAGTTTGTGTCGTCCAAACAAATTAGATGAAGCCCTATTGACTGGCTTTCATTGATTTTTAATCAATCAGTGAGTGGTTTGCTTTACTGACCCCACGAAGCCCTATTGGTTGGCTGTGATTTAAGTATAACCAATCGGAGCGGTTTGCTTTACTGGCTTCAGAAGTGTGTGAAAATAATATGAAAAATGGTTTTATAAAATATATTGAGACTGGAGAAATAAATAAAAAATAACGCCAAAGATTATGATGCCTCACGAATGTTACCAGTTGGAATGAATATCCCCCGACGGACGTTTATGACGGAAAATATTTTACATAACGTAGAAATTGTGTGTTTTAGCTTCTGAACCTCTACATTGTGTGAAAGGTATGAAAAATTAAATATAAAATACAGTGAAAATAAATAAATAATGAAAAATTAAAAATAAAATAGAGTGTAAATAAATAAATAAATAAATAAATAAATAAATGATTTTATTCAGGAAATAAATAAACATGGTTGAAATTGGAACCTATTTTGATTTTGGGCAAAGATGAACTCTGACACTCGCCTGTGTGTGTTTGAGGTTTAAAAAATCGCACTGGCACAGACATTTAGTTTAAACGATATTTTATTTGTAAATAGACTACAGACATATGCATAACAGCTACAAAAATAGAAATTGACAAATGGTATAGACATATAGTAATACAAGCTGAAGCATGGCAACTGTTAAAAGAAGCTGGGGATTTGAATGTAAGCCATCGGCTTATAATATATCATTTCCCCGCGGCAGACATGTGTTCGAATTAAGCGCAGATAGGTAGTCAGACTATTCCGATAATCAATGTTTAGCGTTTAAACTAAAAGGAAAAATCGAAAAATAAGAGACAAGAGCTAAAATAATAAGGACGAGAATGGAAAGAAGAGAATGTACAGGGTTGCCAGAATGGTGAAAGTATAATAATTAATTATTAACTAATGTCTCAGACTTACAAGACAGCGATGACGAGTTCTTGTCAGTAAATAACATTGTTTCACAGCATTCCTGGTGACCATCTGGTGTGGACTATTAAACTGTTAACGGGGCTTAAGCCTGAGTTTGCGTTTCAGCAAATATTAATTGAATCGATTGGAAAAAAGGATAAATTTGTGAACTGCTTCAAATATTTCATAATTCCCCTCTTCCGTTAGGTGTTCAGAACCACATAGAAGACTAGTGGTATCTGCATCAATGGGTAATCGTTCAATTGTGTTGCTTCGCACACTAGTAAACACGGGACAGTGCAGAAGGTAATGCTCAGTGGTTTCGAGATCCCCACAAACACAGAAAGGGGTAAGGGCTAAGTGATTGTTGTATAGATGGTAATTCAAATTACTGCACTGGAGGCGTAATCTACAATGGTAAATTTGGGCTTTGCGAGATTTTGCAGTACCAAAATAGCGCGGTGGTCGAAAGTGCTCCTGATTCAGAAAAGTTTTAAAATTGTGAATGGAGGGATTTTCGCGTACAGACAACGGAAGGTTGTTCCACTGATCCGTCACTTTGGGAATAAAAGAGGACTGATAAAGTGTTGTCCTGCAGAACGGAACTCGATGAGTTTGGTCGGTACGTAAATGCATTGATGGATTTAAAATGGAGAGAGTTGGAGGAATTTTGTTGGAGATATACGATGGGGCCATACGATGGAACATTTTGAAATATTGGATTAGTTTATGCTTCCTTCGGCGTTCTTGTAATGGTTCCCAACGAGTCTCAGTGTATAAACTTGACTTACTTGCGCTCACCGTTGCCCCAGTGACAATTCTTGCAGCCGCAATTTGGATTTTCTCTAATTCGTCAACTTCAGTTTCAGTACAATTGTCCCAAACAACGTCGGCATATTCAAGTAGTGGCCTAATATACGCAAAATAAATTTTTTCAAGAACACAGCGTTCAAGGTCAAATCTGTGTTTGCGCAACATATCAATGCGAGACCATGCTTTAGTACAGATATGTTTTATGTGATTGTCCCACACACACTTGTTGTTTAGAAAAACTCCTAAGTGTTTATGAAATTTGACTTCAGTTATTTGGGAATGACCATAAGCAAGGGGTGGGTGATTGGATGGTATAAGCTTTCTGGATATTAACATAGTTTCTGTTTTTTGCGGATTGAACTCAACTAGCCAAGTTGAAGCCCACTGTTGAATTCTCTCGAGGTCTTCATTTAGGATCTTAGCAGCAAGATCAGGATTTTCAACTATCAAGTACAAAGATGTGTCATCAGCAAATAAACGTATACAACTCAGTAAATCTTCCGTTATATCACTGATGTAAATTAAAAATAAAAGAGGTCCTAGTATCGATCCTTGAGGAACCCCTGCGGTTATGCGCTTCCAAGATGAGGCCTCAGCACCTAGCACTACTCTCTGGGATCTGTCGGAGAGATAGGACTCTAGAAACAGTAATAGATCGCCTTTAATACCTATTTTCCTTAATTTATAAAGCAGACCTTTATGCCAAACCTTATCGAAGGCCTTGCTAACATCACAAAATACAACCCTTACTTCTTTGCCTTCGTCGAGAGCCTTACAAAACTCATCATACATGTCTGTAAGCTGAAGTACTGTTGAATCACCTGGTGTGAAGCCAGATTGGTATTGGTTAAGAACATTATTTTGCGTAAGGAAATCCCAAAGTTGTTTAAAGACACACTTTTCAAACACTTTACCTATACAACTAAGGAGTGATATTGGTCGATAGTTAGTTACCATGTTGGACGGCTGTTTCTTTAATACTGGAAGGACGTTGGCCTTTTTCCATTCGCAGGGAAAATGGGCATTTTTCAAAAACAAGTTGAATAGACTAGTTAGTGGTTCGCACAGTGATGGCTTACATTCTTTAAGGAGCCTTGGGCTGATGAAATCAGGACCTGACGCCTTTGATATTTTTATAGATGACATCGCCTCCCAAATGTCACTAACTTGGAGAGTGATTTTATCTATAGTTTTGGGTGGTTCTTTTGGGGGCGGGGGCAGTTGAGCTCGGACATCATCAACCGATGATATAGAGCTAAAAAAATCATTAAATAATTCTACCTTATCAACATTGGACGAGTACACGTTATCAGAGAAAACTATTGGGGGTGTAGCACTCGCTTTGCTAGTTCCAATGAGCGTTTTAAGCGTTTTCCACCACTCGGATGGCGACATATTGTTATTATTTTTAAGATCTGACTGTACCCTTGAAAAGTATTTCGCTTTTGCGTTACGCACGGCTGATACAACCTCATTTCTTTTCATTTTGTATTTTTGCCAGGCATTTAACGACTTGTTATTTTTTTGCGATGCGATATAACCTCTGCCTCTGACGTATTAGAAGCCTGATATTGTTATGCATCCATTTAGGTTGTTCTGGGCGAATAGTCACCTCCTTTGTAGGAATATGTTTGGATGCAATATTAAGTAGAATTTCCGAAAGAGTTGGAGCAACAGAGACTATTGGACTATTTTCGAAATGTGACTCCCAATCGAAACAGGAAAGCTCATCATTCAAGGTGGACTAGTTTGCTTGATTGTAGAGCCAACGCACAGACATTTCATACTGAAACGTTTTTTTCTTTTAATATGCCGCCGAAAAATTGTTTTCATTTACTGAACCCTGATGGGTTTCAAACATGACAAAAAAGTACATAAAATTGATTTAAACTAAGTGATGAGCTTAGGAACTGGTTAAACTGACTGGCAATAATTGATGTTATTCATTGATGGGCTCTAATTTAGTCCTTACAAGGATGTTACGCAAGCTTTTGTTTTTCTTATAGGCGATGACAGGTCGAAAATTCAAAGGTTCATTTAATTTAGCATTGGTAAAATTGAATTCATCTTTTAATATTTTTGCTATTTCGATATTCATTCTGTTGTACGTTAAAGTGAAAGGAATGATGGACCTCCTTTCGCATTCGCCCTCTGATATGTTCATACCAGATGGCCAGAGGGTTTGAAGCGTATTGATCCAAAAAGCTTCACGTTTTTTTCTAAATTCATCCGTTTCTTCTAATGTGTCTTTAATTGGTGGTTGTTCAATTGGGTGGATTTCGAAATCGTCCAAAGAATGGCCAGGAAGGTTAAAATGTTGTGCTACTGGGGCATCAGCATTATGTTTTATATCCTGTTTGTGTCTGGTAGCACGTTCTCGGAAAGGATTTTGACTTTGACCAACATACTGTTTCCGACATCGCTTACAAGTGATAAGGTAAATAATGTTTGGTGAATCACAAGGGTGTGTGTGTGTGTGTGTGTGTGTGTGTGTGTGTGTGTGTGTGTGTGTGTGTGTGTGTGTGTGTGTGTGTGTGTGTGTGTGTGTGGGTTTGTCTTACCAACTTGACGAGGTAAATAGACAAAAGAGTTTGCGTGTTTCGCCTTACCGAGGTACAAAAGACAAAAGAAACCCTTTACCTCGGTTGTTTTCCCAGAACTGTACCGGCAAAACGAGGTTGAAACCGTTAGTCCACACAAAGGAAATGGGGGTACCTCGGTATGTAGGGAAAACAAGACTCTGTGTGTGTGTGTGTGTGTGTGTGTGTGTGTGTGTGTGTGTGTGTGTGTGTGTGTGTGTGTGTGTGTGTGTGTGTGTGTGTGTGTGTGTGTGTGTGTGTGCGTTTGTCTTACCAACTTGACGAGGTAACTAGACAAAAGAGTTTGCGTGTTTCGCCTTACCGAGGTACAAAAGACAAAAGAAACCCTTTACCTCGGTTGTTTTCCCAGAACTGTACCGGCAAAACGAGGTTGAAACCGTTAGTCCACACAAAGGACAGACAATGGGGTACTTCGGTATGTAGGGAAAACAAGACTCTGTGTGTGTGTGTGTGTGTGTGTGTGTGTGTGTGTGTGTGTGTGTGTGTGTGTGTGTGTGTGTGTGTGTGTGTGTGTGTGTGTGTGTGTGTCCCCCACAATAATTTTTCCAGTCAGGAAATTTTCACCTGGATTTGAGTCTTGCTGGTGATCAGGCACTTTTTTATGGGACTACATTTGCTTCTTGAACACGCACAGTCGGTCTCATGCAAATACAGGTCTGTGATTGGGGATGTTGGGGTCCCAGCATGACCAATTTTCAGTCTGGCACATGCTAATTAAATAAGTTGGCTATTTATCGTAGACGCTAACTTGGCAATACGTTTGGCCTATGATTTTAAAATTTCGCTACCAAGGAGATGGGGAAGAACCCTATCGATTTGTTAGTTCAAAGGTCACAGAGTGCTTCTGATCTGGTTTCCAGAATCTAACTCTGGTCTAGGTTCATGAAACTTCACGGATACAGTTTCTATGTGACAGATATAAACCCTATTATTTTGCAGTTGGGGTGTAGGGAGAGGTGGTGCGGGGTTGCTAAGATCAGGAAATTCCAAGGTAACATTACCTAAGGAATAGGGATGACCTCTTTTGGTTTGGTGGGTAGTCAAGTCCCCAGAGTGCTTTTTGGTTTGTTTTCTGGACATCACCTTTACGCTTTGTTGGCCTATGATCGTGAAACTTCAGGGGTACATTGCACTTGGTACTCCGGCTTCCTCCACCCGTAAAACTGTCACCGACACGATATGACCTTGGCTGTTAAAGTGCCGTTAAACCTTATTAAATATATAACTTGCAGATTGCATGTTCATTCACCAGTGGTTGAACATGCAATCTACATGTAGTGCGAGTTAGGGTTAGTGTCTCATACTTAAAGGAGCCCACGACGGAAGAAAAAGAGTAGGCGTATAGTGCGTTTTGAGAGGCTTGAAAAAAAAATCAACCTTCAATAAAAAAAAAAGTCATATTTTTGTATCGTGCATATACGTGGGGCCACTTTCGAGGGTGGTGGTCAGATTTTGGGGCCTAGTACGTGGTCTGTTTTGTCCAAGGATCATTCTTGCACACAAACTGGATCCCTGTCTGGTCTCTAGGTAAGATTTGAGGGTCCACAGCCTTGATAGGGACCCATATGCAACCTCTCTCTCTCTCTCTTAAAGCGTCATTTGAAGTACGTCGTACGAAAATTGTCACTTTCTTGGAAAATTTTCATTATTTATAAAAAGATCACAATAATTAAATTATAAATATAAAGTTTCAGATTGATATCCAATAAAGGAATTCGCATAAATCCGTATTTTTGTTGGGAATTCGTCATTGGATTGGCCTATCAACAAAATTAAAATCCTAAGAACCCTGGTCAAACGTTTTAGCGTTTTATCCTGAAAATATATATATTTTGGTAAAAATAGTGGAAAATAACAAAAAATATTTGTTCATAAGAATCAAAGGTTATGGTGCTTCTTGTGTCGGAATATCAATTAGAAACTGTTTCTGCTTTTTTTAAACGACATAATTATAATTGTTTAATGAGTTAGTTCAATTCTCTTACATGTTAATGGAATTGAAAGCTATAAACAACATCGTATCCACCTACTGTAGAACACACAAAACGACGTTCCGACGGTAAAATATAATAGTACATTGGATCTCCTGTGCCTTACACCCGGCAACCAACTCAAATTATTTGAGCATATCCTTCCGCGACATAAACATGTTTAATACCTGACAATTTCAGTACAATAAACGGGTGTTCGATCTCAGAACCACAATATGCAGTACAACCACTCATCCAAATACCTCGCCAATGAATACGAGCGCTTAATTATGCTGGGTGTTTTCTACGAAACACTAGCAAGATTGAAGTTCACTGGCGCGGCCAAATAAAATTCACCAAAAGTAAACTTCAAAGAGTTTAAGATTGACGCCATGTCTCTAACCACAAATTAATTCCAACCATTAACTCAACCTCACCTCAACCTCACTGTGCTTCTGAACTAGCCTTTGTAAGACTGTGACCCGGGGCCCTCCTGGCCCTCACAGTCTTTGAGCAACCCATCTGACAAAAACCGAAAGAAACTGGCCGCATTTGGCTCGACTCAGTTCACGCTTCATATCGAAGCAAAAATCACATAATCAACATTCTACTTGTCGTACTCAGCCCAAATATAATTTATTTACGTGTCTGCATCATTATTTAACGCAAACACAACATCAAATTCAAGAAATGTTGAAAAATATCCGACTTCACAACGTTAAAAACATCGATTTCAGAGATAAACAAATTGTACTACACATGCGCACAGTATCTGTGCGCATGCGTAGTACAATTTGTTTATCTTTGAAACATGGCGCCGCCGCTGGTTGTGGGGGGGGGGGGGGGGGGGCTATTTCTGCGAGGACAGAAGGCGCTAGTATTTCAATTTAGAGGGTCCTGAGTAAGATATGGGGAGCAAGGACGAGATGCTGAAGGAATCTCCCAATCGTCACAGGCCAGAGCTAGAGGAGGACGAGGACAAGGTAGTTTAGCGATCTGAACGTAGTGGCCAATCGCTTATAAGGGGGGTAGTCACTATGTTCAGATCGCTGAACTAGGGAGGTCCCTCCCGTTTGTGTATATGTGGGCGGGGGGATCTCCCTAGGAAAAACTTTTATATTAGGACGGGGTGGGAGCGATATCTGAGCGTTTCTACAACAATGACATGATGCGTATATTGTGTACATAATATATGAGAGAATTACAATATTTTCATTGATTTTCTGGTTGTTTAGATTTACTTCAGACGTTTTATTTACCAATTTTTAATAAAACCACGAGGTGGGGTGCATGTGATTAAAAGATGTGTTGATATGCTTAGATCTATAGACAGCGCCAACGGAAGCACGTAAGCGCAATGTGGTGGTGGTCATGTCGGTGTGTGTGTGGGGTGGAGGGGGGGGGGGGGGGGTTACGTGTTCATTTTATTAGTAAATTTCATTTTTTCGAAGTGGCTATTCCCCAGGCCCCTGAGAAAAAGCCAATCGACTATTCCACGAGCACCGGCGAAATAGCTGCCAGCAGCTTATTAGCATTTTCTCTGCCCTTGAATTACACAATGGCACAAAGCTATTAAAAATGTTTGCTTAGTTCGTGTAATTCATTCATTGGATTCTTTTTCAACTTCATTCATGGGCTTTTAGATTGAAATGTGACATATCGTTCCTCGGATATCATCATTCCAGACTCTCCAAACTGCATAAGCAAACCGAATGTTGGTTCACACCATTCAGAAGCGTCGAAAAGGTTTATACAAGAAATTTTAATTGCAGGAAATCGGTCTCCTATCTGTCGCCCAATTGATCTTCGGTGCTCCACCTCTGTCAATTATATTAGGGTCATATTGTATTTTACAAATACTTTAACCACAATTGTAACCGTACAAATGTTGATGTATTTGAAATAACAAAAGGAGGCTTAAGGAGCTGGTGCCCATGACATCCGTATTTGTATGGTTTTCTCGGCCATTGTCCGAAGCAAAATACTTCAAATCTGCCATAAAGACAATTTCATTATTTTTTTGCTGCTGTGGTGGATAAAGAGATCAAATCTTGAATGAAACTGGCACATCTGTCGAAGAAATGCACAGTAAGCTTATTCTCAAACTGATGGAAAAAAACTTATTAGGATAAGGACAGGACAGACACTCGAATTTATTACAATAACGGTTGGTGGAAACGTGTGCGTCAATCGTAATGGTTAAAGGTTTATTACAACACCGGTCTTTGAAAATGTTTGCATTGAGCCATCAACCGATATTGTAATAAGTTTATTATAATTGCGATTGATGAAAAAGTTCGCGCCAACTGCTATGGTAACAAGTTTATTACAATAGCTCTTGATGAAAACGTTTATATTAACCGCTGTTGTAATAAGTTGGTTACAATAACAGTTAAATGAAATATGTGCCCCAAGCACTGCCGTTATAAACTGGTTACACTAGCGGATGTATTTGTCTTGGGAAAGGTGTCCCTTGCCCCACCCCCCTCCCTCGCCCATCATTTCTTTCGATTCCCCTGATTCCTTGCATATTTTATCTTCCGTTCGATCCCTTTTTTCCCCTCAAATTATTCCTCACCACATCCTTCCCGTTCCACCCTGCGATTTATAGCCCGGTTAATTCAAAAGATGTGTTTTAACAGGCCTGGCGCTGATGCCAACGAAAACAGTGGTAACTTTAATCCACAGCACTTTAGGAACTTGTTTTTATCTAATCGTGATTAGGAGTCCCTTTTTATTCTCGTGTAAATCATTTGGGCTGAAACACACAGGTTCAGATTTTGCAACAAAACCATTGAGAGCGTCGAACGAAGGTATACCATTCTCAGCTGTGCAACTTTTTAACCCCTCCCTTTATTCTCGTTGAATGAGCCTTCATTTTCAAGCGGTTCAATGTATCAAGAAGGGGGAAGGGGGGGGGGGGGGGTAGACGCAGTGTCAAGTGGCTTTAACAACTGATCGTTTGATAATTCACATCAGATAAGATACGATAAGATTTATTCAGCAAATACACCAGAACAAAAGCAGATTGCTACACACAAAATCAACATAAACAGAATCTTAAAACACACTAATTCATATTACGACATGTATAATTCATATTACAGATAAGTCCCTCTGTAATATGATTTATGTATGTCATAACATGAATTAGTGGGTCAATTTGAACGGTAAATTTCATTTTTTCGAAGTGGCCATTCACAGGCCTGCGCGCTGCTGAGCTGTTTCGTTTCGCACTGCAGCCCAACACCGATTTTTCAGTTAATCGTGGAATTCCTTGATGACGAATTCACACAAAAAAGTCTGGTGTCGACTTTATTAATAAAAAAAAAGTAGATTTCTTGATATTTTGAACGTTTCACATCACAATGACCAATACACTTTCTTTAGTAATGTGTAAACTACACACGAAGTGTTGTATATTTGTCAAATACTACGTATATATTTCATGAAGAACAATAATGTGGCCATGTTTCCCAATTCGTGCAACTGATTGGAAAAATCGCTTCGTTCGTTGAGCTTTGTTTGCAGCATTAACTATCCGATTTTAAATATAAACTGCAAGCAAAGCTCAAACGTTGAGCTACCTTTCCCACCTGGCATGACGAACATTATCAATCGACCAAAGATGGGTGCGCACATTTCCACCCAAATCACGCAAATTGTCCACACTACGGCGAATAAATTTAGTGGAACCTGATAATTCATCTCGTCCCCTGCTTTTCTCACCAACCTGGACTAGGGACCATCACGATGAGCTCACCTCCGCTTTAGCATGCCATACAACTCTGCCTGGGAATATAACTCACAGCTTGGAGTCCGCTCATTGTCCATTGAGGCCTTAGCTGATTAATAGAAAGCTGCTAATTAGCACCCAACTAATTAGTGATGATTTCCGTCCTTCACAGATCAAAAAGACCTTGATGGTGCAGAACGCTAGTTCACCTATCAACAGGAATGTCCATAGTGATGGGAGCTGAGTTCAACTCACCATGATTGAAAGTATCACCAGAAACTCCCCTCAGGTAGTGGCAGTACCTTTCGCATGGCTCCCCGCTCTGGTCCACACCAGAGGAAGGGGAACAAGACGGCGGCCACCGAATCCAAATATTCTCGAGGAACGACAGTGGAAAAGAAGAAGAAAAGGACACCATTGGCAAGATGCCGGGACACCAGGCGTATGGAGGCATGGCTTGAAAGGAGAAGGACTGAAAAGGAGAAACTGGAGGAGAGGGAGACTGACATCAAATCATCCCATCACCACATACCCCACCCACACCTCTAGCCGTACTTCTCCAAGGAAGTTAGAAGATGGTGGGGAGTCGGAGGCCGAAGAGATGATGGTCAACCAATTCGTCTCTGGCTCAACAACCAACCTGGACAAATCGGGCGACGACTCCATTATGCCCCCAGTTTCAGACTCCGATAGACAACATCAAGAGAAACGACCATTGCACCGGGAGACGCTGGGAGACTTCATCGACAGGGTAGACGACTTTTTCATCTCAACATTCGGCGAGCTAAAAATAGACTTCACGTGCTCTCTGGTAGGCTACATGGTTTATAGCCATGAGAATTCTTGCTACCCTCAAGAAATCATTAATGTTATAACATCAGAACTCCGCGACAAGAAAATACAGGCTCACAAAATACGGAACCAGCTATTTCAGAAATGGATGAGAGAGAGACCTTGGACACCTGCCTTTTTCCTTTTCCCCCTTTACCATGTTCAGACATGACAAAAATAAAATATACCACTAACGAGGGTATAAAAGGGCTTGCCCACACACCCTCCCAGCGCGCAAAAAGAACCATTCATTTTGGGGTTTTTTAAGTCATTTGTGTTGGGGGTCGCCGCAAAAGTCAGTGTTTTAGTCGGAGGTTGTTCGTAGTTCATTCCAAATATACCAGAATGTTTATTTTGTTGTAAAATTGTAAATAAACTGCTAATGTCCCCAAGAGGTATATATATTCAGAATATTTATACCATAGTATACTCTACCATAGTATCCTCCACACTAAACAGAATAGCGTCTAGTATCATTGTGATGTTCTATACACTTCGAACTCAATTAAGCACCCCCTGTTTTTTCGCAGTGGCGTTAATGGAAACTGTCATTACTTTCATGCTAACTTTAAGATGGCAAAAAGTTATGGTTTGAGGAAAGAATAGGTCTATTGACAAATGAAAGACAACACAACGATGAAAATATGCAGTATTTTGATGGCGCTAATTACACATATCTGTGACTAATGTTTTTGATGAAAAAAATTTCTCTCGACAAGTATGGTGACGGTCCACGATGAAACGCATCCGGTAATTACTGACAAAAAATATAACTTGTGGTCTCCTGAACATAATATCAGTGCCTGATGGCAGTAGCGAGTGTATCCACCACGTACCCGGATGACAGCCTGAATCATCCTCCTGATGCTACCAATGAGCCTTCTAATACGGTCCAGAGGCACCTGCTGCCACTCCCCTTGCAATGCAGCTTCCAAATCTGCCAGATTATGTACAGGTGGATCCCTTGCTTGCACAAAATGTCCAAGAAAGTCCCAGATGTGTTCTAAGGGATTCATATCGGGGCTCACTGCAGGCCAAGGTAGTGTTGTTCTGAAAGGAATGCTCTCACAGCATGGGAACGATGTGGCCTTGTGTCGAGTAGCCAATGGGTGGTTGTCAAAATGAGGCATGACAATGAGAGTAGTTGTGTTGGGGTTGGATGACCCTATTCTGGGGGAGCAGGGGGGGGAGCAGGGTGGATGACGTCATCATAATTAAAATGTTACGTAAGGTAATTAACGTTACTTAATGATTTTTTTTTAATCACTTTAATAATTAATGTAATTAATGACTGTTGCATAATTAATGTAATTAATGTAATTAATGAGTGTAATTAGGGTTGATTATAATAATTAGTATATTAATAAATGAATTAATATTGACGTACTGGACATATGCGCATGCTATCGGTTGACTGACCCGCAAAATTGAACACTGCGTGTCTGGGTATCATTAAATCGATTTTTTTCTTTTCAAACGCCAACTACTGACAGATGTTGAAGCAATTAAATCTATTGTCACACTTTAACGACCGGTCATAAATATCGTTAGAATGACGCTTCAACTTTAAGTGCTATTGAAATTGTAAGATACCAATCTGTCACCTTATTGATTTTAAACCCCCACTTTCATTACGCCCACAAATAAATCACACGTCAGTCACGCAGGGCTAAATTTATCATCATTTGTTTTGCAAACGTCTTGTTGGCAAGTCGAGTTTCATTCGCATCGTATCTACCACGTTGTAATTCATCGAAATGGAAAACGAAGCATTGATCTGTGGAATCTGTGAGAAGGTATTCTCATCAAAGGATCACAAAAAGCGCCACGAGGCTACTGTACACGGGGGAGAGTTTGTACATGGCTGTTCTCTCTGTCCCAAGACTTTCAACAGAAAGGACAATTTAACGGATCATCTGAAAACCCATCAAGAAGGTACTTTTAACTGTCAGTTTTGTTCGAGGATTTTCGTAACTAAACGCAACAAAGATCGCCACGAACGAAGTGTACATTGTGCAGGTGATGTGAAGAGTTTCAGTGCACGTTTTGTCTGAAATCCTATACTAGGAAAGATAAATTAGAAAACCATATGGAGAAATGCAATAATTCGACGTTTACATGCGCTACCTGTGGAGAAAAGTTTGCTCAGCTGATTCAACTTAACCGTCATCACGCTACCGCTCATCAAGCACCGAAAAAACGCAAAAGTACTACCGAAGCGACACCCGGACCATCAAAAATTCCACGAGAACCCACGAAGATTTCTGATGTCGATCCTATAGATTTTGAAGAAGCTACCGTCCCGGATTTGGAAAGTTCTGCTGTGGAAGAAATATATCGTGACCATTGGGGAGCTATTCGCACGCATTTTATTACGGACCGCCCAGTGCAGGATATTTATAATTTCCGGGAAAGTGATATAACCCAACTGGATATTATGAACATTATATTCATGAAACAGCAGACGAAATTCAAAATTAATCTCAGCTTCGGATTTATACTACAACACACAGAAACACAAGATCTTCGTTATTTCCACGCTTCCTCCAACAACGCTCGTGCTCTTGAAGAACCGCACACGATAAAAAACTTACAGGATTGTGACAAATTTACAGAAACAATAAATAATCAAGATTTTCTGGAGTCGGTTCGTCAAAGACGACCAAGTACAAAATGGAGTGTGGAAAGGATTACCAATGTAACATTTTACGTTAATAAAATTATGGATCATCCCATTGGAGCACCTGTTGATTTGCCGGATTATGTTACCAATAACCGTTCAATTATCAGTTTGTTGTATTCAGATAACAGCGGACTAGCTTACAAAGATAATTTGTGTTTATTCCGTTGTCTGGCTCTGTGGAGTGGTGCCGATGTGAAAAAACTCGAAAAAAACGCAGAGGCTTATTATTATCAGTTTCAGGAAGAACCCAAACAAAAATTCAAAGGTGTGAAATTGAGGGAATTACCACTCATTGAAGATCTATTCAAACTGAATATTATGGTTTACGAACTGTATCAGGAACAAACAACAAAAGAAACTAGGGCAAAACTCGTCCAGCGTTCACTGGGTAAATATTCAGACACAATGTACGTGAATTTGTATCACAACCATTTTAGTTACATCAAAGATATCGGATCGTATACACAATCGTATGCGTGTCGGAAATGTAACAAACTGTTTAAAAAATCCTATCGAGCTGACAGACGCGAACAACATTGCAAAGCCGAGGTCGTTTGTCATTTTGAAGGCGGATTTTATTACCCAAACAAATCAGTCTTCGAAAAATTGGAAGAAGAAGGAATTATTGTCCCAGAGGAAGATAGATATTATCCGTACAGAGCAGCGTTCGACTTTGAATCTTATTTCGTTCAAGACGACCTACCCGAAAATACGGAAAAAAGACAGTGGGAAGCTCGACATGCCCCACTCAGCGTTTCTGTGTGTAGTAATGTAGAGGGATATACAGATCCGCAGTGCTTTATAACGGACGGTGACTCAAAAAAACTCGTCGAGGAAATGGTTACGTACTTGGAAAAAATTTCATTCGCTGCCCGTATGAAAATGTCAATGAAACACAGTTTGACATACTCACAGCTCGCAGAGCTCATCGATACAGCGCTCGAACTCGAACCCAAGAAAGAGAAAGGAGGAAAACACCTGCTTCAAATTTTAAGGGAGGAATTTGACCGCTACAACCAAGAAATGCCAGTACTCGGATTCAATAGCTCCAGATATGACATGAATTTAATCAAGAAAGAACTGACAGGATATTTATTGGATACATCTTCCATTGATTTTGCCATTAAAAACAACAATAGTTTTATGTGTGTCAAAACTCCTTCGTTGAAATTCATGGACATAATGGCTTTTTTAGCCCCAGGCTATAGCTATGACAAATACCTGAAAGCTTATGGAGCGTCGGCTGTCAAAGGATTTTTCCCGTACGAATGGGTGACAGGTTTGAATAAACTCGATGTAAATCATTTACCGGATCACAGCGATTTCTTCAGCAAGTTAAAAAACAAGAATATTTCTGAAGAGGACTATGCTTTTTGTCAGAAAGTATGGGACGATGAAGGTATGGCTACATTTCATGATTTCACTGTCTGGTACAATAATTTAGATGTTAAACCTTTTCTCAAAGCAGTTGAAAAACAATTTGCATTTTATCAAGAACTGAAGGTTGACATGTTTAAAGACGCAGTGAGTGTACCCGGAATAACTTTAAAATATTTATTCTCTACATTGGAGAAAAATATTACGTTTTCACTTTTCAATGAGAAAAATAGTGACCTCTATCACCTTATTAGAAACAACGTAGTCGGCGGCCCATCTCTCGTATTCAGCCGCTACCAAGAAAAGGGCGTTACGCTAGTTCGCTCCTCGAAGTATGGCAGTCAAGCCAAAGTCGCCCAGGGCGTGTTGGGATATGATGCGAACGCCCTTTATCTTTTCGCCCTGAGTCAAGACATGCCAACAGGATCATTTATCCGACGTAAACCGGAAAATGATTTCAAACCAGTCAAATCCTGTACGTTCGGGCGAACAGCATTTGAGTGGTTAGAATTTGTTTCTCACACCCAGAAAGTCAAAAGAAAAACGATTGGGGAGATGGCGCATCCCCGTGAATGGATGGGATAGTGAGAATAGGACAGTATATCAGTTTCACGGCTGTTATTTTCACGGACACAAGTGTAATTTAAACAGAGACAAAAATGGACAGTTTCTCATTACAAATCAAACAAATAATAAACTTATGAAGGACCTTTACACAGAAACGCTTGACATGACCAGTTATTTCAGAAATACTTTAAATCTAACAGTGGTTGAAATGTGGGAATGTGAGTGGCTTGTCAAAAAGAAAACGGACCCCGAGGCATCACAGTTTGTACAGTCACTACCAAAGTTTGTAGTGGATGGGAAAATGTCTCACCAGCAAGTTTTGGATAAAGTAAAAAATGGACAGTTGTTTGGCCTGGTTGAGTGCGATATACACGTGCCAGATAATTTGAAAAATTACTTTGAAGAAATGTGTCCAATATTTAAAAACGCAAATATTTTAAGAGATGACATAGGTGAGCATATGAAAGCTTTCGCCGAAGAAAATAAAATCATGTCCCAACCGAGAAGATCATTGATCGGCAGTTATAAAGGTGAAAATATACTTTTGACAACACCTCTGTTAAAGTGGTATCTCGAGCACGGACTGGTCGTAACAACAATTCATCAAATCATTCAGTATGAACCTAAAAACTGTTTTAAAAAATTTGCAAATTTTGTCTCGGAGTCCCGCCGATCTGGCGACAGTGACCTGGATAAAGCCATAATTGCTGATATGTTTAAGCTGATGGGTAACTCTAGTTATGGGAAGTGCATCACGAACAAACATAAACAGTGGGATGTTAAATACTGCCGTGGTTCAACAGTAGTTAGGCAAATAAATGATAAATCGTTTCGTGCCTTGAACTGTATGGAAGACGATCTCTACGAAGTCGAAAAAAATAAAAAGACCATTAAAATAGATCTTCCACTTCAAATAGGGTTTTTTGTTTATCAGTACGCCAAACTAAGAATGTTGGAATATTATTACGATTTTTTGGATGTGTATTTGGACAGGCGTGATTTCGAGTACTGTGAAATGGATACCGATTCTGCTTATTTAGCGCTATCGGACTCAAATAATGAACAACTCGTGAGATCGGAAAAGCGAGAAAATTTCTATAAAGAATGGAATGACTGGTTCCCGGCTGCAGCATGTGAAAAACACCAACAGGACTTTGTGACAACAAAATTGAACGGATGTGATTGGCTCCCAGCCGCTTGTTGTAAAACCCAAACAGCTTACGATAAGAGAACCCCCGGACTGTTCAAAATAGAATTCGAGGGAGATGGAATTATTGCTCTTTGTAGCAAGACCTACTTCTGTTTTGGTGCTACAGACAAATGCAGTTGTAAAGGAATAAGTAAGCAACATAATGAAATGAAAAAAGGGAAATATCTTGATGTGTTGAAAACTAAACAGAGTGGGTCTGGTATAAACAAAGGCTTCATGGTGAATCAGCATAACATGTTGACTTATACCCAGACAAAAACTGGACTCTCTTATTTTTATCCCAAGAGGAAAGTGTGTGCAGATGGCGTAAGCACAACTCCACTAGATTTGTGAGTATTTATTTATTTATTTATTGGTGTTTAAGGTCACATACTTATGCACAATGGCTAATCGTGACCGTGACAGTTTTACGGGTGGAGGAAGCCGGAGTACCCGGAGAGAACCACCGAGCAACGACGAGCAGCTGTCAGCTCTCCAACATCGTAACTCTGAACTCTGCACCGCAGCACAGGCAGGGTTAGATTGGTTGAAGACATGCGCACCATCGACGTGCAGTACGCCTCAGTACACAGCGTCATCGTGCCCCCATGTAGGCAATCGGGGTGAAGTGTCTTGCCCAAGGACACAACGCGGTTGCCGCAGGTGGGATTCGAACCGAGGACCTCTCGGCTTGCAGCCTGCACCTCTACCAACTGAGCCACCGCGCCCCCCAGATTTGTGAGTACAAAACAACAAATGTTCTAATAAGGTGATAGGGGGGCGGTATGTCGTTATAAACAACATAGCCGTCGTGGGCCACGATAATTAATAAACATTACTACGAAAATGTCGCAACAATTTCGTAGTGGTGTTTGTTAAATATTGTAACCGACGAAGTAGTTTGAAGGGTGAAGGAGTAAATACTCCCCCACTCCCGAACTGCGTCTGCGGGAAATCCACCTGATGAGTCCCAGGCCGGGACGAAACGGTCTTCATAAAATATTGTTTAACTTAATTTAAAAAAAAATAACCAAGAAATTTTGGGGTTTTTTTCTATCTAAATTTTATTATTACAAATAAACACGATAATACAAGCCGTGTAAAAAATGTTACAATGTATTGAGTAAATTTATGAAATGAAAAAAAAAAAACCAACAAATTATATAATATCGAAAAAAACTATACATAAAAAAAAAAATATTGTACATGTCAAACGTATCATGAATACAATTCAACTATTTTCGAATTTAAATTATATTAAAAACCGACCAATCGGTTTTACAATTATGTAAATTCGGTCCATCGGTTTTAATCGGATTTAAAACCCGGTCAATCAGTTTTAATAGGATTTAAAACCAGTCGATCGGTTTTAATATGATTTTAAATTCGATGATTCATTAAACAATAAATACTTTTAAATATTCAAAAACTGTCTTTCGACAGACAGGACAATTGTTCAATTGTTTACAACAATTATCGCAGCAGCACAAGTGATTACATGGACGAATCAAAATAGTTGATTGCGCCTCCAGGCATACACAACAGTTCATTTCAGTGTCAGCTTTAAGAGTCTCTTGTTCTGATTGTTCAGCTTCTTCTTCTTCTTCTTCCGGTGGGATTCTATCCACAAACGGGCAGAGGGGTTCAAATCTTCGGTGCTCTTCTTTGACAACATCAGACTCTCCCCACAAGTGAATTTGAACGCCGCAATAAAAACATTTCGTCTTGTCTTCGGTTCCCATGTAGAAAAAACCACACCTCGCCAACTCCCTCGGGCTTTTAACACATTCGCTAGGAAGCATAGATTCGAACGTTTTTAGTCTGTGTGCTTCTAAGGCGTACTTGGGATAAATTGGTGGGAGGTTTATTACTCCACGTAAAATATTCTCCAGTTCAGCTTCGGTCATGTGATTGAATTCGGTTTCAAAAGAGACACTCGGTACTGGTGGCTCTGTTATAAATGCGCTCCGTACCTCCTCTAGGCTTACTGACCTCAGAGCTCCTATTCTTGAGTTTCTTCTTCTCGACTCCATGTCTCGCGTAGAGATGGTGATTGCGTATAAACTTCTTCACAAAAATATCATTTTTTCTCAAGTCGCCTGGGAACATTCCAATTATTGTTGTCATAGTTACGCCTCGACAGCGATTAAGCAAATAGAATAAACAATAATGGCCGCATACTGATAATAACCCTTGAAGGCGACAGGAATTAAATCGCCAGGCGTTAGAATATTTGTTTAGAAATTTTTTGAATGTCTTGTGTTGAGGGGGTACTCCATTTGAATCAAAATATTCGACCGATTCATGTCCGATGTAAAAAGCCACCCAGTGTTCACCGGGTCTGTAACTGGGATCTGTATTAGCTATGAACATCACTGGGCGGGTGGTAGTTAATTTTCTGGGTAGTCGATTTCTGGCAAAAACTCCCAAATTGACATGTCGGAGGTATTTATCGGAGTTCATGGCTGTCACTAATTGAAGAGTGTTCATGTTGAATAATCGAAAATGATCTGTCTATTTTTGTCTACCTCTATTATGTTTTGAAATTCAGCGTAGACAATAACGTTCACTGTTATAGGTAGCGCGTCATCAAAGTGCATTTCCAGTCTCAAATTTCCACGCTTGAGTAAGTTGAAATGATCTCCGTGGCTCAAATCTGGCGAGAGGTCAAATGCGAACAATGTGTATCCTTTGGAATACTCTTCCCGACTGATGTGATTCCCGACGTCTTCAAATATTTGTCCAGTTGCTTGAAACAGACTTCTATAACATCTTACTATTTCTCCGTGTTCGAAACGAGGTTGTAGTGGTTTTGCGGGTATTTGTTGACCATCTAGATACACCGCAATGAAATTAACATTGTAGTGTTTGAAGTTGAATGGATTCTTTGAATAGCTGCCATTGAAAGCGTCGTTATCGACACAACCTACGACTATTCGCTTTGGGAGCTGACCTAAAAATAAATTTTCCTGCGTTATGCTCAAATTCCCCTTGGGTATGGAAAATACCTTCGTTTGCACCCTATTGATCGGGTATTTAGCGGTTCCCCTTTCTAAAGCTTTAACGTGGGCAAGTCGCACAGCAGGGTTAAGACGTTCTTTCCTGATAAACAGAGAAACTTCGTTAATTTTTATTTTATAATTAGGTGCGTCTCCCATCAATGCGAAAGCATCTTTTGATCTGTTCATTTTCACGTGTATGTTCACCCCATTGAGAAGATAACGATCTTGACAACACATGTCCAAATGTAAACGACCACTCATGTCAATAATTCGACTTGTACTGGCGAATTTTTTTCTCGTAGCCAATCCATTATTTAACGATAAATCATCAAAATGCCCCGCGGTATCTTTGTACCACAGAGAGGCAGTAAGTTGAGATTTTTTGGCTGGGGGACCGTAGCTTAATAAAGTTTCTATGTATGCTCGATAGGGATAAGTATTATTCAATGACGAAATGAGCCTTTCATTGAGGCTGACTTCTATCTGGTTGAATAACGAATGTATGAATAAATTAACGGGTGCGACTTTAGCATCCTCGGTTAATGCGCCACCATCCGTTTGCAATATTTGCGCTTTTACGTGGAGATAGCTCTGCGCTAAATTCAAATAATCGTCGCCGCTCCCAGAAATGAAAAATTCCATCGGTCTGCTGTTTCCAATCGTAGCTAGAGGGCGAAATTCGATCCACTGTCCGGATTCTACGCTCGTCTGAGTGGGAGGAATGGAAAATAGGTCCAGTTCGCTGTTGACACATTCCGTGGATTTGGGGTTAATTAACGACATCGCTAGTCAAAAATATCCTTCTTTACCGTTCGCTTTCGTTTCTTCGGTATGGCGGGTTTCTTTTTGAGACCTACTTTTATACTCCGCGGGCGTCTTGCAGGGGAGCGTTCATTAGGCTGACCAGGGGGGTGTCCCGCAATTCCTTGCACGAGGGCTTCTTTGAATCTATCAACTCCGGCTTGCTTTACATTTTTTCCGGAAGCTATGTCCCCTACAAAATCTATACTTTTTTTCAAAAGTTGTTTTCCCACACTCTTGGCGAGTGGAAAGACTGCGTGCTTTATGGTTCCCAATAGGCTTCCTAGACCATGACCCCTCTGCATCTGCGCACCTGTAAAAACGGGCCTTCCGGAACCTACTTGGTCCAGATAATAATCTTCGAATAATTTTGGGTTACAGCAGTACGTCATTGTTTAAAATGAAGTGTCACGGTTAATTTTCCGCATTCAAATGGAACAGGTTTTCCGGTGTCGTCTTTTATATAGATCTCTATTGTTCCGAAATGCTTCTGAGAAAGGGGGAGGTAATACAAATTTTCAAATGTACGGGATATCGTTCTGCCGTATTCCCCTTCGATGGGAACAATCCGTAAAAGAGGAACTCTAGAATCCCCCACGATTTGATCTCGCACCAAATCGCAATATACGTATAGGGAATAAAAACCTCTATTCACGTCAGTTGCGCGCGTCGCACTGAACCATCCTTGATGAAAAGTATCATTTTCAAACCCAAAAATTTTTTGAAGGCACGGACTCATGGTAATTTGTGCCCCGTGTTTCATGATAATCATAAGTTTTTGTGAGATTGGACTCCACTCAAATTCTAAACACTCGGGATTAGGTAAATTAAATTCTTTATTGCGTTCGAGTTCTCGGACGATTTGGGTGGCGTCCGTATATCTACCAGCTCTCAAACCAACCGTGTATTCCTTTTCTTTGTATCTTATATTTACGTAATCTTCCAAATCTTTTATGTTAAACCACGTATTTGGGTACTGAATTTCAGTTAGAGCCACTTCCCAATCACCTTCGAGAGTTATGGGCTGAGACAACTGAGTTTGAAACGCAGTGAGAGTGTTATCGGGGAATGTGTCCAGCGAACTGTTACTCGGTAAATGTAAATAAAACATTATTTGTTCTTGATGGTCGGGTTAGGGAGTAAGTAACCGATTGCGCTGCCTAAGAGAGCAGTCCAAAGCTGAGGATTATTCGCGTACAAGCTTAAATTGACAATACTCGTGATTATTATGGTGTATAAGATTATGACCTGTGCAAAATACGTTATCTCACTTTTCGGCACACGACTACCACATAAAAGCCACGATCTGTTACTTTCCGTGTCTTCCATTATACTGAGCCTTTTTTCGCGACACGCTCGCTTTTATTAAATAATCTGACTTTGTTTGATCCAAGAATTGAACGATTTGGGATAACCGAGCCATTTGACAAACAATTCTTTTCCCTTACCTTTACCTCGCGTTTTTATAACGCTTTCTATTTTATATGCGGTTTTCTCGGCTACCCGTTGAATTTCCTCCGCGTAAAATCCCCCTTCTAGCAAAGCTCCATTATAGTCCCTCAGCCTGTATGTCACTGGATATTCCGGTATTATCTGAGTTATTGTAAAGAGTTCCTCTGTCCAATTAGGCAAATACCCCTTTTCGAATGTTCGTTTAACCTTACTTATTCTAACTCTATCTCCTATTTTGTAACGCTGCCTGGCTTCGGTCGGTTCGCCATACAATCTCTGCCAAATTTGTTCTTGGTCCCTTTTTGTAACCGAGGCCGGGGCCATTCCGATACTGCGATGATAGGTGTTATTATAGGAGTCCGTCAGTGCCTGGATCGGAAAAGTTAATGTGTTGTTTTTGGTAAAATATTTAAACATTTTGGTTTTAAGACTTCGATTGAAGCGCTCAACTACGGAGCATTTCGTTTCAACATTATAAGTTGTAAAGAATTTAACGTTATTTTGTTTTAAAAATTGCTGAAATTGACTGTTTGCGAATTCTTTACCTCGGTCAGTCTGTAACTTGAAAGGTTTACGACCTTGAGAAAATATTTCTCGAAAAGCCGACACAATAGATGAACCCGACTTGTTTCTCAATGAGATCACCCAAGCGTACTTTGAAAACACGTCTATGCATGTTAAGAGAAATTTAATACCGTCATTGTGTTTGCTTATTGAAGTCAGATCTACGAGATCAGCTTGCCATTGAGCGTCAATACCGCTGACCAGAGTTTTCTTTCTAATGAACTTACGCCGTGCTGGTTTGTGAAGCGTGTAAGTGTCCTGGCTTTGTAGCCAATTTATCACCTCTTTACTTTTGTTTCATGACACGCGCCGCAGGGCAGTCACTCCCCCAAAGCTGCCCGGAGTCGAAGGTGTGTAATAGAGCTCTGTTAAACTCATAATGACTCACAAATACACATGTCGGAAGTATTTAAAAGGGGACCCGAGGGTGAACACCCCGAGCCTCTCCTTTCGTGGATGATTTAGGGGGTGTGGTTCTCGACCGACGTTTATGAATAAAAGCCCAATGTTCTTTGTTCCCAATGAGTTCTTGAGGAATATCAGCGTCTCACAGTACCTCGCCCAAAACCTGCCAGCCTTCCGGTGCAAACTTTTTGCGTTGTCTAAGTAAGTCGTTCAACCAATCTGTGATGTTTGACCCTTCAACTGTTTGCTCGTTAATTATAATACGCCCCCTGTCATCCCATTTCAGATTTGGAATGGACTTCAAGCGTTTTAATAATAAACCCGCTTTTCTATGCATGGTTAAAGGTACGGTATCTAAAATTTCACAGTCATCATGTGGAGTGGGCAGATCGGTCTTTTCCATTTTAATCTTGACTGTGGTCGGTTCGAGTGATTTCTCATAGAAAGTCAAATACCGCTGAAGTATTTGATTGTATTTTGTGATTTTTTCGGTTTCACTAAGATCAGACTTGTTTATTATTTCTGTTAATTCTCTATCCAGCGCGGACACTGCAGAATCATTTGGTCGTTTATCGATCCGATCTAACATCCGAGGATCTACTAAGACCATTTTCTTGGCGTGTTCCATTATTATCCCAGTAAACCTTTGGCTAATACTTTTAAAACGGGCCCAAGAAGCGAACCCAGAAAACCTCCCGATTGAATGATCTGTCTTCTAACTTTATCCGATGTATTCTTTACTGCTAGCTTCCTGACTTTGTCTTTATGTGGTCGTGGCAAAATGATAATTCGAAACGGGTACGTTCCCCAATAAAATATTTTTAGCGCATTCACAAATCGAAAGAATTAGGTCTTTATCGGCACGTTTGACAATATTTTTAATTTCTGAAGGTTTCGCACGACAAAGAACTTTGAGAGTTCCGATGTTGCGTGTTACGCGAGTAGACATAGTTATGAGATAATTACCTCAAACCACCCCCTTTTATACTCTGGCGACATAGACAATTTGAGTTTCACCCGGAAATATGTGAGATCTTAGTCTTAACCCCTCATCCATTTGCTGTCTCAAATCGATTAGTAAATACCCAAAGGGTGGGGCGGTAGCATCGTCGAAGACTTCCCGTAAAAATTTAACCCTCCCGGGGTACATTTGATTAGCTAGGTGAGAGATCTGTGATCGGTCTCTAGGGTTCTTGAAAAGTATTAAATAGTGGGAGTTTAGGGAAACTGTGCGATGAAATTTATTCTTATCGAATATATTTTGAACAATGTAAACAACACTTAGGTTTTGATGGTGGGATCTCTGAGTAAACAAACGGGCGACACGTTCGTCGGCCTGAAGCATCAAGTCATCGAGAATTACCAGGGAATTGGGCTTGATGTCCTGTGGGACACCTTCCACAAATTCAACCCCCGAAAGTGTGTCGTATAATGGCTGCCATTCTCCGTAACACCAGATGATACGCTCGGGAATAGGGTATATCATAGCCTCTAAATTAGAAATGAATTTGCGGACAAATGTCGACTTGCCGCAAGAAGTCGGACCTGCCAAAACGCATGTACAGGGATGACTCCATCTCGTATCCATCTCGAAAATAAAATGACTACCTAGGGGCTGTTATGCTCTTTATATACCGCAAATGTTACATAATGACAATGGGACGGGCTAGTAGGGGGGAAAGGGGTGTTAAACCTCAAAAGATGTTGTACGGCGGGTGTGTAAAGTTTGGTGAGACGTGATTGGTTGGAATAATAATCAAATTCCGGAAATTCGATTGAAACATGTTTGGGTGAAGGGGGATCCGCCCACTGAGGGTTCGTGCGACAGGAGTGGGGTGCAGAGGAGTACAAGTGAGGGGAGATTGGAGGGGTCACCAAGCATGCGTTTGTGCTAAAGCAACTCTTTTATAATAATTTGGTTGGCCCTGAAAAGGGCCGGTTTTTTTTTCCATGTCGTGATTCGTATTCGCTTCTGTCTTTATTTTTTCTTCACCATACCGTAGAAATATTTTCTACAACCATTTTCTCTACTGCTTCTCTATCGAAATCGTCGATGTTAATATACTCGTGCGGCATCACAGCGGGTATCATATTACTTGTTTGCAGCCCAAACATCTTGCAGCTCAGCACGATCAATCTTCTCCAGTGCAGTGAGGAAACATCTCTCGACCTTTTCTTCTGGACTAGCCATTAAACATAGATCGTGATGGGTTTGACCGCCATGATTTACAGTACACCCATAGCACAGTTCACTAACCACCTCAGCTAAATGTTTTTGGATCATAGTTGCGTAAGCTCGGTTCAGCTCTGTTTGGATCCGTTTTCTTCTAAGTTCGGTCGTCGGATTCTTTTTTCCATGATTTGAGAACGTTGGAAATTCTCGTTTTCTTTTTCTAAATAAATCTGATTCTTCGCTGGCAATTCTTCTGTCGATTTCTGTGATGGTTTTCTTCAGGTCATTCCACTCGATTACGTCCAAAGCGATTCCAGTTTTAGTCGGTGTCGAAGAGTCTTTCGTGTATCTTCTTACATGGACCTTTACTTTACCCTGAAATGGTGTCACGTTGATAAAAGTATTTCTTGAACCGATTGGAAATTTATTGGAGCTTGCCATCTCGACTGTTTCAATGAAGTGACGAGTCGATTCATCTCGCAGAACTTAAACGAAAAACTGAAGCCCCGCCCATCGTTTTAAAATTGACTGATTGATTTTTTGAGAACCAGTCAAAACGCAAAATTTGGACCATTAAAAATCGATGAAATTTGAAAATTTGAATCTCAGAGTCTGGAAGAAGGTTGCGTGTTGATCATTAATTTAATAAGGTTTTTATTACACCCATAACTTTTGAATAATAGGAAATCGTTATTAAAATCAATAAGGTGACAGATTGGTATCTTACAATTTCAATAGCACTTAAAGTTGAAGCGTCAGTCTAATGATATTTACGACCGGTCGTTAAAGTGTGACAATAGATTTAATTGCTTCAACATCTGTCAGTAGTTGGCGTTTGAAAAGAAAAAATCGATTTAATGACACCCAGACATGCAGTGTTCAATTTTGCGGGTCAGTCAACCGATAGCATGCGCATATGTCCAGTACGTCAATATTAATTCATTTATTAATATACTAATTATTATAATCAACCCTAATTACACTCATTAATTACATTAATTACATTAATTATGCAACAGTCATTAATTACATTAATTATTAAAGTGATTAAAAAAAAATCATTAAGTAACGTTAATTACCTTACGTAACATTTTAATTATGATGACGTCATCCACCCTGCTCCCCCCCTGCTCCCCCACCCTGCTCCCCCAGAATAGGGTCATCCAACCCCAACACAACTACTAATGAGAATGTCGTGGATGTATTGATGACCATTGAGATTCCCACGTACAGTCACCATATCAAGTTTACAATCATGAGAGAGGCATCCCCAGATCATTACTGACCCTCTACCATAAGGAACAGTTGGTCTGAGGTTCCTGAGCACGTAAGCAGTATTTCTATGCCTCCAAACTCTCACACGACCATTTGTGACTTGAAGCGGGAACCTACTCTTGTCTGACCAATGGACGCCCCTCCATGTTCTGAGATTCCAATGTTGTCATGCCATACACCATTCCAAACATCGTCTTTGATGCTGTTTGGACAGAGCTTGAGGCTTGATAACCCTTCTGTACCTCATACCCAGTGCTTTGAGGTGGTTCCGGACAGTTCTGTTGCACAAATGCCTGTTGGGGAGCCAAAGCCATTTCAAAACCCCACTTGAAGCAAAGGGGGTTCACGCCTAATGAGGCGTACCAGACTCCGAGCTTCCCGAGGAAACGTCTTTCAGGGTTGTCCACGCCTTGGTCGGTCCTTAACATCGTTGGTTTGTTGATGTTTGCGGACAAGTCTGCTGATGACAGAATGACTGTAACCAAGTTGCCTTCCAATAGCTTTGAATGTCATGCATGTTGCATGCATGCCAACGGTTTGCCATCTTAGTGCCATTGACAGCCTCTCCTTGCCATGTCAACATTTACTGATAAAGGAAGTGACAAATTTTCTTGTTTTATACCCAGATTTTTCATGTGGATGATAGTGTTTTTGTGACATCCGTGTCTAGCATGCTTCACGTGGACAAGAAGGCCGCTATCAACCAGAAACATCCTGTTTTTCAGGAGATGAAATGTACAGTAAGATAGCAATCATTAAAACATAATAATCAGTAACAACAACTCCACTGCCATGCTTAATTTAGTTCCTGGTGTATAGCTTTATGTTTGTCTCTGAAAGACTCCCAAGTACCCATAAGATCTGGATAACCTGCGACAAATCGCAGGAGTCGTACAAAGACTATCTGAAAAAAATATCATGCTAAACCCACAGATATTGGTCGGTTGCCTCTACCTGAGAATCCTGGGCCCGCCCATTGGCCCCTTTAGGCATATATCAAGCGATCAAATTTAGAAGTGAGCATAACTTCAATCCTCTGCTGTAATTTTTCCCAACTTTGAAACTTGAAACGTGCGAACAACTGAACATATTTTGGTTTGGATTTTAAAACAGAAACGATCCAATGTAAACACGTATGGGACACATGGATTGGTTAAATGGTGACTAATGGAACAATTCCATGATAGATGGAACGACTCCAGAGAGTCGACCAAAAGAGATGCGAAATGGATAGTGAAATTTACTTGAGTGAGTCGAGGAGGGTTCTTGAAAAAATTCCTCTACGCAGGGCTGGGGTGGGTGGGTGGTCTCGCCACGAAAAAAGTCACTTTTTTCCTCTCATCAAATTTATACATTGTCTTCTGTTTTAATCTATCTAGAAACAGTATTGGGTGATTTCATGGTGTTTAGGGTAGTTAGTACATATGTGGCACAGTGGCATGACTGATATCAAGCTATTGTGACTCACTTTGGTGAGATGATGACGTTCAAACAGTTGGTGGTCAACATCGCTCACCTGTAACCTGTTTTCGATAGGTTTAAACCAGTGTTGTATAAAGAAAAAACAAATGTTCAATCAAATTAATCATTTAAGTGTTCAAATACAGCAAAGGTTTGACAGAAGAAATAAAACTATAAAGGAGTAGAAAGCTCAACTAAACATAAAATCAAGCGATATTCATCAAGTTGTATTGTAAAGTGAATGGATGCAATTAGGTTGTGGGTAGTAAGATAGTAGAGAAGAATCAGCAAGAAAAATGAAAATTAGAGTAGCAGAGTCCAATTGAGGCTGACAGAGGAAGTAACAAGACGAAGAGATGCATGAAGTAAATGAGTTAAACAAAAGAATTCAAATATTTTATACAAAAATATGTTTCTCTACAGATATGAGACTTACATGTATAAATGGGTCCAGAATGTGGTCCACCTATATTAGGCCTAGCTTGGTTTATACATGTATAAACGCATCCCCCACCTTCCCTATTGGTCCCATTTATTCTAGTCTACCCTGCACTCGTGGATTTTGAAGTGATATATCTGGTAGTCACGCTCATGACAGCCCATTTTCTTCAAAACGTGCTCAGGATTTTCTCTCGATCACGGCCAAGTGCAATTCTGCCTTGTGTGATAGCAGATTAAAACTTGCTCCGAACTATATTATAGTTTACTCCGACTGGCCGACCAGGTTGTGTAAGTAAAAAATTATCCCAGCCTACTACACTATAAAGGTACTGGCATCGGTAACTGAATGGTGCTTCACTACAAATTTAAGAAGTCCACCAGCTGCCCACACAGTTGTGTCATACCGGTACCCGTGATTCACGATGAATTTGAAATTTGGGGAGGGTTTACGTCAGGGTATATGATCAAGTTTGTCAATTCTTCCACAAAATCATTGTGCCGCCTGATGCTGGTGGGTTAGAAAGATAGCATCAATACAGTGTACATGTATACCCTGTAGGCTACTGTCTTTTCTACTCCATGAACCCATCTCAACTCACCTCCAAGATACCATTGAATCTAGGTTCGATTCTAATGGTCATTCGACGTGTTGTAAGGATGACTTGATAACGCTAGGTTTTGTTGTATATCGCATGAGTGGCCAACAAACACAGTGTCAGGGAGCTACATCCTACACATCTACTCAAGTTAGTGAATATAATTGAGCTTATCACCTCAATAACCCATGCTAAAACACTATAAGATTTAATTTGGAACATTTAGGAACCATTAAATTATTACAGATGTGAAGTATTTATCTTACTTATCTCTGGTTTTGCTCAAAATCAGCTCTAGTTTTTTTTTAAAATTTGGTGAATTATCTCTCTTTTGAGTCGTTAGAATAAGTGGAATAGCTGAAGCGGATCAGTAATATAACTAAAAACCAGACAGTTTTGTGTTGAGGATTCATTTAGGGGGTTGAACTGGGTTGAAAGGGGATGGATTCCCCACATGAAAATCGGAAAAAAATCCTGGTCTCGAGTCGGAAACAAGTTTTTTCAGCCCTGTGTAGAGGATTTTTTCAAGACCCCCCCCCCCCCCCCCCCCCCCCACAGTGAGTTATAATTACTTTTTACACTTATCTGTGAACATGACTTTTTTTACTTCTCGGATATTTTGACATAATTATACTCCCACAAAATGGATCAGAGAGACTTCGGGAATTGTTCCATGGAAATTGGAAGGCTAAATCAGTGCAAATGCCATCAAATAACAATGTGATTATTTTACACTCTAAAAGCAGTTAGGTTAAAAGTCAACCCCAGTGGGTTCATATTCGCTCTACCCATTTGATTTGAGTTGATTCTAGTCACTTTGACTGCTCCGTTTGAGCTTTTCGCAAAACGTTGATAGACCATCGGTCTTGCAAGAGTAACACCAAAAATAATGTAAACACCAGTGTATGGTGTATCAAGGGTAACATAAAACCTCAGTGTATGGTGTACCAGAGGTAACATCATTAAATCAATCCAACAGTTATATTTAAAGAGCACCATTGTATATTATGCTAAAAATAACAAAAATAAACACCAGTGTATGGTGTATCAAGGATAACATAAAACCTTGGTGTATGGTGTGCCAGAGGTAACATCAATAAATCAATCCAAAATTCACCCCAATTAACCAGTCATACAATGGACAGTGAAGAGAAGATAAAAATAAATAAATGTGCTTATTGGCAATTGCTAAGACTACCGAGAGTAGGTAGAAAACTCACAGATGCAATAGTATATGCTCAGGAAAAATTTGGTGACCTTACATCTGACAGCCTTCATGGTATCGCGTATCTGCGGGTAACTGACCAACTACTCAATGCAATTGATTTTGAAACGCATGAAGAGGGTGATGTCAATGAAAGGTCTTGAGATGACACACTTCTTGAGGCAGTCGCTGACATCACCCTTGGCGTCACCTCCATATTTTGCTAAAATGGCTCACCTGCCCAAGACCTTGGTTTTTAAGAGTACATCCAGCTGGAAAGCATTTAAGGCCAAATTTGAGCAGTATGCTGAAGTGCAACGTTGGACAGACACACAGTGCAAAGACGACCTCTGTTGGTGTCGTCTTGAGGACAAAGCTAGCAAGTATTATGCTATGCTTGTGGGTAGAGACAACAGTATTTCTTATGCTGCATCACTTGGAGCGTAGGTTTGGGGTTTCATGACCTCTCTGAGACAGCACACTTAGAATTTATGCAGTTTCAACAGCAGCCAAAGGACTCCCTTGAAGAATGGGCTGACAGAGTATTGTCTCTTGCCACTCGAGCATTCAAAAACTTGCCTGATGCCCATACGTACAACCAAGTAGTCATAAAGTTTTGCCAAGGTGCAGGCGATAAATCTGCTGGTCAATATACTTCTAATTTGTGGCCAGCATCAATGGAGGAAGCCATAGATAAAATGTGTTGGTTCCAGCACTCCTTTAAGGCAATCTATGGGTGTACCTCGGTGTTACCACAAACACTTCCTTCTCAACACCACAACCCATACATCCTACACCTGCAACACAATCCCAAATGCCTACCATGCCGGAGGTAACTCATGGAGAGGTAATTCAAGTAAATGTGCTTAGTCCATGAAAACCTTCTCCGAATAAAGAAGGAGGACCAGTAAATACTCATCTAGTAAACGTTGAAACTATAGTAGGCACCATGACCGCATACATGAAAAAAATAGCCACTAAAACAGAGACACTATTAGGAGCAGACAGTAATTTGACATTTGAAATCAAGGGGCTCAACAGGCAGTCGAGAAGTCCTTTACCAAGTAATCGATGGCGGAGCAGCTCGCCTGCTAGTGCAGACAGGAGACAAACTTCCCCCCCCCCTCCGAGGGTCAGGTTCCTGGCGTTCTCCCCCAGGTTCTCCTAGAAAACCCGACACATGTTTTCAATGTGGAAGAACAATGCACTTCAGATGTGAATGTCCCAATATCACCCTATCTAATCAGTCTTTGGCTGAACGAAAAGTCTCTTTCCAGTCAGAAACAGCAGATCCTTTAAACAAATGAGGGTCGGTCTTTGGGATCCTAGTTCGACCCAAATAAGCAAAAAGGTCTCGCAGTTCCAGGAACAATGAAACGCTCAGTTACGCATTCATGCTCATCCAACGATACAGACTCCAATTTCGATAACTCTGATTCCCTTGATGTTTTGAATGAAGAGTCATCCAATAGAGGTAACATGTCAGGTGACCCCACTGAGTGGGTGGGAGAAAAATCTAATGTGAGAAATCAACCAACAGTGTTTAATAAAAACTGTAATTCTTCAATAGGTTCTGAGATATATGATATAGCAGTCCGACGGATGAGTCGAAAATCAATGCTCTCTGTGACTGCTACAATCAATAAGCATCCAGTCAGAGCAATAGTTGACACTGCAGCCGAAGTAACCATAATGTCTGAGGATTTGTTACAGGCCATTGGAGTCACTCCTCCAATTTTGAAACAAGTATCGTTAAATACCGCTGATAAAAATATGCAAATGAATAGCTTTTTTGTAGGCCCTATTGAAGTTCAGATTGGCACAAAAATATTTTCAATGAAAGCAAAAACAGCCTGAATACAGGAAGATATGCTTTTGGGCCTTGACTTTTTGAAAGAACATAAAGTTCAGATTGATTTGGACACTGGCAAAATGAAACTCGGTAACGAAATTATTCCAACATCCTTAACCAATGACAGAAGGAACGAAGAAGCCAGCAATGCTTACGTTTCTCGGAACGTTGTGATTCCAGCTAACACCGTCCTTAGGCTTCAGTGTAAAATGGATACCTGTACCCATGACTACATGATTGAACCCATACCCCACTCTAGACTTTTGGTTCCAAGATCCGTGTGTAGCGGAAATACATCCCCCAGGGCGTGTTTCGTAAATTTAACAGACCGTATAATTAAGCTGAAAAAGGGGCAAATTGTGGGACAGTTGGAATCTATAGTTGGTAGCAAGTCCTACAATCCTCCCACCAGATCGGGTGAGTTTAACCCTTCCATGTTGGGGGCATCCAGGGAAAAGTCTCCTGTCCTTGACCCTAGAGTCAGCACACTTACAACGTGGACTGCTTCGAAAGATATTCCTGATCATTCAACCCATATAAGCGAAAAGGTCTCGCAGTTCCAGGAACAATGAAACATTCAGTTATGCATTCATGCTCATCCGATGATACAGACTCCGATTTCAATAACTCTGATTCCCTTGATGTTTTGAAGGAAGAGTCATCCAAAAGAGGTAACATGTCAGGTGACCCCACTGACTGGGTGGGAGAAAAATCTAATGTGATAAATCAAGCAACAGTGTTCAATAAAAACTGTAATTCTTCAATAGGTTCTGAGATATATGATATAGCAGTCCGACAGATGAGTCAAAATTCGATGATCTCTGTGACTGCTACAATCAATAAGCATCCAATCAGAGCAATAGTTGACACTGCAGCCGAAGTAACCATAATATCTGAAGATTTGTTACAGGCCATTGGAGTGACTCCTCCAATTTTGAAATGAGTATCGTTAAATACTGCTGGTAAAAATATGCAAATGAATAGCTTTTTTGTAGGCCCCATTGAAGTTCAGATTGGTACACAAATATTTTCAGTAAATGCATATACAGCCCGAATACAGGAAGATATGATTTTGGTATAGCTTAGTAGATCATGCTAAACAGCATATAAGTGAATCTGAATTACCACAACTCACCTGGTTGCTCACAGAGTATGAGGATGTTTTTGCTAAAAGAGAATTCGACTTGGAAAATTTTACATCTATTGAACATACCATCAACACGCGAAATGAGCCACCCATTAAACAGAGGATACGCCGTACCCCGGTATCCTTTGTAAAAGAAGAAGAATCTCACTTGCAAAAAATGCTTGAGGCAGGTGTGATTCACCCTTCTGTGTCTGAATGGGCCTCAGCACCCATGTTGATAAGGAAACGTGATGGAAGAGTCCGTTGGTGTATAGACTATAGGAATGCTGTGACTGTAAAAGATCTGTACCCATTGCCATTAGTAGACGAGTGTCTTGACACCTTAGCAGGCAACATATGGTTTTCAAAACTGGACGCCAACTCTGCTTATTGGCAGATTAACGCCCGAGAGGAAGACTGGAAAAGACTGCTTTCATTACAAAATACGGCTTATTTGAATTCAATAAGATGGCCTTTGGGTTATGTAATGCACCTGCGTGCTATTCCAGGGCAATAAACCTTGTTCTGCATGGGTTAAACTGGAAAATAGCTTCGGCATTCCTTGATGACATTTTGGTTTTGTTTGGCATTCCTTGATGACATTTTGGTTTTGGGCAATACATTTCAAGACCACTTGAATAATCTACGTGAGGTATTCAGTCATTTTCGTACATACCAATTAAAGCTAAAGCCGAAAAAATGTGAGTTATTCCAGCGATGTTTTGAAGTTTTAGGTAGAGTTGTGAGTGGCGACGATATTGAAATAACCTCTGAATTGACAAGAGTAGTCAGTGATTGGCCAACTCCCCAAAATGCCAAAGAAGTCGAGAGATTTCTTGGCCTAGCTAATTACCAAAGAGCCTTTATAAAAGATTATGTGGAGATTACAAGACCGTTGTATGCGGTATCAGGTCAAAAGCAATTCATGTGGGGACCGGAACAGGCCAACAGCTTTCTCAAAATTAAAGACCTACTTATGTCCCCACCAATTCTTAGTTTGCCCAATCACAGTGACACCTTTATCCTCGATACTGATGGATCTGATCTCGCAATTGGTGCTGAATTGCTACAAATACAAAATGGCCATGAAAAAGTAATTGCATATGCCAGCTACAGTCTCTCTAAAGAGCAACAAAATTATTGTACTACTCATAAAGAACTCTTGGCCGCTGTACGCTTTACTCATCAATTCCAACACTACCTGTTAGGTTGGCAGTTCATTCTTAGAACTGATCACCATAGTCTCACATGGCTAATGAATTTTAAGGCACCACAAGGTCAGCTGGCCTGATGGCTCAAAGAACTGAGTCAATACAACATGTCTATTCAGCATAGACGGGAATCAAAACACACAAATGCAGATGCCCTGAAGCATATACCAAATCAAGGGCCTTGTCGTGAATATCAATACAGACACCCTCTTGATGGATTACCTTGTGGAGGGTGTAAATATTGTCTCAGAGTCCATCAAAATTGGTCAAAATTCATTGAGGATGCAGATTATGTGATCCCACTCGGAACGGGTTGAATAAACAAAAGTAGCACAGCCGTGGTCAACTCTATTCTTGCAGATGGGTCCCAACCCCCATTGCCCAATTGAAGGCATCAGGGGTAGCAGCAGACCAATCTCAGGTGGAGGTTCCAGCTAATTTGCTACTACCTTGGGACCCAGGGGGTATAGATGATAATTGTCCTGACACGGATTGGTTCAACACATCTGCGGAACTGATGGATATGCACACTAATCCACACATTATATGTAATACTGTAAGCACCGACTCTAGTGGTATACTACAAGGGTACAGCCTCGATGAAATGCAGGAAAGCCAAAGAGAATAACTACTTACAGATCCTTCAAAAATGGTTAGAGTTGAATGTTGATCCTTCAGAAGGAGCGTTATTCCTAGCTAGAGTGCAGACTAAATATTATTGGATTCATAGATCTCGGTTTGTACTCAGTGATGAGAAAAATAATTAAAAAGTTCTTGTCATTCCTGGTGCACCCCAGGGGGAGATAATGTCACTATGTAATGACATTCCTTCATCTGGGCACCAGGGAATCACCAGAACGTTGGCTTGGATCAAAGACCGATATTTTTGGTTTGACATGACCAAACAGATTGAAATTTATGTGGCATAACCAACATAAGAAACCATCCAAAAAGGCTAGGTGTAACTTACAGTCATTTCATGTTGGTGCCTCGATGGAACGAATCCACCTCGATTTTGCCTAAGACCGAGAAAAAGCAATGAGTATATTTTAATGATGGTGGACCAATTTACCGAATGGGTGGAGTGCATCCCCTACCTTCACAATTCGGGGAGGTCACTGCTCATGCTGCTGTGAATGAGTTTTTCTGGCTACCCATTTCATGTCTTTACTGACCAAGGTGGGAATTTCGAAAGCACGTTTTTGTCAATTTGTAAATTGCTCAATATTCACAAAACGTGAACCACAGCCTACAGACTGGCAGCTAATGGCCAAGTCGAACGGTTTAATAGGACTTTAATGAATGCTGTTCGCTGCTTTATCGATAAGTCCTAGCATTCGTGGAATAAATATTTAGCACAAATAAGCGGCATAATAAGGTCTTCTGTGAATAGGCATACAGGTTATACTCCCAACAGATTAATGTTAGGGAGGGAATTAAATCAACCAGTTGATTTAATCTTTCCCCGACCATCTTCTGTTTTGAAAACTGCTGAGCAGCACACAATACATGAATATGTCAAATATCTTGAGGCTGAAATCCAGTTGGCACATGAGACCGAATGAAAGGTACTAAAGACCTTCCAGGAGTATATGAAACGAAAGTATGACTTGAAGGTATTGGTAAACACTTATGAACTGGGAGATGCAGTTTACTTACTAACACCCCCCCCCCCCCCCCAAGTTGCTAAGTGTAAATCTACAAAACTTATTCCAGCTTGGAAAGGACCTGGTCTTATAATTAAAGTCATATCACCCACGTTATTTTCTGTGAAAATGCGAAATACGGTTCACACAGCTAACCATGACCAATTGAAGCGGTGTAATGACAGGATCTTACTGAAATGGCTTACTAAATTGCCAGAAAAAAAATAGAAATGATCCTGATCACTTTAATGTTGACGAACCGCTCTACTGTTTATGCCAAAAACCTGATAGAGGAGAGTTCATGATACAGTGTGACGAATGTTTAGACTTGTTCCATGGATCATGTGTTAAAATCAATGCTCAGCAGGCTTCAGATCTTCATGAATATTTCTGCCCCAACTGTCAGAACGGTAGCTGAGCTTTTCTTTCCTTTCAGATAACCTGAAAAGATCCAGATCTAAATATCACCGAAACTAATTTAAAAATGGATTCAGACTCCAGTTCAGAGAATTCCGATGCAGGATGGAAAAGGGTTCCCTATAAAAAGAAGCCCATCAAAACTATTGGTGACACTGTTGATTTTGTCACATCCAGTACTGAGCAAGAGATTCTCGTTGAGCCAAAGGATCTCTTCTCCTATCTGAGCCCCCTAGGGACCCAACCTGCTATTAAGGAAAACCTACTCTTAGAAAAGTATTCTACAAACTGGGTATGTTGCGGAATAGAAGGAAAATATTTATCGATCTATGATTGTAAAGTTTGATTTCCACGTTGTGATTACTGGGAGTTCTGTGAGGATCCACCAGCCTGTAGCATTTTGTGTTTCCTTACCAGATAATATCAGACACAGGCTCCAGATTCTGGGTTCAGTAACTTCATGAACTTGTCATGTACATCAGAACAAAGACCAGTTTCAAACTATCTATTATTTTATTTAAAATTCAGCATCAAAATAAAAGTGCAACTAACTGTCGTTGTCTCTGGTATAAAATGTGCAATTTACAAGCAACAAAGTTTATACCTTAAACTCTGTGGCGCCATCCAGGTTTCTTCTTGTGGAGTTGATCTGTATATATCAGGAGCCCAAAGACAACTTGTCTAAGCAGTCAGAAATTGGTGCTCATATACACCAAATTTCTGATGCAATACTTGGGGTACCTGACGACCGTCAGCAGTTTCTTCCTGACCTCAGGGAAACTAAGGGAAAATTCCCTTACGTGGTAGTTGCCATTTTGTAGACTCTTATACTGCCATGCAGATTGTCGATCAGTCTGCATGCAGTCAATGAAATCTTGGCTCTCAAATAGTATTCCGCCGGGCGCCAGTTAACTGGCAGAATGTCCCGGTGACTGGTGCTAAATTGCAACTCAGCATCCCTAGTTCAATAGGGAGTTTCACCAGGTACAAGTTATGATTTGTTAGACAGTTTGAACACCAACATCCCAGTAATACTGCCGAATGTTATTGTCCCATCAATCAACAAATCCTCAAATGTTACTGCTTGTTGTCAATATTGGCTCGTAACGGTATGCCAGATATTGTCAACAGAAAATCTGGCGTGCACCCACAGAGGGAATCGGGTCGATTCGGCCTTGAGTCAATTTGGCCTTGAGTCGATTCGGCCTAGGGTCGATTCAGCCTGAGTCGATTTGGCCTGAGTCGATTCAGCCTCGGGTCGATTTGGCCCCAAGGTAAGTTGAATGGGATTTTACTTTAGACCATGTTGGGACCAAAAACAACAAACACTTGATTTTTTATCTGTAATTTATTCCATATCATACACATATACAAAGACAAGTTGAAAAAACAGTAATAAAAGCAACAAATAAATACAGAATGTAAAGCTTAGCTTCACATTTTCTATGCTGCCATTGCCCACAAATATCGCATGAAACAGCTTGCTGCCACGGTCGAACCTCTTTATTAAATTTGGTGCAAGAATATATCGTTAAAACTGAATGTTGCAACCGAATGAATGAAAGGTTTTAGCACAATGAAGGCACGCCGGACGATGTGGGATTTACAAATACCTTGCAACCCGGTTAATCTTATTATATTTCACTTGGATCACACAGGCCTAGCTTTCCTATTGCCTCAAATGGGGTCTGAGGTGGTATGCATGCGGTTAGAATTCCCGGCAGTTTACGTTGGAGTGATAGATTGTCAATACTCAATCCCTCAACGCCATGAAGACTATTAGAAAGTGGGCTATATTCGGTTCCAGCTCGGCGATGGTAGAGGTTTGAGTCCCACCATGGTGGCGAGCCAGAATATAATGTTGCAACCAATGCTATGCCGTATATTATGTACAGCTGTTATAAAAACAGCCCTTTTGGAAGATTCTTCAAAGTGAGTTTCCACTTTAGTTGCAATCAAAACACAAAACTACCCGAATGTACTTTGTTATTGTAAGAAAAATACAATCTTTCTAATTAATCTTCAAAGTGAGTACCTACCTGAACTGGTATCGTTTCAGGCATTATTGCTATCAAAACACAGTTCTCTGCAACCTGCTTCAAAGTGAGTACCTACCTGAATGTCAGGTTAATTGTTAAAACATTCTCAAAGAATATTGCTTATCAAGATTATCTCTCTAAAAAAATGATTAACGGAGTTAGTAAAGAGAATGTGGGGAAAGCACTCAGTTCACGGTTTTTCATCCTAATGTTTACATGGATTATTTACTTCCAATTCGTCTTTTTTTTTCATTTCATACCTTGGATGTATTCAGTTTTGTTTTCAATAAATTTTGGTGGATTTTTCATTCATCGCATAAAAAGTAATTTTTTTTTAATTTTTTAATATTTTCCACAAAGTGAGTCGATTCGACCTAAAAAGTGAGTTGATTTGGCCTCAATAATGGCCGAATCGACTCAGCCGAATCGACTCAAGGCCGAATTGACCCTGAACCCCACAGAGTACGCCTGTACTCTGGTTGCCAGTTTCATACAATTCCATGTAATTTAGGTGTTATGTTTAAATCTGTTCCACAACTATGGAAATCAGTTAAAACGTTAAATAAACTTGAGTCTATTGAAATCCCAAATAAAAACCCCAAGAGCTCGACTCTCACCTGAGCTGACAAGCTTACTTAACCCCTGTGGGCTCACTTCGCAACATTCCTCCCCAAGCGAGGATCAAACCCAGAGGTACTTGATCACTCAGAAAGGAAAACGTTTTGTGAAGGGACAACACAGGGTTAATGAACTGTGTCCATTCCATGGACAGGGAACAGATGCCGTGCACAATTCTAAAAGTCCCCATTTCCCCCATTAAAACCAAGTTAACATGTAAAACCATTTTCTCATTAAAAACTTATCTTCTTCAGCTTGTTAACCCCCACAAATATAACATTATTAATTACCCGTGCATCAGTACCAAGGGACATTGGCTACTCACACATGACCAAAGAGTAGTTTACCACAATGACACAAGGTCGAATTCATGGGGTTTCAAACGCTCTCCCCACTTCACATCTATGCAACATGTTGGACATGTTTTCGATGGTGTGGCAATGTCAACCCACGTCTGTCTGCAGACGAGGTGAACCTTTGCCTTACAGCAAGGACATTCATAAGCAAAACCTTTGCCATGAATGTCCTCCAAACAAACACAGCAATGCCCGGTTTCTCCACTAGTACACTGTTCATAGTGTACATTGTTTAAACAAATTTTGTGGTCGTCGAGTGCTTCTATTAACAATTGGTATTGGGGTTGAGCTCTCTCCCACTCCAATGTTTCAAAAACATTCCAATGTTCTAAGCTCAACTCCACATATATTGGGCAATCAGCAGTGAACCTTGTTACCTCATGTAGTTCAATGCTTCAGAATGGCCGTATATGGTGAGCTCCATCCATATAGTAGCGGCCAGTCCAGGACTGGTCATTCCAGTACCTGATCACCTTTTCTGGACAGCCGGTTGGCTGACCTTCACGTCGGTCACCAGTCAACCACAAACACTCGGCCTTTTCTGCATCGCGGCCACCGGTTTGGCTCCCATGCAAATGTGGAAAGACATAATCGGCATCTGTTATCAAATACCGGAGATGTACTTCATAGTGCCATACATTAACACCGTTAAATGCTGTCTCAAAGAACATCTCATTCCAACACTGGAGCAAACACTGTCCCATGCGACCCAAACGAAACAATGATTTTGTTTCGTGGGGACCCTAAGGGACATGCAGTTGTTGGTTGAAATAGAAATTCTGTTCCTCATCAAAATTTTCACTTTCGTTTACATTTACAGCGGGTACCGATGCCATTTTTACTTGTCTGAACCCTTAAGCTAATAAGTTACTCTGATACTAATATAAAAGGAATACTATGATTCTAAATACAAAAGGAAACCACGAAATGAATGTAATATAAACTGATATATGATTGATATAAAACTATGTAAATAAACTAAACTGAATCTTCGTGTAATCCAATGCACTCTCTCCCGTGGGTATATGTGCTTCTAGTATCTTCCTTGACAGTCAAGTCACACACGTACTAGTATTGAGGTTGTTTTCTGTGGGTACCGGAGTGTACTTATCTAAACCCTGCTGGATTCCCCACTTTTGCTTCGATTACTCTGCAAAGTTAAAGCAAGTACTTTAGACTGAAAAATAGTTCAGTACAGAGGAATAGCCAATAAGACAACTGCACACGACCGCAGTTTCTTTTCTCCACAGTATGCTGAACATTAGTAACAGACTTTGGAAGAACTCCAAGAGAAATATTCACAATGGCTATCATTATGCTTCCTCCTCCACCCCATAGAAGGTACTACCAAATTCTCTAAAATGTCTCCAGATCCACTAATTATCGATCCCGGGAATTATGGTTAATGAGGACGAGGATTCACGTATTCTCGTCCCGTCCAGCAAGGATGTTTCCATTTGTACAGCAGTGTGAATGTCAGTACACCCCAGGAAGAAGCTTCTTCTTCCCGTCGATGTATTGTGAACGTACTCACTATGGGTAAGAAGAACCTCTCACTATAATACTGATTATAAAAGAGTTTAAGAAATTTGATTTCTTCCAAAATGTATTTATTTTCCATCTGGGGATACTGCATTTGGAACACTCGATATTCCATGGGCCATTTAACTCTGTCTGGAATATTTTGCCATACAATAGGAGTCGACATCCAGAGACTACTTGCTCGGAATAGTCCCTGGCATCACAAAGCTTATGCCCTAACATTCCGTCGATCGCTCCTTTGGTTAAGCTACCTGAAAGGTCGGTAGCCATTGTTCTTACATTTGATTGTCGAGTTCTCCTGCCTGGCTTGGGCATAACCGTCTTCACCACTATTCTCTGCTTCTGCCATCTTACAACTAAAGAAATTAAACTCAAAAATAAGAATCAAAATAAGAATAAAAATCTCAAAAACCCTTAACTGTTAGGATTTCACTGTCAAAGTTCTGTAAATGGTTCTATTTACAATTCTCGCATTTGCAATGGCACGATGTAGGATCGGTAAATGGTATTAGGTCCCGTCCTAAAATTAAAAATACCACAATCAAAATCAGGATGGGTAACTTTGTACAACACATAATACTGGTTATGTCTCAGGAGTTCATTGGGCCTAGACGAGCTCGTCGTTGAGCTCTCCAATTAAGAAACCTTCCCCATGGTTTACACCTTTCTGTGTGTGTCTTCTTACAGACCACATCTTATGAATTAAATGGTTTACCGTGATTCTGTGACTATGATAATGTCTTGCAAAATCTAGTCCTGAACATTCTAAATCTGGACAATTTAAGATATGCAAAACTCGAGAATGGCTTTTAAACAGAATATGGTTCGAACAAGCAGAATCATACCAATAAACTATATCTCATTCTTTTTCAGTTGTGACTGCAACATTTTGAAAATCATAGTAAACACATCTGAAGGTATCCTCGGATGTGAAAGCACGATGAGTTTGAAAATCTTAGTTCATAAGTATTTCGTTGAACCACACTATTTATAACTACAGGTGTTTGGCCTGTTCGAGGGCAAACAGCAGGGGGAGGTTCACCACTGTTCATATATTCATAAGCAGCATATTCCCAGGGTAATGGGTACATAGTGTCTACAAAGGGAGTGACAGAAATTTCTTCCTGATCACTCAGTTAATGTTCTGCCTCCTGACCCTTTTGACCCCTACAATGATGCTCTGTACCAATTGATTCACTTTCATCAGTATCTACTGTGTCACTACTACTTGAGTCACTCGTTGTAATCACTGAAAACACAAATAATATTGTTCAGTGTTAGATTGTTAATTGAGTTAAATTAATAGTTGTCAGAGTATTGTCCCGCCTTCTTAAGTTTGCACATGCTTCTCCAGTATTTACCTCATAGTTCACTGTTGGATATAACTGAGAATGAGACGAGGATGTTTGAGGTTGGTCCTGTCTCACTTTTGTCTTTGAGTCTTGATCTTTCACTACTTGTTTCAAGATTGTCACTATTTCATCTGAAGATGGTGTCATAGGTCGTGGAGTGGTTGTTGGTTGTCTCATAGTCGTATATAAAGTCTCATCTTCATCATTAAATGCAACATAAGACATTCCACATATGTCAGCAGAAAAATTAGAATTTCGTTGTCATTTATTCTTATAACATAAGATAATGTTACGCAACTTAATATGGCCTTGTGCCCTGATACATCTTATCAATAAGTATATCACCAAGATAAGAAACATACATCCCACAAAATAAGCCCACTTTGGTACTTCAAATGGTTCTATTTGGGGTTAAATGTAGTTTATCTAGTTCGCTTAATAGGTCATCCATTTTTAATTCATCTAAATGTTTAATAGATTTCGGAATCGCAAAATTTGTTATGTTCACTTTGTTGAACACAGGTTGCCAAACTTGTTGCTGAGTCAACAAGAAATTGGGAAAGACTGTCTTCAATACTAATTGGTACGTGATGTTATCATGGTGATGAAAGTAACTATTCAACAATAGTTGTCCACTTGTGGCAATATCGGATTCAATTCCAAGATACCAATCGGCAGCATGATTTGACGTGGTTTTGGATTCTTACATCTTGGACTCGTAATTGAGAATCACAATGGCACGTCAGTAGTGATGTACCAAAGACCTTCCTCAATACGCGTCGCAAAAGGTAAATCCATATTTAATTTAACATATAGTTTCATATTCAGAAATAATGCCAACAAGCAACTAGAAGTTGGATGTATAGTTTTGACTGCACCTCGCAATGGGCAGAACAATTTCTTATCGATACAACCATCATGACCTAATTCCAGTATATATCGGGTTCTTTGTTTGTCAACAAGTAATGTATTGGCTTCAAGTCAATAAATAGCTACCATTTTATTTGCACTATGGGATGCATTTTTACTTACATTCATGAATGGGATGGGCAAGGCTTGTATTTTGAAAATTTCAAATTGAAAATTGGTGTCAATCAACAGAACTTTCACTAGAATGACTAATTTATCATCGACAAACACTGTCGCCATTGTCAATAAATGATAATATTGCCATAACTCCTTCTGAAGTTTCAACAGAAGTTGGGTGTGTTCGTCAAGGCTATCCTGATAGCTTGTTAATACCGAAGTCGATAAAGTAGGATTGATGACCCTGGGCGATAATTTTTCATCTGCAAGCACATCCATTTGCTCATGCAGATCATGCATATAATTTTCTGCGGTGATTAACATTAATTCAATTTGAGTTAATACTGTTTCCAGTTGAGGAAAGGACTGTACAAAATGCTCTAAAAGAGTTAACGATTTTCAAGCCCTTGTAATACCAACTCTTCTTGGTTATGCAAAAGCGATACTACTCGCGATAAATTTACCATGAATTCTCTGTTTTCTTGTATGGCATGTTTTCATATTTGTTAATTTTATTAAACTTAAACATAGTTTCTGAACATGTTGTATCATGGCCTGATTTATAGACAAACGTCTTAAATTATCTTTCATCCCCTTTAAATCAGATTCAGTGGCTGTGCCAAATAGGAAACTCATTCCTTCACCTATGAAATTTGCTAAACCTCACTTATTTCGAAATGAGGGTGTATGCCCTTTCAACTTGCGGTATTTGTCCAGGTCCCCTTTTACTCGTTCGAACCGATTATTTATAAACCTGACCTCTTGGTACATATCCACAAATATCAAATGTAACGCAAGATTAAAAGTACTATTTCCAGTCATGTTTCTATTTTGTTCATAGATTTTTCTGAAATTTACATCAAGTTCCTGATAAAATTGGTTCACAAAGCACCACTTCTGCCACAAACATGGTTGTCCATTCACTTTTAACCATATAAATTTATTTTACCTTTGTAAAGATGACATTATTTCGGATTATGGTATTCCTGCTAACTGTTAATGTCAATGTCAATAAACTTCCCATAAACCAAATCAATAACATCTTGCCCCTACAACGAGAAGGAAGACACGGATTAGCATCATGAGTGATTCTCAAAACTGAGTTCCAATTTACTCTCTCATTTTATGACCAGTCAGTAAAACTCAAGAAATTTACCACACAGAGAAATCGCCAAACTGGTTGTGCAGGCCAGCAAACAACTCCACCATGTTACTTTTCTAATAAAATTATAAGTCAGTATACTTTAGTCTCATATGACGCATATCCTATCCTCCCTCATAGTCATACAGCATTTTTATTGTATTCTTACTTCACTCCTGGGTGCTCCAGGGTTGATAATTTATTCTACGACTTTCTTGCCATCCACCCTCTCTAAGGGTGGAGTGAATATTTTCAATCAAATTACCAATTTGTGTCCCATTGGACAGTCATACAGTGGGCTGTACATCTGTCACTGGGATTTTCTTTTTATTTCTTTGATTAATACTGCAGTCAGAGAAGCACTCTGACTCAGAATTAGAGTTTTCCACTTGTGGCTCAGCGCTTAACATTTCTACTTCCATCGACTCCTGTGTCGATGTAGAAGCTTGGGAAGCTTGAGCAGCTTTCTTCTGCTCTCGGTATTGTCATAATCGATGACGTAATTCTTCCATGGGTACTCCTACCTCCTCGGAAGATGAGTTTTTTTCTGACGTGTCGTTTTTCATGGATTAAAGGAGCCACAGGTATAAGCTCCTCCTCGTCACTACTACTACTGCTTTCTTTCTCCGCTTGGGGTGTTACATATCTTAAGCGGCATGTCACTCTCACCAATTCAGGCATTTCCCACAAACTTAGATTTTCCCCATGACATTTAATGAGTCTACCTGCCATTTGATCTCTGATCCTGTAACTTACAGGTCCAGTCTTTTCAATGTCACGAAATGGGTACTCCCATTTCTGTTCTAATTTACCATTTTGTCTACCATCCCTGTACAATACAGGGTCTCCCACATTAAATGTAATTTGTTTTGCTTTTACATCTCCAAGACATTTCTGTTTTTCTACTCATATTTGTTGCATTTTTTGTTGTTTCACAAATGCTTTATGTTGTTCTTGTAAAGCTATTTTGTGGGCTTTTTCTCCCACATATTTGTGTCTAGGCTTTAATACTGAGTATAATGGAAGGACCACATTTCTGGCATATAACAAATAATAGGGCGAGAACCTGGAGGACTCGCTTCCATTAAATCTGATAGCTGCCAATGATTGATTCAAGAATAAGTCCCAGATCTCCAATTCTTTGTCAGACATTTTTGCCAAAACATCATTTAAAGTCCGATGGAAACGTTCCCATTGGATTGGGGGTGATAGTAAGACGTTTTCACATGATGAATCTTTAATTGTTCAGTCAAATATCTCATTATCTCATTACAGTTCTCTGATCCATTATCAGTTAATAGTTCAAGAGGACAGCTAAATCTTGGGAAAATGTGATCGATCAACAAATCTGCAACTGTTTTGGCTCATTTATCAGGTACTGGAAATGCTTCAGGCCGTCCTGAGTACAAATCAATGAAAGTAACTATGTATTTATTTCCCGATAAGGTAGTTGGAAAAGGTCCACTCATATCTAAAGCAATTTTAGCAAATGGATAAGGTGGTCTATCGGCTTCTTGCATAGGTAATGTAAACCTTTTTGTGTTTCTTGCCCTACACATAAGGCATTTTTCAACATATTGGTATATGTTTCTGTATAAATCAGGCCAATAATATTTTTTACTAACATTACAGTACACTTTATCTGTTCCCAAATGTCCTAAGTCATCATGGTATTGTCTTAGTACATCACCCTGTAAGTGTTCAGGTATATATAACCTCACCCTAGGGTTGTCATCAGTAGCACTTATGTAGTATAATATTCCCCTTATCATCAAATACCTACTACTCGTGTTAGCTGGGATATTAGCACTTAAGTATTTCTTCTGTACTTCCATTAGTCGAGCATCTTTTTCTTGCTCTACTTTCATGTCTAGATCTTTATAATTTAAGCAGCTAAATCTTGGGAAAATGTGATCGATCAACAAATTTGCAACTGTTTCGGCTTGTTTATCAGGTACAGGAAATGCTTCAGGCCATCCAGAATACAAATCAATGAAAGTAACTATGTATTTATTTCCCGATAAGGTAGTTGGAAAAGGTCCACTCATATCTAAAGCAATTTTAGCAAATGGATAAGGTGGTCTATCGGCTTCTTGCATAGGTAATGTAATCCTTTTTGTGTTTCTTGCCATAAACGTAAGGCATTTTTCAATATATTGGTATATGTTTCTGTATAAATCAGGCCAATAATATTTCCTACTAACATTCCAGTACACTTTATCTATTCCCAAGTGTCCTAAGTCATCATGGTATTGTCTTAGTATGTCACCCTGTAAGTGTTCAGGTATATATAACCTCCCCCTATATATAACATCAGTAGCACTTATGTAGTATAATATTCCCCTTATCATCAAGTACCTACTACTCGTGTTAGCTGGGGTAATAGCACTTAAGTATTTCTTCTGTACTTCCATTAGTTGAGCATCTTTTTTTTTGCTCTACTTTCATGTCTAGATCTTCATAATTTATTTCTTCAGATTCCATAGGGGAACCTTGTTGTTCAGTTGTAACATGGGCATATTGCTTAGGGTTAATTCTATCGCTGTTTATTACTCCTACCCTTAGTGTTTTCTCAGACTCTACTTGATCCATCTGGTAATCTGGATCTGCATTTACAATTCCTTCAGGTAACCTTGACAGCAAGTCAGCACAGGTGTTTTGTTTTCCAGGTAAATATTCAATTTTGCAATTATAACTAGCTATTTTTAATGCCCACCTTTGAACTTTTGCATTATTTTGGGGTCATTTCAACATGTATTGTAAAGGAGCGTGGTCTGTTTTAATAACAAACCGAGCTCCATGCAAATAATTGTCAAACTTGTCCAAATGCATAAGATATAGCAAAAGCTTACTTTTCATAGGTTGACCATTTCTGTTTGGTGTCACCTAACTTGTGTGACAAAAATACAATCGGTTTTCATCTGGTACACCTGGAATTTGACCTTTCTTGCCTTTTTCATCAAGTGTTTTCTCCTGTTTCAGCCCATTCGGAATTTAATTTTCTAAAAACTTTTTCCATTTCTTCTAAGTTTTTATCCTGTATTACAGGTTCTACCTTCCCCACAATACAGCCCCTCTTTAAAGTATAGTGTTTGTTAGTGCTATTCACTTACATCACAGGAATATGTCCTTCATTGTTACTCACTGCACTATTACTAACAAGTAAACCTGGTTGTTCAGTTATGTAACCTTGCTTTAAACCATGATGTTCTAAATAATCAGAGTCAAAAGTTGAGCGGCCCCCCATGGCCTTTGCTGTACAGACACAAGTGGTCTGAGGTTTAAGTTCAATTTGATTTAACAATCGAATCAAACAACTAACATGTAAGTCTTTCACTATAGGTATAAGCTGTCCCTGTAATTTCAATTTTCTGAGTTCAAAGTACATGTTCACACCATTATCATTGATCCAACATACACTTCGATTAAGTTCATCTAAGACTAAGAATTCATGCACCTGAGAAATTCCATTGATCGAAAAATAAAGTTTCACTAGACCCTGGGTCTAACATCATTTCCAGTCACTCCCTCAATTCGAGGTACAGTATTTCTATCTCCCAATAACCATGGACTATGCCTCAAATTTTTCCAAAATTTTGTACTAATGCAAGAAGTTTGAGCTCCTGAATCCAATAAAGCTCTCACTCGTTGCTTCCCTATGTTAATCATGACACTATCCAAAGAAGCCAGTCCATAATTAACTTTTACTGTTTGTGAAGTCTGTTTTGGGGTTTTTAGTTCTACTTTCTGTTGCAGTAGGAAGTTGTTTTGGTTGACTTCCTGTTCCATTTTTAGTACTTTCAGATTTTTGATGAAGTGTTGGTTTCACTTCCTGTTTACTATTAAATTTCCCATCTACTTTTGTTTTTGCATTCTGCTGAACTTTTCCCTGTTTTGATTTCGGTTTAGTCTGAATGTTTACTTCCTGTTTCTGTTTCTGATTTCCATGGTTATTCCCCTGAGATTTTATCTCTGTTACTGATGTTTGATTCTCTAACAATTTCTGCTTTTGATTTTCCCTGTTCAGTGGATGATTTCTGGGATATCTTACATAATAATAATTATTTTTCTTCATATTTGCCAGTTCTATTGGGCTGAAATGTTTTTCCGGTAAAATTTGGGTACAATCTTTTGTAAAATGTGTGCCCTGCCCCCATTGTGGGCACCTGTTGCACATTTTAATCCCTTCACAACACCGGGTATAGTGGTTCTCTCTCCCACATTTTTCACACTCATGGTCTGTCCTTAGGGGATTCATTTCAACTGGATCTATCTTTACACTTTGTGTGGGGTCCCTCCCTGTTCTAGCAATTGGGTCAGCAATTGACTCTAGAACAGGGTTAGCTGTTTTTGTTTTACTAGGGTTTGGGTTAACATTTACATTAGAGTTTGAAACTTTCTTTGTTTTACTGCTAGGCTTAGTTTCCTTCCTTACTTTCTTAACTTGTTGTTTATTAGTGAAAGGAATAGTTCTTAATTTTACCTTAAAAGTATTAATATTATGTCCCTCAGTATTACACCTTTTACAGTATACCAATTTTCCTTGTTTCACAGTAGGGGTTATTATTTGTTGAACATTTAGTCCTGTTTTATAGGCTGCCTGTTTCTAGGTTCTGGTTTTCTAGCTTGCCTCTTTCCATTAATTTCACTATGTTGTCTATTAGTATATATTAATTTTTCAGATTTTACAGTTGATGAACTCGAGTGTCCTGAAGGTAGCACTGGTTTTAAACTTTTTACTCCCGGTGAGTTATGTATCTGTCCCACTTTTCTACTACTTCTACTATATTCTCTGTTATGTAACTCATTACATGTATTACTTTGTGCTAATTGTGTTCTATTCCAATTCTGATTTTTATGAACATTATTTTCTGATTGTTTCACAGAACTGGATTTACTGGATTTATCTGAATATGGATCATAAATAACACTGGGGTAATTATTTGAATACTACCATTTGCAATTGTGAACAGAATAATTTGAATCTGGTTTTGTTATCTCCTTACACTTTTGACATTTTCTTAAGGTGACTGTATTGATTGAGACTCGACCCTTTACCCTACAAGGATCAAGTTTTACTTGTTTAAATTAACCCTGCAAGAGGCAGCATAGTGCCCTACCTGACCACAGCAAAAACAAGCTCCTGGACTGAATCTAGTCTGTCCCATGCCGTCGGTATGTGCTTGTTGTTGTTGGGGTGGGGCCTGCACCTCTAATGTTCTCACTTGTCACGTAATTGTCGCCCTACAATCGCGTTTGTAGTGCCCTGGTCTCCCACAGAGATGGAAAATGGGTCTGGGGTATCTGGGGTATTGATTAACCCTCTGCTGAACAAACTTTTGCTTTGATACTGTTGATGTTGATATCTCAGCTGATCTTGCCTATATTGTTGACCTTGCCTTTTGAATTTGATAATTTTGCCTTCCAGTGGTCACTAAATGCACGTGATTTTTCTGTTGGGTCGCATCAACATCCATGGGGACACCTACATTCCCCAGGCTGTTATCCCTTTTTGGATAATCGTAGTTTTGTAGTCCTCCTGCCTCACCCCGGGCTTTATGCTTGTGTTTCACTCCCGCTTCAAATATTGCCATCAACATAGCCTTGTTGAGCGTCTAGGGCTCCTTTCTATTTAATTTTAATTGCATGTCGGGCTGACATAGTCCGTCAGTGAAATAATCTGCCAACATTTTTGGTTCGGATTCCCCATCAATTTGTTTTCCATACATGTCTTTGGCGAGATCGAGTAATCGTTCGCCGCAAGACACTATGGTCTCATTTTTCTCTTGCTTCATATGGCGCAAATAACTTCTCGCCATACTTTTGCCAATGATTTCAGAATATCTCCCCTTGAGTTCCTTCTGCAGCTCTTCCCTCCGTATCTCAGGTTTTTGTTCAATTTGCTGTAAAATAAAATCACTGACTGCATAGTCCCTAGTTTGAGCAGCAATAAATTTTCTTTGTGATGAGGGAATGTTATTAGTTGTCCAATACAGGCTCAAGGTTTTAATCCACACGCGATAATTCTTTGGATTACCATCAAATCTGCAGATATGGGCCTGGAGGGCCTGAGTTTGCGCCACGTGAGCTGTGGTAGCAGTATTTCTGCTACTAGCCAGAATAGTTTTGTGCATTGAAGTTGCTAGCTTGCAATAGCTTCCGCCCTTTGCCTAATTGCTACCTCATCCATTTTTCTGCTCATAATATATGTAAAATATCAAAAATGTTACACTTACAGTTTGTTGACTGTTCTGGCTGTTTGTCGAATGTTGTTCCACCACATTCTTCCTTCCAGGAATTTGCACTTTTTCGCGAGTACTACACAATTAGGACTATCGCGCACTATTACTTATGATGCATTTTCATTTTCCACCACTGTGTGTTTTTGTTTAAACACTGTATTTGTTTTCACCACTGCGCACGGTTTGCTACCTGTATGATTGTTGGTACTGTTGAGCTTTTGGAGCTCAGTTGCATCGCTGGCTACTGGTACGTTGTTGCCCATGGGTACTGGACTGGTTATGGTCACTGATTTTTGCAAAATCTGCAGATATGGCACCAATATAAATATTTGTCCGTTGTGGAACAGAAGGAAAATGTTTATCGATCTATGATCATAAAGTTTGATTTCCACGTTGTGATTACTGGGAGTTCTGTGAGGATCCACCAACCTGTAGTGTTTGTGTTTCCTTGCCAGACGATATCAGACACAGGCTCCAGATTCTGGGTTCAGTAACTTCACGAACTTGTCATGTACATAAGAAGGAAGACCAGTTTCAAACTATCTATTATTTTATTTAAAATTCAGCATCAAAATAAAAGTGTGACTGACTGTCATTGTCTCTGGTGTAAAATGTGCAATTTACAAGCAACAAAGTTGATACCTTAAACTCAGTGGCGGCATCTAGGTTTCTTCTTGTGGAGTTGATCTACATATATCAGGAGCCCAGAGGCAACTTGTTTAAGCAGTTAGAAATTGGTGCTCATATACACCAAATTTCTGATGCAATACTTGGGGTATGCGACGACCGACAGCAGTTTCTCCCTGACCTCAGGGAAACTAAGGAAAAGTCCCCTGACGAGGTGGTCGCCATTTTGTAGAGTCTTATACTGCTATGCAGACTGTCGATCAGTCTGCATGCAGTCCATGGAATCTCGGTTCTCAAATAGTATTCCGCCGGGCGCCAGTTAACCGGCGGAATGTCCCGGTGACTGGTGCTAAATTGCAACTCAGCATCCCCAGTTCAATGGGGAGTTTCACCAGGTACAAGTTATGATTTGTTAGACAGTTCGAACACCAACATCCCAGTATTTATTTATTTATTTATTGATGTTTTAGGTCACATATTTATGCACAATGGCTAATCATGACCGTGGCAGTTTTACGGGTGGAGGAAGCCGGAGTACCCGGAGAGAACCTCCGAGCAACGACGAGCAGCTGCCAGCTCCCCAACATCGTAACTCCGCACTGCAGCACAGGCAGGGTGAGATTGGTTGAAGACATGCGTACCATCGACGTGCAGTACGCCTTAGTACACGGCGTCATCGTGCCCCCACACGGGCAATGGAGATGAAGTGTCTTGCCCAAGGACACAACGCGGTTGCCGCAGGTGGGATTCGGACCGAGGACCTCTCGGCTTGCAGCCTGCACCTCTACCTACTGAGCCACCGCGCTCCCCAACATCCCAGTAATACTGCCGAATGTTATTGTCCCATCTGTCAACAAATCCTCAAATGTTACTACTTGTTGAGAATATTGGCTCGCAAAGGTATGCCTGATATTGTCAACAGAACATCTGACGTGTACCCACAGAGTATGCCTGTACTCTGGTCGCGTCTTTCATACAATTCCATGTAATTTAGTTGTTATGTTTAAATCTGTTCCACAACTATGGAAATCAGTTGAAACCTTAAATAAACTTGAGTCTATTGAAATCTATTGAACTCCCAAATCCCAAATAAAACCCGAGCTTACATAACCCCTGTGGGCTCACTTCGCAACAGGTAGAGCAACATCTTCCAAACTATGCTCGGCGGTTGCTCGTCCAAAGACGGCTGTGCAAACACGGGTACGGTACGAGGATGAGTACCCACCAATACCCGTAGCGGGTAATAGGATTCCAAACCATGTAACACCACAGCCCCCACTTGGGAGAGCCAAAGGTAGAGCTAGATCACCAATAAATAAATTGCCCAGTATGGGCAAGCGTCAAACTGGATCCTTACTTATAGGGAGAACGATTACACTACTTCCCTCTGGTAGCAAATGGGCCAATAAGAAAAAAGGTACTAAATCACCCAAGCAGGGTGATGCAATATCACCTGAATCTGAGAGGAAAAGGGCGCAGACACCACCTAAGAACATATCTCACACAACTTCTTCAAATGAGAATATGCACCAATCACTGAGCAAGAATACGACCCAAACAGTGAGCAAAACTCTTGCATCATCTCTGCAGGGTAAAATAGATTCCACCTGTGGTGGATGTTAAAAATTGGCAAGAGCCACCTGTAAAAAGGCAAAAGGTTTAGGTAAATCCTCCAGGCAGGAGGATACATCACAATCTGCAAATGGGAATCTCACATCATCCGAGTTGGGTGATAAGAAAATTGTGCAGCAATCGCCTATGCAAAGGAAAAAATCAGTGAAGTGGCAAGAAGATCTAGAGGGCATACATATTGTCCAGGGTACAGGAAGCAAGCCCTTCACATCTTCTACGATAACTAAAAGGTCAGCGACCACATTAACTAAATTCAGTGTGCAAGACCCAGCCTTGGTGGAGATTGAAGACCCAATGGAGATGGAACACGAATCCTCCATTATTGATCATGACGACCATCCAGAATTAAACATCCCAAAGGGAGTATTTGCTACTCTCCGTAAGACTGACACCAAGCATGTTTCTGGATATGCCACTTCCTCAGTTGGGCCTCAAAAAAGGCCAGCCAATAGATCTTCTTCACCTTCAGCCTTCTCTCAGAGGACAGTCATGGCTACCGAGCACAGTCTGGTAGTGCATCAAGAAGTTCTCTTTCAAAAAATGTCTTCGGCACCTTCTTTGTGTCCTGTAAGGGATTGTGAGCTGACCACAAAAAATAAAGCGACACATGTCATTCATCATCTCGCACCAGCAATGCATGGTATGGATAAGGGCGTCCCTGACCGCAAAACGTAGAAATGAGCAGATAACCATACTGAAATATATTGCTGGGTACGCTCTGGGCGAAAAATCAACTTTGTTCAACCTAGTAAATTTTGTTCGTCACATTCGCTTCCCACCCAGTTGTTCCATAGACGATCGTCTATATCAAAACATGCTTGCCCTGTCCAAAGACAATCAATGGTTGATACTTAGCTATTTTAGCCTCCATCCACCCAATTAACCTGCTGTCATGATACACTACAGGGTGATGGCAAGTCTGTTAAACATGTTGCTTGGAAATGAACGGGCTATGATACAAAACTGAGGTGGACATCTGTCAAGCCACGATGCTTGGGCCACGGCCCGGGAAGCTAAAAGGAGAAGAACAAATTTTCTCTCCATTTTGGTGACCTCATCACCTACAACACAGTCAACACAAGTGTCAACACCTTGGGCAGACGTTGCTACACCGCAGACTCTGGCGAGCAGTCAGAACCCTCCAGTACCAAATGTGATTCCGGCAAATCGTCGGAGCTTGACAAATGAGAAAAATCAGATGAACATGTATGGTCAAGAACAGGACAAGTGTAATACAACTTTGGAGTGCCATCAAATTCATACCCCAAAGCAAGTTGCCTATGATAGCCACTTCCATCGTAACCGCTGTTCGAAGAAATTGTTTCGCCGGCTGGGGCATCGATAGAGGAGATAGTATCTCATCCTCACCCCACTCCACCATCTTACCCTGTCCAAGTAATTGGAGGAATAGATTATGTTGCGACCCAGAGGACTATTCGTCGCAAGTGGGACTTGCTCACCCCCAATAGAAGCTGGCATTTGGTATTCATCCAAAACGTATAGAACAGTTAACTCCTAACACTTTCAACCAGTTGGCTCATTTAGTAGATAACCCTGCTGTTGCAGCTTTTGGCGAGATACGATTGGATAGAACAATGCCCCCATCCCTATAGAGTAGGCAAGATGGCAAACTCCGCAGGCTTCTGACCCTTTGTCGCCCATCTCAGTCTGTAATCCTGCATATTAGGGGACCAATTGGAGACCATCCCAGTGCGGATGCAGGATTCCACGCCTTTGAATTAGTTCTATCCCAGTGCCCCCCCCCCCCCCCAACAAAAAAAAAATACATTTGCATTGCTTCACAGGGACAACGGTGTTACTAAAAAGATGGGAGCACCAGTTCCCCAACTGCTATTTTGGGTTCACTGCTGCAGTCACCACCTTTAGCGTCCTACAGCAGATGCCACAACAAGCCCGAAGCGACAGGATTCTCATAGAAACCGATGCACCTTATTTCGGACAGCAGTTGATGGGTCCAAAAGTGCCCCCCCCCCCACCCCCCCCCCCCCCCCACCCCCAACTCCCGCATACGTTGGTGACGTGGCTGTGCGCGTTGCACAGATCCGACGGGAGCCAGTAGAATATCTTCTAAAGAATGCTAATGAAAACCTGAAACGTTTATACTTTCAGTAAACTGATGAAGCAGTTCCCCATTTGTTGCGAGGACCACCACATACGGGGTAGCGCCGTTGTTTTCCGGCTAGCTTACCGGTAAACAAAGTAGTTTTCCCCGTGCGCTGTGGGTTTCCAGTAGGTAAGGGTACCATATTTGTCGGTACCATGTGTTCTATGGACAAAGAAAAAAACAATACTCTGACCTGCCGAATAATAGTCATATCATAAGTACTAATTTTGAAGACAAATTTAAAGAATCACTTTTATTTGGCATTGAAACGATGAGTAAAAAGGTCATCACTAGTATTTGGCCAACACTGTTGTTTGGCAGATGAGAGTTACCCCTAATAAGCATAAAACCATCTCCCGTCTACCTCGGGACTTGCTATGGTTAAGCTGTCTTGCCCGTAAGCTTTGCGGGTTACAGTCCAGGAAAAAGTGTTACCCCGTTTTTTGCGGGATTTGAACCATGCTTCCCTTATGAGGCATTCTAAAAAAGGAGGGGGGGGGGGGGGGGTGTGGTATATTTAGGATATCCCGTTGTGGAAATCCTGACGTCACGATCAGGATTTTCTGGAGTTTCCTGAACATTTCAATTTCATTGGTCAGCGATGTATACCAGTGTGCATTTCTGGGAGAAACCCGAGGAGCAGCGGCACTTCGAAATATATTTCCACCCAACAAGATGTCTAATTTGATGTATTCATTTTGAATGATTGCTGCTGTAATAACTTGTATTGATGTATGTATGTCTTCATATCGAAGAAAACTACAGTTCGTAAGTCAACTCCGAGGTAACTCGCATTCTATTTTCGATTCCCCCGCGTAGAATCGCCCCACGTCCCGAACGATTCTACACCATCCAGCGTTTTCGTCACTCGGCGCTTTCGCCACCCGGCGTTTTCGTCACTGCGTTTTTGTCATTCGACAATTTCGCCACACGGCGCTTTCTTCACCCAAAGTAATATTCCTTGCATAAATATATTGATGCAAATAAATAGTTTATAAATTAACATAACTTCCACCCTGTAATGGTTTTGTGTAGTCATTTTAGTATGACCGTTTGCATGAATCAATAAAAAAAGAACTACAACAACAACACAAGCATCGTGACTGTTTTATCGAACATCACTCCTAAAGTCAACTATATCTATTTGACAGAGCCACCCCAGTGGCGACGAGTCGGGCGAATTCAACGCACAACCCAATCTTCGTTATCTCTACCGAGATTATAACTTTCAACCATTCCTACGCTGTTTGTATTTTCGGACAATTTTATGGTATCTCATACTTTCGTAGCGACAACACAAGTTTTTGCATTTTTTCCAGAAAACTAACCAATGTACGTATTTTAGGAAAGCTCTAGCACTGTTAAAACTACAACCAACATTTTTGGGGGGAACTGGAAAAAAGAAAAAAAAAATTCCATGTTTTTGGGTCGGGACGGCAGCTTTTTTTGTCTGTCAAAATCACTAAGTCCACACATGGATGTCATGCAGTTACTCTTTGCTCAAAATTTCATACTTTGAGATGTGTCAAGTGTGGTAACAGTTAATATTGCAATATATATTACCTGTATTAGAGAAGTATCTTCAGATCACCTGCCTGATATTCCTTCATCAGCTGGTATGTGTATATAGCGATGTCCCCTGAGTATTTTATATTGTACCAGTCTGGATATCCCCTTGCAAACATGCATGATTAGTTTTTGTCACAAGCTCTACCAGGGGCGTAGCTATGGGCGGACTGGGGACAAGCCCCCAAAAGTTTGTTGCCCCCCCCCCCCAAAAAAAAAACTGGTTGACGTGAACAATGAGGGAGAATTTTGGCTGATCGGCGTGCCTGTAAATGCTCTCAGGTGCTAACAAAATGCTTGGAAATCGCTCCTAGAGCGCTGAAATATGGAATATTTTCCGGGGGGGGTGCAGACCCCCCCCCCCCCCCATCTATGGGAGGGTACACCCCCTCCCGTACCCAACCCCTCCTCAGGCTTTCAGGAGATGCCTTCGGCATCTCAACCCAGGAATCCCCATGTAAAGCTCATTTCATCCTAGCAGAATGTCTCAAACAACCAGTTGGGCCGTTCCGTCATCTCTGCGTACATCTTAACATAATGCTAAAATAGTATCATTCTTTCTTTCTTTCTTCATATAATTGCTGCCTTCAACAGGTTGATGATTATGCAATGAATTCAGGGGGTTGTGGGATGAATCTCTTCAGCTCCCCTCTAGGCTACCACAGATAGATCTTTAGCATGCACAGGGTGTGTCTCTCCCTGCACAGAGGTCAGCCATTTTACGTCCCCACCCGATAGGACGGTACACTGTGGCAGCATCAACCCCGAAATTGATGCTGACAGAGGGTGTTTGGTCAATACGGAACCTCTCCCCGACCGTGGATTAAATACACGAACATGGGTTACACACTTAAATTTGCAGGACTTATCTCCAGGTTGCGCAAAGTTTTAACTCTGGTAGGCTTGTGGTAAACTGCTACCTTTCAGCTAGAAATGTGGGGCCGAATCTTCCAGGGCAGCATCGTTTTGGGGCAGATTCCACCTGGGGTCGAATCGCCATGTATCCCACTGTGGCAGGGTAGTTGCTTTTGATGAGCCATAACACCATGAAATTGAAAACCAAAATGGAAATAAATATATTCACCATGTAGGGAATGGAATTATCTATCACATCGCTCGTGTGTTATTGGGAGTTATTGAATATTTGTTGACGTTTTCCATGCACGAAAATAGGCTATGTTTCGTTGATCAATACAAATATAAAAATCACAAACCTTGAAATATGACCCAATAAAAAATAAACAATGATGTTTAAAATATATTGTTGGTTATTTGTTTTCAAGGTATTCATCGTCTAAGTGTTTGCGTAATCACAATGGGAATCGATGGGGTCATTTGTTTATCTCAAAATGGTGGCCCCCATGACGCGATTCCAACAAAAAATTATTCATTTATCGGCGACAGAATATCAACTTATAGTCACTTAAATTTGTATTAAGCACTTTCTGTGAGTTTATATACATGTTATTCCTCAAACTTTTGTTTAGGTTTTCCGTACTTTGTTGAATTTTGGTCTATTTACTGCTCATAAACTTACACGTTTTGCACTATGACAGATATCGTAACCGGAAGTGGCCAACCGTTGTTGTCGCTAACTTTCGTGGTACAGTGTCTGACCTTTTTCGCGATGGCGATGACCTTGCCGTCATATCCGCGATTCGACTGTTCCGCGGACAATGTTGGTTTAAGATGGAAAAAATGGATCAAGCGCCTTGATGATAATTTATTTACGGGACATGAAATTTCAAACCCCACCAGAAAACGGGCCCTAATGCTCCATTACGGGGGCGAGGACCTCAATGACATTTTTGATCTTCTTCCTGAATCTACACTGACCCCGGCACCGGGCGTAGAAGATGATGACGTTTTTCGAAGGGCTGTCGACGCTCTAACTTTATATTTCAATCCAAAACAAAACGTGGAGTATCAAAAGTATGTGTTTCGACACTGCAAACAATCGAGTGCAGAAACAGTGTCCCAGTATAATACGCGTATACGACAACTGGCTGGAACATGTGGTTTTTCCGAGCCGGATGCCGAAATAAAATCTCAGCTGATATCTGGCAGTCGTAACGATAGAGTCACCAAGAAAGGTTTAAGTGACCCCACAATTACTTTAGACCAGTTGCTGGAATATGCCAAGTCACTAGAACTGACCGATAAACAAAACAAAACAATGAAAGCAGATTCCAGTGGTAGTAATTCTACGAATGTGCACCATCAAGAAGTGGATTTCATAAATTCTCAATATGATCGTACACGTAAATCTCGACCCAAAAAGGACTATACTGTTAACAAATGTTTCAACTGTGGAAGAAAATGGCCCCACAGTGGCGGACAGCATAGCTGCCCAGCATTCGGTACTTTATGCAAGAACTGTGGTAAACGCAATCATTTTATGGAGGTTTGCAAATCACCAGTGACCCATAAACCAAGTCAGAACACAAGTGGTCCCAATAAATCAAAACGTGTTTTCCAAAGACGACAACATGCGCGTCAACGCACTAACATGACGACGGAAGCAACCGGTTGTGATAACAACTCCGGCAGTGAAAATGAATATGTTTTCACATGTGATATCCCACATTCTGAAAAGAACAAGCCCAAATTTACCGTTAAAGTTAATAACCTTGAACTGCCGGCTATCGCTGACACGGGCTCTACCTGCTGTATCATGGGTTTTCAATCCTACCAAAAGTTACGACCCCAACCAAAATTGGAAAGTACACACACAGCTATAACAGCATATGATCACAGCAGGTTGCTTTTGGCAGGACAATTTGCTGCCACCATATCTTTTGAAGCTGTGAGTGTTAATGCTCCTGTCTATGTCATAAAAGCGAGCAACATTACATTGTTAAGCTGTGAAATCTCACAAAAACTTGGTCTTATAGAGGTTATCAGATCGAAACAGGTCTATTACAATGATGACAATTGTGTTAACGATTATATCCATGATCATAGCAAAATGTTTCATGGCATAGGTAAATTCACAAAAGGTTCTGTTAAGTTAGATATAGATAGTTCTGTCAAACCCGTCATACAACGATGTAGACATATTCCCTTTCATACAAGGCAGAAAGTAGAAGATGAACTCTGCCGTCTAGAAAGCGATGACATAATAGAACGTGTTGACACACCTACAAATTGGGCGTCCCCGATTGTGGTAGTACCCAAACCGAAAGACCCAAGTAGTGTCAGGATATGTATTGACATGAGAATTCCTAATACTGCCATTACACGAGAACGCCATGTCACCCCCACAGTGGATGACATCGTTAATCGTCTTAATGGTGCCAAGCATTTTTCAAAGATTGACCTGCGTAAAGCCTATCACCAAATCGAACTCGATGAAAATTCGCGTGAAATAACTACATTTCAAACTCATCTAGGGCTATTTAGATACAAGAGGTTATTTTTCGGAATTAACACGGCCTCAGAAATTTTCCAAAAGAAAATACAGCAAACCATTGAACCAGTTGACAATGCTCTTAATCTTTCAGATGACATTTTAGTATATGGAAAGTCACAAAAAGAGCATGATCAGAGTCTTATTGCAACATTTGAATGTTTGAGAAAGGCCGGTCTAACTGCTAATCTGGAGAAAAGCGAATTCAATAAAACATCTATTGATTTTTACGGACTTCGCTTCTCTGCAGATGGTATGACTATAGACCCCCAAAAGATAGAGGCTTTTCAGAAATTGGACAGTCCCAAGTCAAAACAAGAGGTTCAAAGCGTTTTAGGAATGTTAAATTTCAGCGCTCGTTTCCTACCGCAGATGTCAACATTAACTGCCCCTCTAAGAGACTTAACACATAAAGATGTTAGATTTGAATGGGGAAAGAAGCATGAATGTGCTTTTCAGGAAATCAAAGCCAAAATAGCCAAATCACCCACTTTGTCATATTTTAATGTTAAGGCACCAACACAGTTATATGTCGATGCGTCACCAGTAGGACTAGGCGGGATTTTGGTGCAAGAAGACAAAATAATTGCCTTCGGAAGTCGTTCATTAACTACGACAGAACAGAAATACTCTCAATTGGAAAGAGAGGCCCTAGCTATAGTATGGGGATTAGAACATTTTCACCTGTATGTGCATGATCAACCAATAATTGTTTTTACAGACCATAAACCCTTATTAGGCCTTCTTGGAAAGGTTAGTGCTAAATTACCAGCACGTTTAGAGAGATGGTCATTACGCCTTCAGACGTACAATTATAAGCTTGAATACAAAAAGGGTATACACAACCCTGCAGATTACCTTTCCAGACACCCTTTGGATAAGACGAATCAAGCAGATTTAAATTTACGCACTACAGAGTACACCAGTTTTCTTGTAACTTAAGCCGTTCCTAAATCAATGATTTTACGTGACATTGAAGCTGAAACTACATCAGATTCTGTTTTACAGGAAGTCATTGATAGGGTTCGCACAGGAAATTGGAGGAAATTGAATAACGAAATTTCACCGTATGCTAAAATACAAAATGAGCTATCTGTACATGATGGGAAATTATTGTTAAAGGGTAGCAGAATTGTTATCCCTCAGAAGTTGCGCCAACGTGTAGTAGATATTGCCCACGAGGGACATCAAGGAATCTATAAAACAAAAATGCTTTTAAGGGAGAAAATATGGTTCCCTGGACTTAATACAGCTGTAGCTAACACTATACAAAAATGTACCCCTTGCCAAGCAATTGTATATAGACCAGTAAGAGAACCCTTACAAATGACTAAATTGCCTAGCAAAGTGTGGTCAGAGGTTAGCATAGATTTTTTCGGACCCCTACCAAATGGTCAGTATTTACTTGTAATCATAGATGATCACAGCAGATTCCCTGAAGTAGAAATATGCACATCAACGTCTGCTAAAGCTACGATACCTAAACTGGATCGTGTTTTTTCTACTCATGGTATACCAGACATTGTCAGATCGGACAATGGTCCTCCTTTTCAGAGTATGGAGTTTAGACAATTTGCAGAAAGTTTCGGGTTTATCCACCGTAAAGTATCCCCACTTTGGCCTGAGGCAAACGGTGAGGTCGAAAATTTCATGAAACCTCTCAAAAAGGCATGCACCGCTGCCCAAATGGAAAGCACACCATGGAAGCAAGTCATGTACGCCTTTTTGAGAAATTACAGAAACACGCCTCACTGTTCTACCAAAGTCCCACCGTCACAGTTGCTTTACAGTAGGGCTGTCAAAACAAAATTACCACAAATTTCCGACAAAGTAAATCATTCTGTCAAACAAAAGGTAAAAGTCAATGACTTAAAAGCAAAAACCAAAATGAAGGTCCATGCAGAGGCCAGACGGAACATTAATAAATGTCATATAAAGGTGGGAGATAAAGTTCTTCTAAAACAAAAGAAAAAGCAAAAGTTAAATCCAACATATGACCCTAACCCATTTTATGTTATAGATAAGAAGGGCTCCATGATAGTGGCTAAGAGGGGGCAAGAGGTAAAAGCACGAAATTCCTCTCATTTTAAACCTGCGAACATACGAGATGAACCCACTGTAGTAGAAGATGAATGGGATATTGATATAAACACTGATCGAGTTGATTTACCCATTTCAGAAAATACAGGTAGCCCCAAAATAATTATGTCACCCAAAAGGTACCCTTCCAGGTCAACAAAAAGACCTACATACCTTAAGGACTATGTTTGATTGATTTGAATGACTATGTTATTTTACAGTTTTGTTTCACTAAATATTATTCTCAATATGTTTATTTTGTTTCCCCAAAAAAGGGAGAGATGTAATGGTTTTGTGTAGTCATTTTAGTATGACCGTTTGCATGAATAAATAAAAAAAGAACTACAACAACAACACAAGCATCGTGACTGTTTTATCGAACATTACTCCTAAAGTCAACTATATCTATTTGACAGAGCCACCCCACACCCATAGTGTATTGAACTCTGTTGACTTATTGTAATAACATTCTTCTCAAGCCGTGGATAGCAGTGATGAATTGCTGTAACAACACTGCTGCGAACACTGGAGTTTATATGCCCAGTTTATGGCAGGCGCGAAAAAGCAAACAATAATTGCGAAGGACATCACATTTCCTGAATGAACAAACATCCAAGGTGAGATAATGTTCAGACATTAATTTTATACTAATGCAGTGTATTCAGGAAATCTAAAATTGTATTTCCTTACGTCACGAGAGGCGATTCCACGATGGACGGAGCTGATTGGCTAATCTGATTGTCTCTGTGGATCAAAGGAGAGTTTCCAGGGTGGAGGCGCATTCGAGAACAGACCATCAAATACATCTTCAAACTCGAGAATTGTAATTTGTTGGACAAATTACGGGCTTTCCCAACTTTTTAATGTAAAAAGGCAAACTGTATTGTACACAAAACTATCGATCAGTTTTGAAAACAGAAAATTTAGTGGAAATCAAAGTTTTGTGATGCTACTAGTTTTTATGCAGCCAAAACAGATATTTGAGATACAGCAAGACACCAAAACATTTAACACAAAATTTGCTCTTCAATAATTACAGAATATCTTCAAAGAAAGCAAAACAAGCGATGTCCTTTCTGCTGTGGAAAAAATTAGTACATATGAATTATGGGCGTATGTGCCGGGGTTTCATGAAGGACTGTGCCCCGACCCACCCCTGAGTCAGGAAGGAGCCGATTTTTCAGCCAATATGCCAGAAGATTTCGGACAATTTAGTTGCCAGAAATGACCACAAAACATTTGGGTTTTCCACACAAAATGTTGTTTTCCTATCTCATCACTTAGAAGTTGCAAGTAAACTGACCATTTACTGTACAAGTTGATTCAGTGGAACCATACCCACGTTAATATTATTCATTTATAATCACACAGGTACATATAAAGAGTTCTATTACTGCATATTACGGGAGCACGGTGGCTCAGAATGTAGAGATGATTGTTGCAATCCAAGAAGTCCTCGGTTCGAATCCCGCCTGTGGCAACCACATTGTGTCCTTGAGCAAGACACTTCATCCCAATTTAATTTCCCACGGGGGGGGGGGGGGGGGGGGGGGGGGGAGGCATGATGGCGATGTGTAGTAAGGGTACTTTGAGGGTGCACTTGTCTTCAACCAATGCTAACCCTGCTTTTGTGGAGTTAGTATGTTGGGGAGTCTGAGTCGCTTGCCATTGCTCGGTGGTTCTCTCCAGGTAATCAATGGGAGGGAGACCCCCCCCCCCTCCCTCCCATACCCACATTTGGCATTTCCTCCTGAGATTCAACTTTTTCGGGCTAAAAGGGTTCACCCCCCCCCCCCCCCCCCCCCTGAAAAATAGCCCTTTACGCCTATGCAATGAATACCTGGACTTGAATAAATACCTATATTATGGTCATGATATAGTTGTAGATGCTGAAAGTGACCTTAAATATCAATAATTAATTTATTCTCTATCATTTTGTCTGTTTGTGAATGTGTGGGATTTGTCAACAAACGAGGGTAAGCTTCCTACTCCATGATTTCACAATTTTTCCAACATATCTGTTTCAGATACAATGAAATACATGTAATATGAGTTACTGTCACACACAAATTAGTTGTTTATTTGATATGGTTTTAACCATCTAGAGAGCTAATATACACAGTGATGGGTACAGTTCAAGTCAAAATGAGTTCATTAAAGGGATGTTGAACAGCTTGTTAATATTTCTTGCATTACATTGCTACTTTGCTATTTATTGACAGAAGGATTTCACAGAGGGTTTCCCTGACGGTATTTATTTATTGGTGTTTACGGTCACATACTTATCCACAATGGCTAATCGTGACAGTGACAGTTTTACGGGTGGGGGAAGTCGGAGGGGCCAGAGAGAACCACCAGCATCGACGAGCAACTGTCAGCTCAACATTCTAATTATGTTCAAGCTCCGCTGAAGCAGGGTACCAGCGGTTGAAGACATGTGCACCATTGACATGCAGTACGCCTTAGTACATGGCATCATCGTGTCCCCATATTGGCAACCGGGATAAAGTGCCGTGCCCAAGGACATTACGTGGGTCGTCCCAGATAGGGATCAAACTCTGGACCTCTATCACAGAAGTCAAACAGTCTACCACTGAGAAAATGTGCTTTCTTTCCTGGCGGTATTCACATTTGTACGGCCAAACTGGTGTTGGATAACACGGAACACCAAAACATATAACACAAAATTTGTTCCCCATTGATTTTTGAAAGCAGTTTTGGAAAGCTCAAAGAGCTCTTTCCTTTTTGTTTTTGGACAAGTGAGTATTCACTCAAAGTCATTTTTTTGCTGACAGTGCTATTTTTAAGTGGCCAAAGCACATGTTTCATTAAGTCCCAGAACATAACTAAAGCCGGATTTATTGATTAAACATCTCTGCATATATCAAAGCAAAGTGTCTCAAATTAACCCATTCCAAAATGATAGTAGAGAGTAACCAAAGTTGGATAATTTGGGTATTTCCAAATGGTACACTTATTCTCACTCTCATTGTGCTTGAGGGTCAAATCTGAGATTGAAAAGGTATACCGATCTTACTCAGGGAAGGCGAGTACAGAAAAGTACGAAATTAATCAGAAAATGAATTTTGTCTGACAGTACTAATATTTGTACGAGCAAAACTGGTACTGGATTTATTTATTTACTAGGTTTTAACGACACATTAACAGCCAATGTCATATTATGTCGGTGACAGTTGTATGGGTGGAGGAAGCCGGAGTACCCAGAGAGAACCACCGAACAATGACGAGCAGCTGCCAGCTTCCCAACATAGTGCCTCCGCACTGTAGCATAGGCAGGGTTATAATTGGTTGAAGACATGCGCACCATCGACGTGCAGTATGCCTCTTTGCGGACAATCGGGGTGAAGTGATCGGGACATGATTAGAATATATCCGACAGATACAATGTCGGATATATTCCAATTATGTCCCGACCATGCAAGGCAGCAACTTGAAATTCTCAGAATGTTTCCTACTGTCCCTGCCCGACAGTTTAGTATCTTTGTCAAGTGCCGAGACCGCGTAGAAATACCGTGGATCAGGTGGAAACCGAGCGCACGATTCGTCCCTACTTTATTCTCAATTCAACGACTTTTCCATTCATTATTTACCTGTCACCGGCTGAGTTAGGTATATATTTGTCTATTTGATTAACTTTTCAACCTTACCTATTTGCGGCTTCATGTAGCACCACTGAAAGGCCACTGCACGGTTACCAATATATTCAGGGATTGATTTTACGAAAATAACAAATATTCCGACTATACCCACATGGGAACTCCTAAATATGCCAAGGGTTAAACTTTTGATAATGACGTATAAAACAGAAGTTGTCGTGCTATGCTTTCTGCATGCAGGCATTGAAAACATTCAGCGCTCAATGAATTGGGAATGGAGTAAATTGTCACTTAAACCTACGAAATTCTGAAAAAATGAGTTTTTTTCGACGGCATCTACCGTTATGCATCTGAGATAGGGATTGCGTTAAACTTTAGAGCAACCTTATAGCAGAAAATATTCTTGGAATTGAACTGTGAATCCGAATTTCGAAAGCATTTTCTGATATTCTATTCCAAACTACCACTGCACGCTTATCAATATTCAGTGATTTTATGAAAATTAAAATTATTCCGACCATACCCATATGGACAGTCTCAAATCTGCCAACTGTTAAACTTTTAATAATGACATATAAAACAAAAGTTGTCATACTATGACTGCTGCATACAGCCATAGAAAAGGTTCAGCGCTCAATCAATTAGGAATGGAGTAAATCGTCACTTAAACTTACCAAATTCTGAAAACGAGAGTTTTTTTTACTGCACCTATCTTTATGCAAAGAGAACGAGCATAGGGTTAAGCTTTACAACCAAACTTACAACAGCAAATATGCTCGGTAGGCAATTGTAAATACGAACATGTAAATCATTTTTCGATATTCTTTTCGAAAATGGAAAAAAGTGAGCTCCAAATTAGCCAATTTTATGAAGAATTTTAGGGCACTCAAATTCAAGGCCTCGAAACTGGGTGAAGGTTAAAACTTTGAATAAACTATATAACAGCAAAATTGTTCTTGGATGAAGGCCCAATCCTCTCATGGAAAAGGTTTTGAAACAGTATGGCTCCAGTGCTGAGAAAGTGCATGTAAACGTTGACGAAAATAACAATTATTCTGACAGTACCCTTATGGGAAGTCTCAAATCTGCCAAGGGTTAAATTTTGAATAAGAATATATAGAACAAAATTTGTCATACTTTGACTGCTGCAAGCAGCTATAGAAAATATTAAGAGCTCAAGCAATTAAAAATGAAGTAAATCATCACCTAAATTTTCCAAATTCTGAAAAAATTGGAGTTTTTTTGGACGGTACCTACTTTTATGCAACCAGAATGGGATAGGGTTAAACTTTACAACCAAACTTACAACAGCAAATATGCTCAGTAGTCAATTGTGAATACGTACACGAAAAGTGTTTGAAATTAACCCTTTTCCAAAATGATGGAAAAAGCAACCAAAGTTGGCTAATTTGGGCATTTTCAAACGGTAATCTTATTCTCACCCTCATTGTGCTTGAGGGTTAAATCTGAGATTAAAAAGTAAACAGTAAGTTTCTTCAATCATTGTTGCATCTATCCAAACCAAAATAATTGTTACAACAACCTTGTTATTAGAGAAATTTGACCATTTTTTTTTTTCCTCCCTGAATTTTGTCTGTTCAACTTTTTCAAACTGGGCCGGTGATAGGTAAATAGTGAATGGAAACGGCATTGCATTGGGAATAGAATAGGGACGAAGCGTCCCCACGGTTTCCACGCGATCCACGTTGTTCCCACGCAGTCACGCCACTCGACAAAGATACTGTCCTGTCGAGCAGGGATAGTATAACAACTTCTGAAGATTTCATGTATCTGCCTTCACTGGTCTGGACGCAGCGACACTGCTGTATGTTCAATTTTAATGTCAAATTAGCCAAATTACCGCCTTTTTGCCATTAACCCATACGCGATTTATGTCTACTTCTCATTTTTGGCAATTATCTAACTGTTATCGAAGACCAATTTTTCTGTTATATGCTCTATTTCAAGTTTTAACCCTCACCCAGTTGTCAGGCCTTGAATTGGAGTACCCTCAACTTAAACATGTTCATTCAAATACCAAGATTCAAGATTAATCCATGTCTCTTTTCAGACAATCAGTCTGTGATTGATGTTCACACATTAAGAGCATAATATGATACACTAAAATCACCACACAAATATTTCAAAATTAACCTCCGTTGGCCACAAATGATATGAATATATTATTTTATCTTCAAGATTTACTGACTTCAAGGGCAAATTTCTCATAATTGCGAGGTTGTTGTAACACATATTTTTGTTTGCATAGATAATAATAATAACTCTTTGGCCAGCCGCTGATTTGTCGCGGTTCTCATAAGAGAAGGCCATCATTCCCCCTGCACCCCACCCCCTCTTCCCCTCCTCTCCTCCCAGCATTCAGATATAAACTGCTTAATAGTGTCCCTCACTTCCTCTTTTTCAATTTCTTCAATAAGCATTCCTACCCTCTCCCTCGTGTCCCCCTTCAGCCATCTATCCTTTGTTTCTTCACCCCACTTCTGCATTATTCTTCCAGTAAATTTTATTCTATGAGGTATATACTGTGGGCATTCCAAGAGAAAATGTTCCAGGGTCTCCACTACTCCAGAGTGGCACATTTGGCATCCCTTTTCCCCATCTCTTCCAATTTTTCCCCGAAGCTCCAGTGATCTTGATCTCAGTTTGAACAGCAGTGACCCTCCAAAGGTGCCATCTAGGTACTTCTCAAAAGCTGGCTTTTCTTTATATTGTAACCCCTGCAGTGATCTTTTCACGCTAACCCCTGCTCGCCAGTTTCGATTGCAATCTTCCATGACTCTCTCTTTGACAAACCTTTTGCCTTCTTTCATTCCTACTTCTATGTTTGTGACCTCTATAGAGTAATTGTCCATTAGTTCCCTCACATGTTTTGACCACCCCGTTTCTATATTAGAATTCCAAATGGTATCTAGCATCAATTTGCACCACCGATTGTCAGGCAGGTTTCTCAAGTAGTTAAAGTAACACAGTTTTCCCAAATCTACCCTGTCCTTGATTTTCATCCACCCAAGCTCCCCCCTTACTGCTTCCAAAGCTGCAGCATTACTCGACCCTGTTATCCATCTGCCGGCATCATTTTGCGTATTTTCCAACTTCTTAATAACGGTTTGGTTTAATGGAATCACGTCCGTGCCATACGTTATACTTGGTAAACCCACCCTCTCCCACAGTGTTTTCCCCACAAAGACCTTGTTGAAACTATTTTTCCCTAAAAGTTTTAGTTGGTTCAGAATTCTTTTCCCCTTCAGAATCAGTTTGGCTGAGTAATTTCTGTACACCCCTCTTCCCGTTATATTTATGCTTACCCCTAGATACTCATACTCTCCCGTTTCTCCTACAGTGATTTGTTTGCTTTCCCCTTCGGGGATTGAGAACTCCCCCACTCTCCATCTCTTCGTCATATCTACCTTGCGTCCAACGGCTATTACCTTGCTTTTATTTTCATTTAGTTCGAGCCGCCAAGTGTTCCCATATCTACCAACAATTTCCAGCAGTTTCTCTAGCCCCTGTTCAGTTCTAGACATTAACACCATGTCGTCCGCAAAGAATAAGCCTGGTATCTTTATGTCTCCAACATTTACCCCCTCCGCACTCTGAATTAGTTCGTCCCCTAAATCTTTAACATACAATGCAAACAAAATCGGTGAAAAGATACACCCCTGCTTGAGGCCTATATCCATAGGGACTCGTTTTGTAGTGATACTCCCTAGACTGAGTTGGCTTTGCACATCTGTATACAGTGCTTTCATGATTCCCACAAAGTCACCCCCCAGTCCGATGCCCTCGAGCTTTCGCCACATACCTTCCCTCCACACTCGGTCGTACGCTTTTTTCACATCTAGAAATGCCAGAAACATCTTTTTCTTTTCAGCCTTTGTTGATTCTATCAGTTGGGTGAGTGTAAATAGGTGATCAGTGACTCTTCGTCCTTTCCTGAAACCATTTTGAATTTCTCCTAAAAAACCTTTCTCTTCAATAACGTCCTCTAGTCTACCGTATATGACCTTACAGAATACTTTTCCGATGTTACTACTAACTGATATCCCCCTATAGTTATCTAGAACTTCCTTATCCCCCTTTTTGTGTATGAACGACACCTTACTTTCCCTCCACTCTCTGGGGACCTCTTGCTTTCGCAAAGGTTTGTCAGGACTTCAATAAGTGCCTCCCCTCCATTTTTGAGGAATTCGTTCGGAATTTCATCAGTCCCTCCCGCTTTACCATTTTTAATTTCGAGACCACGTTCCGCACTTCTTCTGCCGTTATTTCGCTACATACACGATTGGATAGGTTCTCCTCCACCAGTGTATTTCTTTTTGGTGGGCGACCCACTGCCCCATCGCCTATCGTTTATCTTTTCCCAGTGCTTGACTAACTCTGAAGCGATACGGCCTTTATCTTCTGTACTTTCCCCATCCACTTTGATACTCTGCACACTACTTTTCCCCCGTTTATTTACCCAGTTCCAAAATACGTTTGAGCTCGAACCCCCCGTTTTCTTTATTGTTCTGGCAAGACTGCAATTGCGCTCCTTCCTATTATTATTCTTTATCTCATTCACCTTTTTCCGTGCCAGTTCATATTCTCCTTTCATTAGTCTCGTGTCATTGTTATCCACCCCTTTAAGCTTCCTACTTCTTCTGTAAGCAGCGCATTTTACCTTCCTTTCTTTTATAGCCTTTTTCAGTCCCTCGTTAACCCTGTATCCAAGCTCTCTCGTTGGGACCCTCACCCTTCCTATACACTCCTTCCCTGCCTCTGTTAGGCTATTTACTATGCCATCTGAAATACTCTGGACATTTGCATCCCTAGGTATACATTCAACATTTGGTTTTAGTTTTTCCCGAAACTGCTTCCAGTCGGCTCCTTGTTTTAGTCCCCAAACTTCCTTGAAGGTATTTCTGTCTCTATTCGTCTTTTTGCCCATAATCTTAACTGTTATCAGGTTGTGATCACTACCCAAGTCATTTTTTCCCTCGTCATCTATTTCTACATCTATAACCTCCCTCCATACGCTAATGTCAGTGAGTATATAATCAATTATTGTTTTCTTATCGTTCCTCTCCCAGGTCCATTTACCCTTACATTTCGCATCCCTTTTCAGGATCTTTAAACCAAGCTCCTTTGATAGGTCCAACATCTTCCTCCCATTCGTGTTAATTTTCCTATCACCTCCCTGTATGCCCTCCTCCTTATCCCCGATGTGCCCATTGAAGTCCCCCATTAGGACAATACTGAACCCTCTGCTCCCAAGCTCTGTGATATTCGATCTAAGAGTTGTATATATTGAATCATTCCACTCGGGCTTACTTCCCTCCACTGCTAAGTACACAACACCAACGGCAACACTCCTGCTTCCTAACTTGATTTTTGCCCAGACTATTTCGTTGGATACTGGAATCTGAGTCCTTGCTTCTGTGAGATCTGTAATCAATGAGGGCTGTAATTCCTCTTTAGCGTAGATGCCAACACCCCCACCCCGTTTCTGACCCTCAGTTCGCCCAGCTCCTATCCACACGCAACCCTTCATCTGATCAACCCGCTCATCCCGTCGTATCCACGTCTCACTTAGACCCATTATATCGAAGTCTCCTTCGTCCATCATTGTTGATATTTCGCTTACTTTCTTGTGCAGACCCTGGATGTTGCAGTACCCAAACTTAATGAATCTTTGTTTTTCTGTCATCACTGGCACATTATTATAACCCTGGTATGTCCCTGTATTGTGCATGTTTGTTGTTCTTCCTATGTTCCCAGCATTTGTGCCACTCTGGGTTACCGGCTGTGGTCCCCTACCCCCCTTTTCTCCAAAAAAGGCCCAGCCACCTGTAAGATTTTTTGGCCCAACAGGTCTGTACCCATCCTACTTAAATGCAATCCGTCTCGCCCATACAACTCTCCTTGTCCCCAGAATGAATCCCAGTGGTCAATGAAATGTACTCCCAAGTCTTTGCAGTGCTCTTCCAGCTCCTCGTTTAGTGCCATAATCCGCGAGTTCCTCTCATTCCCGCCACCCATAACGGGGAGCACCCCTGAAACGATGATCCGAGCATTCCTGCTAAGTAGCTTACTAATTAGGTCCTTGTATGTGTCCACCAAACGAACTGATTTCCTCTCCCTGATGTTATTGGACCCCACATGTAATACCACTACCGGATCAGGCCCCGACCCAGCTACAATACCGTCCACTCTATCCCTCAGGTCCTCCACTTTAGCCCCCGGAAAGCACAGAACTGTTCTATTTTTACTGTCCGGACCACAGACAACCTTGTCGATCCCCCGAACTATGCTACTTCCCGCAACCACCAACTTACTTTTGGACCTCGCCCTATTTATCTCCTCTAGTCTCCTATTGTTTACAGCGTCCTCTTCCTCTCCAACAGCCCCACTCGGAATCAATATCGGTATCGGTATCTTTGACCTAGGATTACTCCTATCCTTGTCCCTCCGTCTCTTTCCAGGCCCTGAGCTACCTGGACTACTCCCCTGGTCTTCCCCCGGATCCCTCCTCCTTTTTCCTGGCCTAGACCCCAAGCTACTATCTGTTGCAACTACCTCCATCTCCTCCTCTGTCTCTTCCGAAACGAGCACATCAAATCTGTTTCTGGTGCTGCACTCCCCACTGCCTTTGGACTTTACACCCCTAACTACCTGCTTCTCTGGCCCCCCTTTCCTACCACTTTTGGTAGTCCACACCAAACGCTTTACAGCATTGCTCCGGCCTGGGCCCCCCTCATCTGTCCTACGTACTTTTCTAGCAGCCCCCACCTCATCACCTACCTCATTCACATCAAAGGTTCTACCCCCATGTTTCCTCTTGGAACCACCGACAACCTTCCATCCTTCTCGGAAAGCCACTTTCACAGGCGTAACTCCAGACAGCCCCGCCCTACCAAGTTTTCCCTTCAGCTCAGCAATCTCCCCCTCAAACTTAACAATTGTCTCAAGTAGGCGAAGGATTTCCTGACAGTTTGCACATACCTCTCCATATCCCATCGAGCGACAGTCCCCATACATCATAGAACACTGTTTACAAACTTCAAGCCCAATATCGCCATCGGTGGCCCCACCAACCCGGCTCTGACCGACACCCCCAGTGACCTCTGTCTGCACACCAATACTTACTCCGTTGGCACCGTTGACCTGGACCGCGATATTACACGTATTTACCTCCATACTTACCTCCGTCTGAACAGACTTGCTCGCCATCATCAAGACAAAATTACTCGATCGGACAGGGAAAATTGTAAACACGCGACAAAAGGCAACACGACGAACCGTTCGACAACTTAGCGCTCACGGTTTTATTTAAGGCCTCCTAACTTTGTCCCAGTTACTATACTAAACTAACCCCCCACAAAGTTGAATAAAATAACCTGAAAATGAAATATATATGATTAGTAAACAATAAAAATACTTAATTTCGATTCGTAACCAAGGAGACTTCTTCTGTATACTTGCGGATCGAGAGAATCAGATGCAACAAGCTTGCAGAAGAATGTTACTGTTTAGTTTTTAATCTCATCCTTAACCCTCAAGCAAATGAGGGGAAGAGTACCATCCGAAAATGACAAAATTAGCTAACTGTGGTTGCATCTTCCTGTCATTTTGGAAAGGGTTAATTCTAAACACTTAGTTTTGCTGTAGGTAGAGCTGCTAATGAACAGATCCTCTGCTGTAAGTTATGCTTTGGGGCTTAACACAACATAAGCTTTGGCCATGTAAAGAACAGTACTGTCAGAAAAAATTGATTTTCAGTGAATTTCAGTACTCAATTCCTCTAATTGCAAGGTTGTTGTAGCAATTATTTTGGTATGGATAGATACAACAATGATTGTAAAAGAAAGTTATTGTTTACTTTTTTATCTCACGATTTAACCCCCAAGCAAAATGAGGGCGTGAACAAGAGAACCGTGAAAGAATACCAAAATTAGCCAACTTTGGATGCTTTTTGTCTATCATTTTAGAAATGGTTAATTTCAAACACTTTGCTTTGATATATGTAGTCTGCATTTTCACATTGGAAAGTTGGGAAAGCCCGTAATTTGTCCAACAAATTACAATTCTCTAGTTAAGTGTGTGTTGTGGTCTGGATGAAGTCACAATAAAATAGAAAAACAGTTTATACGTGGTTTATTAAGAAGCCAAAAAAATACTATGATATGAAATGGACATGAATATGAATGACGGATCAAAAACCACGAGTCCACTACACTTTTACCAAAAAGAGGGTTAAAATTCCACCCAACATATCTATTAACGTGAATGGTTCCCACAGAACTCGTACCTGGAGAGAATCAGTGTCATAAACGTTGATTCTCACCAGGGCCAAGTTGAATGGGTCCGAAACTGACTGCATCCATTTCGGTTAACATTTTTACAGGTTACAAAGTGTCCCCATAACTAAGCTAGTGTATGGTTTAAGTTTGGACAGCTAGATCAAAGCTTCACCCAAACATAAAGTGGACGCCGAATTATGACCGAGACCGCTCTTGTATAGGATAATTTCACTGGGAAAGATTTGAAAAACTGTCATCTAATTGATCCCTCGCTCTCACCCCAACAAATGAAACAACAGCAAAATGCGCTACGGCAAGAACCAGTAAGGTTCAGTGATTCATTTTAAGCATGGAAATGACGAGAAGCCAACAAAAACAGAATTAAACCACTGTTATGAGCAGACGAATTACAACAAAGTAATTTATAATTTTTTGTTTTATATTATTTTTAAATTGCTGTTACCAAATCCATTACACAAATAAATGGTTAATCGGAATGTCAATATGGGGAAAAAAAACTAGTATAAGTTAGTTGTGAATGGTCGGCAACAAAATCATTATCAAGTGCTCAACCCAAAGGGGCGTGCTGGCCTTTAATTCTTTCTGGTTCACATTGGCAAGAGGAATTACTGCTGTCACGTGCATAAAAGCTTGCATTTTGTAGGTTAATATAATGAATTCTTCTTTTTCAGGGAAACCTACCATTTTGCTCCTTTTTACCCTCTTTTACCAAGAAGCAAAGAAAATACCTGTCTATTTAAAAATGCTGTCAGAAGTAAACTTACGAAGACGACAGAGGAAAGAAACAAGGAAACACAGGGGAAAATAATGCTGCCATGGACCGAATACAACGAGAGATTCCTTTTTATAAGCTCTCTTCGGTGGGAATGTGTCGGGATTTATGCACCAACGGACTTCTTCTAACCGACATTCAAGGGGTAATACTTTTTTTCCAGTAAAAAGGACGGAATCCGGTAAAAAGGACGGTAAGTGTATAAAAACTACGTTCTAAAGTTCTCTGAATGTGTGAAAAGTGATTATTTAAGGAAGCTTTCGCAATAATAAATATATAGAAGGAAGATTAGGTATTGTTTGTTATATTGTAGACTATTTTCAAGACAAAATAGATCATGTCGTCATCGACACTGATCGACACGACATTATGTCCAAGGAAAACAACGAATTTGCTGAGGTGCACGACGGGGTGAATATCAACATACTTGTCCGACGGAGGTGTAGCTAATTTTACATGTTTCTGTTCACTACGGGGGGGGGGGGGGGGGATTGATGGATTAACAGAAAAAACATTTAAAGACCCTCAGACACCCCCCCCCCCCCCCCCTGCCTCTGGGCCCACCACTGGGCGCTCACACATAGGGATTGGTGGAGTGAGAACAAGGCGCTCCGGTCTTGACAGACACCTGTGAGTATCATTGGGGTAGGACACACAGGAATCTAGAACTAGTATCCACTGATGTGTGGTTGGTTTTAATATTTATTGTCGCCTCGGCATGTGTTTGGCGAAACGTTAACTGAAAATAAGTTATGGACCCCCGTTTAAAAAAATAGCTTGAACACAACTTTTTGCCGGTAAAAAAGACGGAAAGTGTATAAAACTATGTTTTAAAGTACTAAATGTGCAGCGGAATGTGTGAAAAGTGATAATTTAATGAAGCGTGCGCATGTAACGAAGATTAAGTATTGCTTGTTTTATTGTAGACTATTTTCAAATTAGAAATGGTTTCTCTCCCAAAACCTTTCTGTTAAATCCCCTTGTAGTGAACAGAAACATCTTAATGTTACGCACATGAATTAGTTACACCCCCGCCGAGCAAGTGTGATAATATCCACCCCGTCGTGTACCTCAGCGAATTCCTTGTTTCCTTTGTAAAAATGGCATGTCGACCAATGTAGATGGCGAAATGAACTATTTTGTCTTGAAAATCGTCTGCAATAAAACTAACAATACCTAATCTTCCTTCTATATATTTATTATTGCGTAAGCTTCCTTAAATAATCACTTTTCACACTTTCAGAGGTACATTTAGTACTTTAAAACGTAGTTTTTGTACACTTACCGTCCTTTTTACCAGATACCGTCCTTTTTACCGGCAAAAAGTATTACCCCATTCAAGTTGTTAATTAATTTTAATAATAATAACTGTCAAAATGTATGTTATATCTTTTATTTAGCCCGCTGTAAATGACATTTGAGATGTTTAATGTTTTAAGAAAATACAAAACGGAAAGAAAATGAAATCACAGAAATTATGTTAACTACTGTTGTGATCGGCACGTCGATTTACCCAATAACACCCAATACTACCCAATAATACCCAATACTACCCAATAACACACAATAATACCCAATAACACCCAATACTATCTGATAACAGGGCCGGAATAATTTTTTCTATGGACCCGGTGCCTCCCCTTAGACACGGACAGAATCCCCATCAACAAAACGCATCGGAGAGAAACCTCACCCGATCCAAGCCATTTTTCTATCTAAAAAGTAAAGTATCGGGTATAGTTCTATCACAGGGTTGTTATTTTAAGGTCATTCTAAATTTTAAAAATAAGTAAACAATTCGAGTTATGTAGAATAAATGCAAGAAAGAAACTTTTTAATAATCAGTGTGAGTAAACTGGGCAAGCGCATTAATTTAATTAAGTTCGTATTCGGAAAGTGTTCTTTGTTCAGTCGCTGTCATGCAGGGACTGTGTAAACAATGCATTCCAAATTAGAACTTATTGAAAAGTCAGTTCATGTCACTGCAAGTCATCAAAGCCGTCTTTTCTAAATTAGCACCTTTGCCCAAAACAAGTTTTTGATTGGTGATGCGCGCGCTTATATAAGACCCCTCGAGTTAACTTCAAGACAGACTCGCTAGGATGGAATAATCGATCTGATGATTTGCATCGAGGGGAGACGCCGAAGAAGAATCGATGAGTATATGTAGTATTTAGTTTAAATAAATGCACACAAAAACCTTAACTCTTTACTGCACCGCGTGAACTAACGATTATTCCATCCTAGCGAGCGCATGTATCCTGTTGCGACTACCACATTATGGGGAATTACCTTTAATACTAAATTTCACCCTTTAGAATATCTTATCACCTACGATTCCTGCTAATGGTGCTTCTAACTCGCAATAATAACAACTGATCATCTAATAACACAGATTCACTAATACACTTAAAACTGTTAACTAATAACTATGTAACTACGACGTGTTATCACAACTAAATACCATAAACTAAATACTACATATACTCATCGATTCTTCTTCGGCGTCTCCCCTCGATGCAAATCATCAGATCGGGAATCCTGTCGTCCAAATGACGGCTTACCGGAACCACACAAAAACTTTAACTCTAGACTGCACCGCGTGAACTAACGATTATTCCATCCTAGCGAGTCTGTCTTGAAGTTAACTCGAGGGGTCTTATATAGGCGCGCGCATCACCAATCAAAAACTTGATTTGGGCAAAGGTGCTAATTTAGAAAAGACGGCTTTGATGACTTGCAGTGACATGAACTGACTTTTCAATAAGTTCTAATTTGGAATGCATTGTTTACACAGTCCCTGCATGACAGCGACTGAACAAAGAACACTATCCGAATACGAACTTAATTAAATTAATGCGCTTACCCAGTTTACTCACACTGATTATTAAAAAGTTTCTTTCTTGCATTTATTCTACATAACTCGAATTGTTTACTTATTTTTAAAATTTAGAATGACCTTAAAATAACAACCCTGTGATATAATTCATGTCACTGCAAGTCATCAAAGCCGTCTTTTCTAAATTAGCACCTTTGCCCAAATCAAGTTTTTGATTGGTGATGCGCGCGCCTATATAAGACCCCTCGAGTTAACTTCAAGACAGACTCGCTAGGATGGAATAATCGTTAGTTCACGCGGTGCAGTAAAGAGTTAAGGTTTTTGTGTGGTTCCGGTAAGCCGTCATTTGGGCGACAGGATTCCCGATCTGATGATTTGCATCGAGAGGAGACGCCGAAGAAGAATCGATGAGTATATGTAGTATTTAGTTTATAGTATTTAGATGTGATAACACGTCGTAGTTACATAGTTATTAGTTAACAGTTTTAAGTGTATTAGTGAATCTGTGTTATTAGATAATCAGTTGCTATTATTGCGAGTTAGAAGCACCATTAGCAGGAATCGTGGGTGATAAGATATTCTAAAGGGTGAAATTTAGTATTAAAGGTAATTCCCCATAATGTGGTAGTCGCAACAGGATAAATGCGCGCATGAGCGGTTGAATGAATGATTTCGTGATTTCTTGTCAGTAGCCGCAGCTTCGACCTTTCTCTACGAATATAAATTTGGGAAACAATTTAATTTTAGATAATGTTTTAGTACTTGTTTTTCGGTGGGATTCAGTGACTAGTCACAAAACTCATTTCAGTAGTGTTGAGATTATTTATTTAGGATTTGTTGGCTATTTGTAAATAAGAGTATAGAAGATTTATATATAAAAATTGTTGGATTGTTAATAGTCTTTATCTTATTAATGAAGAAGCCCTGAGTACCCTAGGAATTGATGGAACCTCAGCCCCGCCAAGAAATTAGCCCATGCTAGGTCATTACCGTTGAAAGCAATTGATTAAAGCGCGGCGCTACTCTGTGGCTTGTGAATAAGCAATTGCGATCTACAAAAGTGAGCTAGTGAAAATCCCCTGTCCACGGTGAAAGAGTATCTTAGGTCCCCAGCAAGGTTGATCAACCCCAGCCTTGGCCCTCCGCTGACAAGCGCCCTCTGGCAAATAAATATTCACTCTCTCCAAGACGTTGCCCCAGCGGCGTTCCTGGGGACAGTAATTTTTATTTATCAGAAAGTGCTAACACCTGTGTAGACACCTGAATGAGCGATTCCCCAGTGGAAGTAACGCGTGGTTCCACTTTATAGGCGGACCGTTTGGTCATAGCTCTAAATCAGTATAATAATAAGTGGTGAAGATTAGGCAGCGGTGTGAGAGTGGCGGGTGGCCTCTCCTAAAAATAGTCCGGAAAATGTGTCCGTCGGAGATTTTTGAAACGGCAACTTTAATACGTGTCCATTTAAAAAAGTGTCGAGCACGAGCAAGTATTACCAAATTGGGAGGGGGGGGGGGGGGGGGGGGGGCTGTATAAGGATACTTTAACTAATTTTGCTGCGTTTCTGTTTTGTTATTGATAATAATTGTTTTGTGAGTACTCTGTGCAGTGTTCTTGAGATAGTGAGCAAATATTCCATTTGCGGTTCTCCTAAATACCAGAACCCACCAGAACCGCACAGAACCCCCCAGAACTCCCTTCTAAATTACATTTGCGCAGTATTTTACGATGCAGTATGTTTATTTTATGTAATCAACCTTGCAGGAAAGAAGAACAGAAGTAAATTAATTCTTATAGTCGCTTTTGTCTAGGCGGTTCTGGGGGGTTCTGGTATTTAGAATTTTTCTCCTAAATACCAGACCCCCCCCCCCCCCCCCCCCAGAACCTCTCAGATTTTCTCCAAACAACCTCCTCGAAGTTACATTTACACATTGTTTTCGAAGAAAAGATTCCATTTCCAGACTGTTTTAGAGTTTTGTGGAAAACTAAAGCATGATTTATTCTCAAATTCGCTCTCATTTCAGATGAACATTTAAAATTTAGTCAAGGGAGTTAACTCGAATTTTGCATTCACTGATTGATTTGGCTAATCGAACTCGAGCCTACATCATTGATCTAGTATCGAAAAACTTCAACTTGTTAATACTTCATAAAAAACGAAATGCATCATTTGTATAGTTGGAGATGTAGAAGTATTATTAGTTGTTACACCACTGTATAAACTTTTATAATTTGTGCTAATGTTATGTGAACTGGACTTGTGCTAGATTTATTTCAGAAATTTATAACTTTTATTAAAAAAAGGAACGACAAAAAAAATATTTGTTGTCATTCTACTCCTTCATTTCTTTCTCACCTTACATTTCCATCACATTTTAATCTTTCTATTTGCCATCCCTTTCACCGCCATTAGATTTTTTAATTGTGACATTATAATCTATTTTGTTTTCGCGCTTCGAGGGGCCTGTGAATCAAGATAATTGTTTTTCGTTAGGGTGAAGCTTCATTTTGCTTTCAAATCGAGCCAACTCGTTGTCATCGTTCATTCCGTGCCTTTTCCCATGACACCAGAATGGACGTCGTACCATAAAAGGTCCCACGTGCTCACCAAACATTGGCTTCCACAGCTATTGTAAACTACACTATGGTTGGCCGTCTACCCTCTATCATCCACTAAGTAGTTTGTCAGACTGTACACGCCAGTGATGAATTGCTGAATAAAATATATAACCCACCACCCTTTGTAAGTTGGACCGGAAAAGATTTTTGAAACTGCCATTAGTAAGGGAGTCCTGATTGATTTTCATACCTTTCTGTCACATAATTCCACACAGTATGTAAAGGGTTAACTGTCCTCATGACAAGATTTGTTTGAGAAAATATACGAAATGGCAGCTTTTGAGCTTTGGACGAAGCAAAGCTGTAGCTTGATATGGTAAATAAATCTTATTCTGATCGCGCAACTGGGAACTAAGTTTCGAGGTAACTTGAAGAAAATAGCCTTCGCCGTTTTTGTCTTGTCGACTTTCTCAAATGACTTCGCTTGGGGCCGAACGATAACAAGGGCAGAGTTCTCCTATGAGAAAACTTCTCAGAATGAGAGCCCAATGGCCGCTATCTCAGCGCGGCTGACACTGCATTCACTTTTTCTGCACATGGGCCCTCAAACAGCATGAATTTGAGGATGGAATGATTCACAAACAAATCAGACCATATTTTATCTAGAACATTCTGTCCGGGAGATTAAGTGCATTACCTTGGGTCTTGGAGAATTTGTCCGGGTGCCAATTGGGTAGTATTGAGTGTTGTTAGGTGTTATTGGGTAGTATTGGGTGTTATTGGATGTTATTGGGTAAATCGACATGCCCGTTGTGACTTTTGTTTTGATTCGATCAACCCCCCTCTCATGTATCATATCGTACATGGCGAAATCGCTCGGTGGCGAAATCCCTTAGCAGCGAAAGGACTTCAGTGGCGAAAACGTCACATAAGATGATATATGTCCTCTTTGTATACACGTAGATATGTAGACGACGTATTTGTATACAGACAGCTTATATTATGAGTGAGAGCTGAGATAAAATATAGCTGCAGAAGCGAAGACAAACCCGAAAAAAATTTGGGATTATGTCTCAAGAACATCAAAGACGAGAACTGGGGTAGCCAATCTTGACAGAGAGGATGGTTCACTGACAAAGAGTAACGAGGAAACGGCGACGTGCTAGAAGAGTTTTTTTCATTGTTACACGAGAGAACCTGCAGGAGAAATACCCGAAGTAGAAACATACGTCACAGTTTAGAGGACCTGGAACTGACAAATAAGGAAGTACAGATTAGACAGTCGCGGTTAAATCCAAGCAAATCTCAAAGACCAGATGGTATCCATCCAAGGATCTTAAAAGAACTATCAAACGAACTGCCTAAATCTCTAACCATAATATTCAACAATAGTCTGAACCTAGGAAAGCTACCCGATGAGTGGAACACGGCAAATATAACATCTATCTATTAGGAGGGGGACAAGAACAAACCAAGTAATTATAGACCAATCAGCCTGACAAGCACAGTATGCAAAATTCTCGAATCTATCATCCGGGACCGAGTAATGGATTATATGAGAAAGAACCAATTATTTAGCAAAAACAGTTTGGTTTTATCAATGGCCGTTCCACAACTCTGCAACTTTTGCACACGTTTGAACGATGGTCGAAAACAAGAGAAGAAGGCAACTCAACACATGTCGTGTACATGGACTTTATGAAGGCTTTCGATACAGTTCCACATAGAAGATTAATTCATCGAAGACAACATTCTCGATTGGATAAAGAACTTTCTTCGGTGGAGGCAGCAGAAAGTGATAGTCAATGAAGCAGAATAGAAAAGCCACAGTGTTATCAGTGGCATACCTCATGGCAGCGTATTGGGACCCAAATTATTTGTCCTATATATAAATGACCTTCCTGACATAGTTCAATCAGAAGTAATGATGTTCGCAGATGACACTAAGGTCTTCAGGGCAATTAAAGGAAAGACTGATGAGTACACATTACAGCATGATCTTAATAAGTTACAAAGATGGTCCAACAAATTACTTCTTAGCTTCCACCTTGAGAAATGTGTCACCATGAGCATTTGGAGAGAACGTATTGGTCTGGAATACAGCATGAGAAGACAGGACGGGGAGACATGCCGACTGAAGAAAGTTAAAATTGAAAAAGACATAGGAGTCGTGACTGATAGCAAATTAAAGTTCGACCACCACATAAATGAGAAAGTAAACAAAACTACTAAGTGCTATAAGAACATCATTCGCAAACCCAGATAATCATACCATAGCGAAACTCTACAAAGGGCTCGTCCAACTTCACCTGGAATACGCTTAACCTGCATGGATACCACACAAGCAAAAACACATTGACCAGTTGGAAAGTGTTCAGAGAAGAGCAACAAAGCTAGTATGCGGACTAAAACATTTAAATTACGAAGAAAGACGGAAGGAACTGGACATACCAACACTCGAATACAGAAGACACAAAGGGGATATGACAGAATGTTTTAAGATCTTCAACAACTATGACCAAAAAGTAGCACAAATTTTAACAGAAAGCATCGAAACAATAATAAGGGGACATAACTTCAAACTATACAAAGAAGCATGCAACAAAGACGCTAGGAAATACTCATTCAGTGGGAGAGTAGTGGATCAATGGAACTATCTACCTGAAAATATTGTACATGCTGACACACAGGATCAATTTAAGAACAGACTCGACAAATACTGGCAGCATCAAGAAGTCAAATACAATTACAAAGCAAAACTGAGCCTGACAGGTCCTCGAATGAGAAATGATAGCCTAAATTTCTCTGTGACTGATAATCAGTTCGGTGAAGTTAATACGGAGGTGGATGAAGTGGCCCAAGAAGATTGCCAGCACCCACTAACAGCATAAAGTTGCACAAGATAAGGTAAGGTAGAAAAGATTAAGGCACTCAAAACGGGAAAGGGTCCAGTCGCCACCGGGCCAACTCGCCACCAAGCACCTGGGCCAACTCGCCACCGGGCCAACTCGCAACCAGAAGTTAATAGTATGACTTGCAGTGATCAAGGTGATAATTACTTCACTAATTTATTTAGCCGGGATTAGGGACGGGATATATTATTGACAAAGAAAGCCGCACCAAAACGGAGAATATTTCTACTCTCTGATTTGGTGTGAGTTATTTGTTTCGTCTGAATTGAAATGTAAGCGTGTGGGCGAGATATAAGTCGGTGATGGGACGCGGTGCGATGGCAAATTGGGGTAAAAAGCGTGTGGGCGAGATATAACTCGGTGATGGGACACGCGGCGATGGCAAATTGTGGTAAAAAAATAAAGAGAATACCGGTATAACAAAGAATGAAGCCAAGCAAAGTATAAAATTAAACATCCAACACGTTCTCATTGAAAATACATTGAAAAGACATCAGTCAGTAAAAACACTGCATTGTTTGATGTATTGTGCACAGTGTTACAAAAACAACGGAGTTGATTTGTGTTCTTATTGTTTATACAGGAGACAATATACAGTACAAACAACCAGTAAAAACAAACACACTTCAAAGATTTCAAAGACATTCACTCTAAAATTTTAGAAACAACAAATAGAATATCATTTTTGTCTGATCAGGTAGTGATGAGACGTATCGGGATCAGGTCGTTTCATCCCATGGTCGTTTCGTCCCAGGACGTTTCGTCCCATTTTGGTCGTTTCGTCCCATTTATTTTGGTCGTTTCGTCCCATGTAGATTTTTCACTTTGGACGTTTCGTCCCATCCGAGATTGACGTGAAAACGCCTAGCTTCCCTAATTTATAAACTTATCTTGTTCTGTAACAAACGTGTAATTCTTGTTTGTTAGGTTCTTTTTTGTTTATGTGAATTTGTCGGTCAATCAAACAAACCATTATGTATTTTGTTACTTATCACAATGTGGACTCATAGTATTTTTTGTTTGTTTTCAATAATTTTGATAAGGATTGTAATTACATTTTTGTTGTTGTTAATTGAGTGAATAAGTCGGTCTGTCAAACACTTTTACTTGCTGGTTGTTGTAAGTACAGTCTTCTGTTGTGTGTGATTGATCAAGCCGGCTGTTTGTATAAACGCCAGTGCGTCTCTTTGATATGTCTGTATGGGCATAATAGGACCGCCTGCTGCCTTTCAAACCTAGGGGACTTGTTTTTATATGCTTGACTACATATTTTACAACATCCTTTTCGCTGAGCTCCTTAAGAAATATCATCGCACCCATGAGGGCGATAGGTTTGATGATGAGTTCAAAGAAAAAGTGTAAATAATAAACAATAATACCCGATTCGTCGTCGTTATATGTCCCGTTGTGACTTAACCCTTTAACAAATCGGTCAAAACTGTACAACAAATGAATGAGCCTGAAATGTCTTACATTTTCCCCAGTAAAACCATGCGTATATTATTACAACTAAATCATCAAGCCGGTTCCAATGATATCCATATTTGCATAGTCTCACTGAGAAATAATCATAAAAACTCATCCAAATTTGAGATTACCTAGCCAATCTCGGATGGTACGAAACATCCAAAGTGAAAAATCCACATGGGACGAAACGACCAAAGTGAAAAATCTACATGGGACGAAACGACCAAAATAAATGGGACGAAACGACCAAAATGGGACGAAACGTCTTGGGACGAAACGACCAGAACCCGACGTATCTAGAGTTTTTGTGTGAAGCTATTCGAAATCGTATTTGAGGATTTTTAACGGATTCTTCATTCTTTAAATGTTTTTTCGGATTATTTATAAAAAAAACCGTGAGTACTAAACCTATAATAGTGGTCGTCAAAGTGGGCCAAGCGGCCACCAGATAACGGGCCAACTCGCCACTGGTGGCGAGTTGGCCCGGTGGCGACTGGACCCGCGCCCCTCAAAACGCAGGCCCGACCAGTTTGAAACAATACTTCGACGAAACGTCCAAATACATTCCGGCGAAACATCTGAAAGTTTCACGGTGAGATATCCCACGTTCTTCTGCGAAATGTCCAAATGTTGTACAAAGTGGCCGAAAGTTTGACGAATCTACACGCGATTTCTTGAGAATGCGGCCAGTTGTTCCACGAACTGTCCCGAAAAATTCTCGGCGAACTTGTCTTTGCGAGGAGTCCGGGATTCACAGAAAGAACCAAGAGATTGCGTTGGAATGACGAATTACCTCCCTTGATTCAAGTTGACAAAAATATTATTATGAGCAATAGATTTTGCTAGCAAATTCCGCATCATGTTTCATACAGTTTGGACGAATGGCAGTGCAGACTTATTCAAATGATAATAACAAATAGCTGTCATGAAGATGGCAAACAATGCGAATGCTATACACTTTGAAAAATGGACATCGGAGGATGTTGCATCCTGGTTGAAAGGTAACCCGGAAGAGACTCGGTTAATTTTTTCTTTCTTCCTGAGTCAAGTGCCAACATTTGATGAAAAGTTAGGCATGCTCCAAAATATTCCAGTAACTTAATGTAGAGTGCGACTCTGGGAACAACGCGGGAGGGGTTAAATTCTTTGCATTACACCTGTCGAATGGTTTCGATCCACCTAATCACCACAAATGAACGTCTGTGGGGGTTGGTCTGTTTGCAAATTGCAGTAAGTTCGTGACGTGCAACAAGTTACTTTGCGGAAGTCCCTCTCTGTGCGCGAAGGTGTTATTTAGTACTGAAATGGGTAACCGGATAATCTGTTTGAAACCAGTTAGGTACCTAACCGATTGGATAAACCGTCAACCGGTTATCCGAAATATCGATAGTGATCGTCATTCCACATTTAAAACGTAGTGAATCTGCCGCTTCTCCTTTGATAAATTACACATTGAAGTGCATTGTATATTGAGAAATAATTGACTTTGGCGTTGAATACTTTGTGAATGATTGACAGTTTCTGTGAATAATAATGGGTAATCGTAGAAACCATTCCGCAATGTGTATACAAACGAACATTGCCGAGTACTCGACAACGTTTGTATACACACTACGGAATAGTTTGAGAATACTGCTTTCCAATTCCTATAGTTTTGATCCCATATCTGGTGAAATAATGGCCACGGATAACCGGATATTATGCGGTCATAGCTTTTGGTTAGTCGGGTTACGAAAATGAGCCAACCGTTTCAGCTGTAGTGTTATTAATCCTTTGTCTTGTTGGTACTTAAGGGCCTATATAAGTAATGGAATTTTGTTTATTTTGAAATTCTCACCTCTCATATTCCTTAAATTCAGATTAAATATACACAAATTATACATCAAAATGAAGGATGGGATGTATAGAACATGAAAGACGTGTAATCAACTTAAAGAGTCGACTGTAGGCACCACTGGTTCCTGGAAGTCTGCTGCCGTATTCGCACCAGAACTGATAATAAAATAATATTTCATCAGAACAACTTGTGACCAAATGTGCTTCATATATCCAAGAACAAAGCTAGGCATTCAAAATACTTTCGAATACAGCGATAGGACTGCATTTTGGAAAAGTACAACACTGTCTGCATTTTTTATTGAAGATGGTTTCCATGCTCGACAGACATGCGCAAATCACTCGTAACCACGAATTTCCATCGAAAAACAAAATCGTAATTCTAAGAAATTTCAACAGGTATCATGATACCTTGCATTGAATATGGCAACTGTGCAATCTCTTTCTAATATACTGTATGAAGGCGATCTTTTTCACTATTTGATTTTAGACGGTGTTGTTTTTTATGCTTTTTCTGTCCGATAACGTCGACTGGAAATCAAAAGTATACTCATACGTAAACGAAAGCAAAGGCTTTGGAATTTACCCTCATGGAGCTCTGTCGCCGTGTTTTGAATAATTTTTATCCCCTAGCTTTGTTCTTGGATATGCAAAGCACATTTGGCCACAGGTTGTTTTCGCGAAATATTATTAAATTATCATTTCTGGTGCGAATACGGCAACAGACTTCCAGGAACCAGTGGTGCCTACATTCGACTCTATGAGTTGATTACACACGTGTTTCGTGTTCTATAAATCCCATCCTTCATTTTGATGTATAATTTGTGTATATTTAATCTGAATTTAAGGAATATGAGAGGTGAGAATTTTCAAAATAAACAAAATTTCCTTACTTATATAGGCCCTTAATTGGATTTCAGTGCTGTTGTGTTGAAATGATTGGTCGATTAATCAAAGTCGACTCGATTTTCGGGAAAGTCGACCCCAACATCTGCCAGATGATTAGTCAGGAAATTCATGGAGATGATGGTTGTCAGGATATATTTTTGTTTAAGTAAAAAAATCCACACCACACAAGTAAATTCTCTATTATAACAGTGTAACCCCGCTCAGGAAACACACTTCTCGCAATGCTGTTAATACCCTACGATGATGCCAACAGTGTAGCACCTTTGTTGTATGCAAGGTGACATGCATCTGAGCTTTTGTCATGGCCCGTCGTCCATCTGGCCGTACGTCCGTACGTCAATTGGATACGGCTCGGGCTAGAGGCCGTATTTATGAACCGATCTTTACGAAACTTCTTGGGTACCTTTGTTATGACTGTGGGACGAGAACGAGTGTTTTGGGGTGCGGTCTGAAATTCAAGATGGCTGCCAGCCGCCATTTTGTACCGACGATGCAGAAATATGTTTTTTGTACAGAACTTCCATATGAAAGCTCTGATTTGAATAATTTTTTGTATGAATGTTTAGTACCATGGGATACATCACATATAATATGTGTTTTTTTCTCGTGCGTAAATTGTGCAAATTAGACTAATTTTGATGTTTTTTGGTGTTACTTTCAGCACTGTAAGTGCCAATGCCAATACGGCTCGGGCTAGAGGCCGTATTTATGAACCGATCTTTATGAAACTTCTTGGGTACCTTTGGTATCACCGTGGGACGAGAACGAGTGTTTTTGGGTCCGGTCCAAAATTCAAGATGGCCGATTGCAGCCATTTTGTACAAAATTAGGTGCTATCAGATTTTTGCACAGAACATCCATATGAAAGCACTGATTTGAATAATTTTTTGTGTGAATGTTTAGAACCATGGGATACATCACATATAATACAGGTTTTTTTCTTGTGCAGAAATTATGCAAATTAGATGAACTTTGATTTTTTCAGTGCGACTTACACACAGTAAGTACACATGTCAATACGGCTCAGATTAGAGTCTGTATTTATGAACTGATCTTCACGAAATCTCTTGGGTACCTTTGTTATCACCTTGGGACGAGAACGAGTGTTTCTGGGTGCGGTCTAAAATTCAAGATGGCTGCCAGTGGCCATTTTGTACCGAAATTAGGTCTAATCAGTTTTTTGTACACAACTTCTATACAGCTCAGACAAGAGGCCATATTTATGAACCAATCTTTACGAAACTTCTTGGGTACCTTTGTTATCACCGTGGGATGAGAGCGAGTGTTTTGGGGGTGTGGTCCGATATTCAAGATGGCCACCAGCAGCCATTTTGTACCAAAATTAGTGCAATCAGTCTTTTGTACAGAACTTCTGTATGAAAGTTCTGATTTGAATAAATTTTTGTATGAATGTTTAGTAACATGGAATACATCACATATTGTAAGGGTTTTTTTTTCGTGCATAAATTATGCAAATTAGATGAGCTTTGATTTATTCTGTGCTACTTACACAATGTAAGCACACATGTCAATACAGCTTAGGGTAGAGGCTGTATTTATGAACCGATCTTCACAAAACTTCTTGGGTACCTTTGTTATCACCTTGGGACGAGAATGAGTGTTTCTGGGTACGGTCCAAAATTCAAGATGGCTGCCAGTGGCCATTTTGTACCGAAATTAGGTCCAATCAGTTTTTTGTCACAAGTTCTATACAGCTCGTATTTATGAACTGATCTTCACAAAACTTCTTGGGTACCTTTGTTTTCACCTTGGGACAGGAACGAGTGTGTTTTGGGGTGCCTTTGTTATCACTGTGCTATGAGAACAAATATTTTGGGGTTCAGTCAGACCCACTCTGGGACTCAAAAATTTTGTTCTAGTTTAGCATCTGACTGTCACCCACCTTTACAATACTTTACGTATACATTTGTTACAGGCAACGGTCAGTATTTATGTACAGACCGTTACAATACCTCTTTATATGTACCTTTGTTATCAAGTCATTACCTAGATGTTTGTCATTGCTGTGTCACATACTATACATGTACATGACTTTGTCTTGACAAGTTGAGCTACAGTGTCATTGACACTTTCATTATCATAAACATAGCATACAGGGAACAGAAATGAACATATTCCCAATTATCACAATTCTTGTCTTATTTCATAATCCTTTCATAAACATTGAACATTATCCTTTTCATCAAACACAACACACAAGTTAAGCTACAGTGTCATTGACACTTTCATTTGATTAAGCAGCATGGGGAAATGTCTGGCCTAAACTGCATGGGGAAATGTCCGATGGAGAAATGTCTGCCTAACGGAAGGTCACAGTCAACCTAAGTTGCTATCTTAAATATCTGTTTTTAAGGGATTATCATTTATGATATGTTGTAATCATCAGCAGAGGTTCAACTTCAATGAAGGGAGAAGGGTGTGAAAAATAAAACTTTAGACAATGCTGCTTACATTCTTGTCTGTCACATAAAAGAGAGCACATCAGTAGCTTGATTAGTTTTGCATATTCATTCCCACCTTGGACACCAATGTGAGAACAACTGCTCAAATGGAATTACCTGCTGAGATATGCTGCTAAGATTGAAGGCTGCCCTTGCTATCACCTGTAGTATCCATGTGCTCAAGGGAATTTATTCACTTAGCATTGGATTTTGAAAGAAAAACAGAACCAGAGTCATCGGTGAAGTGTAGTACCTTTTCGCGAGGGAGCTCCTCCCACTCCGGCCCCCCTCCAAGTGACCCTGAAAAGCTGGATGAAGACCGTCGGATCCATACAGCCAAAGTCAAACAGAAGGGGAAGAGAAGGAAAGGACCCTCCGCCAGATGACAAGCATCCTGCCGAATGAGAAGAAGGAGAATGAAGAGAAGGACGCAAGTGAGGGCGTTGAAAGTTCAACATCTGTCGGTCTGTCAACCCCTGACAAACCTCTATCCAGCCTGGCAACCCCCTCACAAGAGGAGGGTCTTGACGATGGATTGTCTGGAGATCATCAACCTTCATCTCATCAGACTCTGAAAAGGAGAAGGAGGAGGGAGATTTATCTGCAGTGCAGGAAGTTGTCTCAGGACGACGCACCATCCACCCCTCCAGCTCTTGCTGCTACTGCTTCTTCAGACCAGAGCTTCAACCAGGAGGTGTGCACCACCGATTCCATGGAGGCATTCCTGGGAGAAGAGATCTAGGATGAGGAAATACGCCGACAAATGCAGACTCTACTGGAGGCATACAACACAGTTGGGACAGACAGGGAAAAGTTCAAATGCTGGCTAAAAGAAGACCTGAACAGGAAGAATGAGTCAATCACAGCAGCAGGGATTAGACCGTTCATAACTTGTCAGTCCCCTAGTCCTCCACCAACGCCAACAGCACCACCTACATCGATCTCTTCAAAACATCCTCCTCCTACAAAGCAGAACTGCTAGAAACACAGACACTGCTGCATACCATTCTCTTCTCCTTTAACACGCCCAGACATAGTGTGAAAAAAAAACTATTATACTGCCAGAGAGTGTTGAAAGTGGCTTGTCCTAGTATGTCCCTGCACACCTCTGGCATGCAAAACCATTGATCATCCATTCTTGATTGGTAAAGACTTTGTAATTGTGTAAATGATTACTATTTGTATCTCTTGTTAATTGGCTGTGAATTGGATATAAAATCCTGATGTCAGACCTAAAGCAAAGATCATGAAACTGCCTATCAAGAGGATGTGTGTGCAGAGGGAGAAGGGAGATTCTGGTGAATTGGATATAAAATCCTGATGTCAGACCTAAAGCAAAGATCATGAAACTGCCTATCAAGAGGATGTGTGTGTAGAGGGAGAAGGGGGATTCTGAGAATATTTCAAATACCCCTTACATAAATATAGTAGAATGTTGCACTTTATACCCCCAAGACCCAAGTGAGATGATAGTAGAGGTGGATGTGTTGCCTCTGAAATCACATCCAGGTAAGCAGCCTGAACATTGGAGTTTGTGTTTGCTAAAACATCGTGTGATGATGCAGATTGCGTACAAATATGAAATAAGAGTTGGGTAGAGCATATGATGATGGTCCTGATCCACATGGCAACAAACATGCTATCTCTCCCATATTTTCCCCCAAAGTGACAGAAAATGAATGTTCTAGTGACTGGAATGTCTAACAGGACTTCCATGTTTGTGTGTTCATAGTGTTGCTCCATATTAGAATTTTTACTAAAATATGTACCAGAATATCTGTGTGTGGTACGAACAACACTTACCCACTCCATCCGATAAATATCAGAACAATTGGCCTGAAGATAAAAGAAATATTGCCCCTGGCTTCAAGCAGTTTTAGACATATCGGCAACATTACAATACTTAAATGCCCATGGAATTCTCTGTGGAACATATAACTGGGTAGTTCTAAAAATTAATATTTTTATACTATACCAATGACCCAGACTTAGCTGGTGCTAACTCTTAATTATTCAGGGCCAAACACAAATTTTGCCCCCCCCCCGCCCCCCAATCTCCAAAATTTGCATCAAAATCCAAAAAATCAATGTCATACTATATGGTCCTCCATACTTTTGTCCACTGCACATGCACAGTGTCAAGGAAGTACTGAAATTGGTGCAAAATCTTCATTCTTTGTTTGGCCCTTCAATCAGAATATCTCACTGATATCTGTACTTATAATCTCAGTTAAAATGATGCCAGACACAAAATCATGAAGCAAATGGTGGATCCAAGGATGAAATAAGAGGATGAGAGGAAGTAACATCAGAAGGATGTGTTCAGGGCTGTAACTTATAATTTTTATGTAAAATTATTTCATGTTCCCTAATTTCGGGGCATGGGCCTGATGTTTTCATTCTTGCTATGAAATCTCCACTGTTTGTTGATTGTTTCCTCTCTCCCTTTCCTTGATACCCCCCTAGCTAATCTTCCATGCCTTTGGCATAATTATTGAAATTTTTTTATTGAAATTTCTTGGAAGTTTTTAGCATAGTTACAGAATGTTTATTCTGTTTTCCCCATGGTTACATCCTCACCCTGGGAGTGATTAGGCATTTTCGTCATGCATCTACCATCCGATGTACTACAGTTTCTTCTGTGGAAGTTTCTGTTTTACATCGGATAGTATCTTAAAATTGGTTACTGATTTCGGGCCATATTTTCAGTGCCTGGAGTCTTGTTTCCAGTTTTTATTCACTTTTGTTTATGTTGACAACAGTTACTTCTGACAGTGATTCCTTGTCTTCTCTAAGGTTTTGTTCATAGCCAGATACATTAATATTGTTCGTAAATGTAACATTGATTTTTTAGATATGTTTTAAAATTTTTGTCCACACTCCACACTTAGGCTTTTTCGGGGATCCTTTTGGGCTAATCATTCCCTTTGGGCTCATCTCAAAATTTTTTCGAAAATTTTTTGTTTTGAATTATTATTTGAAATTTTTGTTATGGATTATATTATTATTGTGTATCTTTGTATTTTCAAGGGTTAGTGCGAGTACTATAGCTATTTAATATTTTTTCAAATATGAAAGAATATTGTTCAAATTGTAAATCGAGGAAGTCTTCCTCTGATTCTCATGTTCATTGTATTTGCTGTAGTCCATGTACTCGCGCTAATTTTTGCTCAGTGTGTGCCAATTGGGATGACAAACATTGGAGATGTGTGTCACGGTATATTGTTAATGGTGAGAGGTCCATGCCAGTCCTCTCGCCACAGGGTCTCTCTAGTTTTTCAGTCTCTTTTTCAGAGGAACAAGAACAGGGTGATGTTTCCATGATGTCTTCAGGAAGTGTGCTACCGTCGTCGCAATCAAATGAAGAGCTAGCGTAAAAAATGCTCAACGAAATACAAATGCCTAGATCCTTAATAGGATTGACGACCTTGTCACCAGCTAGCTCGCCCGGTGAAGCTATCACTTGTAAAGTGGGTGATGTGACGCCGGGTTTGTCCATTGCGGTCCAGGAGAGGAGAAGGGGTGTTACGAGCACTATAAACTCGGATCACGCACACGCTGCGACGATGGATCGGAGGATGGAACATAGGAAGCCAGACAGTCTGGTAGCTAGCTTGTTCAGGTATACCCGGACGGCAAGCGAGAGAGATCCCTCTCTCTTACAACAACATCTGGGCCTAAATGTTGTTACACGTAAAGTTCGTCAGTTGGAGCATACGTCCATTGCTCCTGCTTGGGATGCTCCGTCGCATAGACAGCCGGGTGTGGCTAGTCTACTGGCTTCCTCATCCACTCATCAGCACACACAACCGCACCTTGGCTACGTGACCACAGATATCCAGCCTGCTTCGCCGACCAGGGATTCCATGTTGACCAGGTCACTCCATCCGGTAGCCAAGGACACAGGGCCTTACCAGTCGGGACGTTCGCATTAAAAGAATTATGCAAGAGTTACCGCCCCAGGAGCTTCCAGCGGCTAAACAATGTAAGACCACAGGCCTCCGTGATGGACTAGCTATCGCAGATAGCACAACTCATCGCAGCATCCCAGGAATCTTAAGAAACTCTTTCAGATCAGGAACTGTCTGAGGAAGCTGGGTCGGTACGCTCCCCTGCAGTGTCAGAACGGGACGACCGAGATTCACATTTGGTCCAGTCGGATGGGGAAAGGGAATCAACAGAGCTGGAATTTTCCCTTTCGGAACAACATAAGGGGGCCGTAGATTTCATCCAGCAGCACCTTCCAGAAGTTGTTCGATACCAGATAAGAGACTGATAGCATCACTGAACACAGACTTTTTCGGCTGGGATAAGGACTTCGCACTTGAGTTTCCGGCCCAGTCCAGAAATGTCTCACGGACATTTGAATTGCTGAATGGTGCTATTTTCAGGCTAGCCTCTAAGACTGGAAGATCCAGTTTCTTATCGTCTCATGCTCTACATCTGCCGTTCATCAACAGTAGAAATAGATTTGAAATGGCAGGACAGGGCGTTCCAAGAATTCCTCTGCATTTAGACGACCAGGCAAAAGACTTGGAGTTGTCATTGGTGGTGTCTATGTCGATTCTCTCCAGTATGTTGAACACGACAATCTCGTCTAACAGAGCCAGTTTAGATGCCTTATCTTACGCAGATCACCTTACCAGAGTGTTATCACAACGTCTTGATGGAAAAGAATTCCAGGATTTTCAGACTTCCTTGAGAGTTCTTTCGAGGGCTGTAGTATATTCCACGTATAACTCCGCCCTTTCAGTGGCAAATTTGGAGTTAGTCAGACGTGATGCTGCCCTGACTTCATCCACAAGAGTGGATTCTAAGGTGAAAAACTCTCTTCGAGTCGCTCGCTCCGGTTTCAGGAGAGCTTCGCTTTGATGGTAAGCTTTTCGCTAATCTACGATCAGATTACTAAGAAAGCTTCGAACTCTCTGCTCTTTAAGTCTGTTTCGAAAAAAAATGGACTCAGCAAAGAGGAGTAAGTCAGGGACTTCTGGAGTGAGTACGTCCAAGGGAAGTTCCTATAGACGTTCTAAGGTCGTTGGTGTAGGGATCATTCTATTGATATCTATGATCCCTCCATTCCAGACATTGCTAATTTTTATACCCCCGCAAACAAAGTTTGGGGGGTATATAGGAATCACCCTGTCCATCTGTCCATCCGTCTGTCCATCCTTATAAGCGCAACTCCTCCTAAACCGTTTGAAGAATTTTCATGAAACTTTACACTATGGAAGAACTCCATATGAAGATGTGCATGAAGCAATATAATTCGTTCTGACAGGTGCGGGGGGGGGGGGGGGGGGGTGTATCACTTTGTGAGCTTGCTCACAGTACCTCTAGTTTGGTCTACTTGTTTGACGAGATCAAACTGCAGCCAATCACTATTAAGGGTTATAGATCTATGCTATTGGATACTTATGCTCATCATGATAGCTTACAAATTGGATCTAACGTCTCTTTATCTAAGTTAGTTAAAAACTTTTCGATAAATAGACCTAGAACCCTTAGGTTCATTCCTAAGTGGAATTTAGCTTGGGTTCTTCTGAAGCTAAAAGAAGCACCATTTGAACCCATTGACATGGTAGGCTTCAAATACTTATCTTATAAGACAGCTTTTCTCTTAGCCTTCTCTTCGGCTAGAAAAGTTAGTGAGCTTCATGCACTATCTGTTGATGATTTTCACTATCGTAGTGTTGGTAATACAATTACTTTGACTACTAATGTTGGATTTTTGGCTAAGAATCAGGCTCCTAATAAGTACCCTGAACCTATTGTTATTAAAGCTCTTCCGTCCTCAGATGGCCATAGGCCTTTGCTATGTCCAGTTAGAGCTATGCATACTTACAAACGTAGATCTGAGTTTATCAGAAATATCAGAAAGGGACGAAAATGTTTCTGTATCTGCTGTCTAATAGAAGGGATATCACGGTCCATTCTATTTCAAGGTGGATTCAATTGACTATTCCTACTGCTTATGAAAAATTATCTTCTACTCAGCAGTCTGTGCTTAAGATTTCAGCGCATGAAGTCAGGGCGCTGTCTACATCTTGGGCTTATGCTAATAGTATTGCTATTATTGAAAGCTGCATACTGGTCTCAGCCTTCTACATTCACAAATTTTTACCTTAGAAATATTGAGTCTATTTCTCTTGACCTGCATTGTTTAGGTCTGTTATCTGTTGCTCAGAATGTCGTCCACTAAACAGTTGCAACTATAGTTATGCAGGCTTTTTGTTGCAGCAGTGACTCTGTCCTGCTGCCTTCTTCATTCTGGGGTGATTGACCCAGAGCAAGGGGAAGGGTGGGGGGGGGGGGGGTGATGTTCCCTTATATCACCTGCTTTATAGTGAAAAGCAAGGGAATACCTCCTCTGGAGTCAGTAATTCCGAGTCGGTGCTGGGATGGTTTTAAAGTGTAAAGCTAATGTTTATATCATTTATGTAATATGTTTAAAGTGTAGCTCAGTGTGAAGCATTTGTATATGTCACGTGTCATACAAGCGTTAATATACAATCCTCAGACACTTTTAAATGAGTATAAAGAGTCTCATTCTCTGGACTATCTTCATTTATTGGCTTTCCTTTAAAGAATTAGTATAATGGGTTATACTGGATGTTAATACGAGCGTTAATATACAATCCTCGGACACTTTTAAATGAGTATAAAGAGTCTCATTCTCTGGACTATCTTTATTTATTGGCTTTCTTTTAAAGAATTAGTATAATGGGTTATACTGGATGTTAATAGTGATCATTGATGTTATTGTGCTCAATTACAGATTGGTAATGTGTCTTTCTTATTTTGTATAAACAAGAAAGATACATGTAAATCCTGTTTCTCCTTTTCTCCTTGAGGGGATAATTCTGTTAACATGTAATTGAGCCTATTGGATTTTCCTTTATGTCCTAGGCCCTCCAGCCTTTTTTCTATTCAGCTCAGTCTGGGTCATTGGTAGAGTATGAAAATGTTAAAAAACTTATGGTAATTTATATATTTTTTATACTTACCAATTACCCAGACGGGGATGGCCCTCCCATAAGTTTGGGATCTCATATCTCCCCACTGATTACATAGCACTTACCAGGCACTGGTTGTAAGAATGAAGATTTGGCACCAATTTCGGTACTTCCTTGACACTGCACATGCACAGTGGACAAAAGTATGGAGGACCATATAGGACATCGATTTTTTGGATTTTGATACAAATTGTGGGGATTGGGGAGGGGGCCAAAATTTGTGTTTGGCCCTGAATAATTAAGAGTTAGCACGAACTAAGTCTGGGTCATTGGTAAGTATAAAAAATATATAAATTACTATAGATTTTTTAACTTACCTATGCTGTAAAGATTTCTCTTGCCCACAGATGTTAGTGTGGGCACAAGCACTGAACTCTGTCCATGTTCGCCCACAACCACCATGGGCACATGGAAAGTGCCTGGTCCACGCTGACTATACTGTAGGTCTTAATGTTCTCTGTTCATTTCAAATGTATAATTTAAAATTGTAGTCTTTGTATGCTTCTTCCCCTCCAAAACAAATTCCCAATTGGAGGCCCATAATTAAAATTTTCCCATAGGTATGGACCCCGGACCCTTTCCCAAGGAGGACAGAAGAATCCCTGGATGTTATAGTCATTCCCCTTCTCGATGACCCTGCTGCAACAAGTGACCTTAGATATCCCGAATATTCCTAACAATCCAAGTGATAGTGCTGAAATGATTAACCGACTAATCATCATAGTTTCTTTTTTGCTTCTTTTCCGGTACAGGGATTCTTTTGGCACCTACACATTATTTTAATGGAAATTCTGTCATGATGGAAACATGCATGTCATTCTGTTCATATATGTATGCAATACTCAACCTTTGAGCTGAGGTAGTTCCTAAAGACAGTCAAGTCTTTCTGATAAAACATACATGATCAGTAATTTAATACAAGTTATTTTACATTACTTTGTTGTAACCTGTAGTTCGTTCATGTATTTTATAATTGATATCACCCAGACGTAACCAAAACAATCGTTCACAAGTTATTTCCAGGCCTGATGAGAAAGGCATTCTCATACATGAATAGATCAAGTTATTCAGAAAGTGACAATTTGAGAGCTTACATGTACAGTACATTTTAATGACTTACTCCTGAAAAAACTGTTTAAACCACACAACTCAGACCCCAAAACCCTACTCTTCAAAAGAGATAAGCAATGACTGGTCCAACATGGTCCTAAACAGGCTGTAAAAAATGACAACAATTCTGATATCAGCAGAATACCCAAATGTTTACAACATGGATACTCAGCCGATAAACTACTTACAGACATTTCTTACAGCCCATACTGTTAATCATATCATGTCATTTTATTTATTTTTCAGGTCTGGATGACTGTGTTCTGCCTTATTTATCTCAAGTTATAGAGAACTGCATTGATGGGAAGAGGCTCATGATGGTTACAACTTCAGATTTAGAAGTTATAGGCATAGAAATACTTGGGCATCAAGAATTGATTTTGGAAGCTGTGGATTTGCTTAGAAATTTGGTAAGATATTTCTGGTCATCCTTTATCCAACAAGACGATATCAAAATTTATTATTTTAAATATTGTTTTTTCAATTTTCAAAAACATTTTAACAAAATCATATCATGTTACCCCTCATTGGAACAAGCTTAGTAAGCTCATTCCAATGATGGGTCACATGATATGGTTTTGTCAAAATTATTTGAAATGGGTTTTTTTCCCCAATTGCTCAATTTGTAAATTACATGGGCAGATGCTTCCAAATCATTAAGTAAAGGGTTAACCCATTTTTAACATGACTATAGGATGATACTTGCAAAACAATTGTTGAATCATGAAAATGTTTATTTTTTAGCCCACCTAAGGGAGCTTAACTTATCACATCCCATCCGTCGTCATCGTCAGTCATGAACTTTATGGCTTATTCTCACTTCTCCCACATTCTGAAGTTAGTTTTGTATTCTGTTTTGATAAATAAAAACCCTTCACTGATGGTTCTCTTGTTTTATATTGATATGTTATCATTATGTTATCATAAGTCAAGAGTTTTCACTGATGGTTCTCTTATATTGATATGATATGTTATCATTATGTTATCATTATTTGTTTGTAACCACCCCCAGATTCCTATATATATTCCTCTTTATCTTTACCTGGACACATAATTCATTTATTCATTCACCTGGATACATCATTTTAAGACACCATGGCTGGCGCAGAAGTAAATTTTCACTTCATCCCAAATGACAGAGGCGGTAGACATCTCATTTACAATGGCTTTAAGTTCTGTATAAAGTCAAGAAGAAATCAGAGAATATACTGGCAATGTGTTCAACAAAGCTGCAGGGCAAGGACGATAGAAGTAAATGACCCAGTGGCATCTAATAGCGGTGAGCACAACCATGAGCCCGACTTTGAAAAAGTGACCGCAGACACAATTGTCAAAGAGCTGAAGGCAAAGATAAGGCACACATCTATACCGATTACCACCTTATATCAAGAAAAGATTTCGTGTGAGTATAATGCACTATTGTCTTCAATGATAGAGAGAGAGGGGGGGGTGGGTATAATGTTCTATTGTCTTCAATGAGAGAGAGGGGTATAATGCTCTATTGTCTTCAATGAGAGAGAGGGGTATAATGCTCTATTGTCTTCAATAAGAGAGAGAGAGAGAGAGAGGTATAATACTCTATTGTCTTCAATGAGAGAGAGAGAGCAAGAGAGAGAGGGAGAGTATAATGCTATATCGTCTTCAATGATTTAAACAATATGCACATATAATCAGATGTTTGTTTACATTTTTTTCAGATTTGAGAGCAGATGAGACTGACCCTGAGATAATCGCCAAAATTCTGTCCTTCTACAGCATCAAGCTAGGCATCTCTGTATATAGCAAGAGCCCAAACCTTGCCATCCTTTCCGAAACGAAGACCAAGATATTCAACTTCCAGACAACTACAAGAAAACATCAGATGGGCAGAACTTCCTCCTTATAGACGATGGTGACCACAACAAAATTCTCATCTTTGCAACACAGACTAACTTGGAACTTTTAGCAGAGGCAGAGTCGATGTTCTGCGATGGCACCTTTGATAAATGCCCATCCATCTTCCAGCAGATGTATACTCTACATGCGTTTATTGAGGGCAAGATGTGCCGTTAGTTTATGGCCTTCTTCCAAACAAGACCCAGGTAACCTACCAACGATTTTTTGAACTAACGAGACAGAAAGCTGCTGAATTGGGTATTGCTGTCAATCCAAGATTTGCCATCACAGATTTTGAAGCAGCGGCACAGAATGCTATATCAGCCACATTCCCATCAACTATGCTGAAAGGCTGTTTCTTCCATTACAGCCAAGCTCTGACAAGAAACATCAAGAAGTTCCACCTACAGCTGAAGTTCAACGAGGAAGCAGATAGTGACCAGAAGACACTCATGAGAAGGGCTTTAGCATTATCCATGGTGCCATTGGGTATGGTAAGCGATGCTTGGTGTGACACATTGAACTGCTACAACGAAAGCAACGATATTCAACTGGAAGGAAATGTCACCAATTACATGACAGATTTACTGGGTCGAAGGAAGTCATGGCTTGGAGTTGTGGAACCATTACCAGACTGTTGGGCCCAGGACCACTAACCACGTAGAGGGTTGGCATCAGAAGTTACAGCAGATGATACCTGGCTCTCATCCAAACCTCTTCAAATTGATCGATTTTATGAAGAAAGAACAGGCCTACCATGAAGGAACCATCATTCAGCTTCGAAGAGGTAGTAAATTGGAACCAAAAAAGAGAAGGTACCAACAGATTGACAACACAATAGAAAGGCTCAAAACGGATCTCGGGGAGAATAGAAGAGATATCATATCAAACATGGACGCCATAGCAAGAATTGTTAAACATTGAATCACAGGTCAGACAAGGTAGTAAACTGTTGTGTTTTGTATAATTTTGTATTTTCCATGTATTTTCTGTTAAAATATTGTTCAACATGTTTGAAATTTTTAATGTATTTTTCAAGATGTTCATAAATTGTTCAACATGTTTGAAATTTTTGATGTATTTTCTATTTTTTGTATGTAATTTGTAAATTGTCCAAGATATTTGAAATTTTTGATGTATTTTCTATTTTTTGTATGTAATTTGTAAATTGTCCAAGATGTTTGAAATTTTCAATGTATTTTCTATTTTTTGTATGTAATAAATTTTATGTTAGTGCATTTGCAAATTGTTGTTCTCACATACATATTTGATAACAACTATAGTCGGTTAATCTTTGATTTTCAACAGTTTCACACTTATACTGGGAACAAAAGATGTGGGATAAATGAGAAGCTCCCAACTTTACATTATCGACTTCTCCTCACAAACTACTGGACCAAATGGAACCAGATCTGGTATGCATGTTCCCTATCATATGTCAATTCAAGTTTGTTCAAATAAACTTGCCACGCCCACAGGGGGCACCACAAGGAGCATAACTCTGATAGCACCCATAAATTTTTTCAAAAATTCATAAAAATCTTCTTCAGATCCACTAGTCAGAATCTTTACATATTTGTTATACAAAATCTCTAGGGGGTTCAGATTCAAGTTTGTTCAAATCGGGTCCTTGAGTTAGTATTTGGGCTCTCTATTGGAGCCCAAAGTTTAACTTGGTGCAATTTGAGGAAATTTCTTTAAAATCTTCTTCTTCAGATCCACCAGTCAGAATCCTTTCATGTTTTTGGTATACAACATCTGTAGGGGGGCAGATTCATGTTTGTTCAAATCGAGTCCCCATGCTAATAATTGGGCTCCCTGCAGGAGCCCAAATTTTAACTTAGTGAAATAAGAGGAAATCTTCTCCAGATCCACCAGTCAGAATGCTTTCATATTTGGTTTACAACATCTCTAGGGGGGGGGGGGGGGGGGGTGGGGGGGGGGGGGAGGGGAAGGAAGGGCAGATTCAAGTTTGTTCAAATCGAGTCCCTGATTTAGTATTTGGGCTCTCTATTGGAGCCCAAAATTTAACTTGGTGCAATTGAGGAAATTTCTTTAAAAATGTTCTTCAGATCCACCAGTCAGAATCCTTTAACACTTGGTATACATCATCTCTAGGGCGGTCAGTTTCAAGTTTGTTCAATTCGGGTCCTTGGGTTGAAAATTTTGGGTCTGGTTTGGACAAAATTTAAAAAAAAAATTGTTTTTGATTTTTTATGTGTTTTGTTAAATTTTAAGATGAAAAAAAAAAATTTAGCCTGAAAATTTTGGGTCCAAGTCAGACTTGAAAATTTTGGACCAAAATTTGGGAAAAAAAATTTGTTTTTTTTTGTGTTGTGTGTTGAATTTTGAGATGAAAAAAAAAAATTTAGCCTAAAAACTCTGGGTCAGGTTTAGACTGAAATTTTGGACCAAAAATCGAAAATTATTTTATTTTATTATGTCATATGGGACTTACATGTACATATCTTTGTTGGAGGATAATATGTCGCCAGAATGTGTGCCATGCAAGCCTGGAAATAAGCAGGCTGTCATCTGCAGAATGATGTCCCCAGAGGATGAATTTGGTGATGCTACATGTGGCTGGACAATATTTGAATTTTGAAATATCATCGATATTTTAAAAATAACGCAATATTCGATAATATCGTTCAGCATCATGACCTTCTGGGAAGTTTTAGTAATCCCAGTATAGAGTCCTGTTCTGAGGTACGAGTTGAACCACTAGGGCTCACCTAAATGATAAACTGTTGATGCGCTGTGGAAACCTCAAGCAGTTGCTATTATTTAGAATGACAAATACAAATTATTTTATTTTATTCAGCCCCTTCCCCCTCCCCACCCCCTCCCCACCCCCCCCCCCCCCCCCCCCAATGTGGAAAGCAGAAGCAGCACAAATTGTACAGCTACAGCAGGTTCATTTTATTCAGCACCTCCCACCCCCCACCCCCTTCAAATTATTATTATTTAGAAAAGCGAATACACATTATTTTACCACCCCACCCCACCCTGCCGCCCCCTATCCCTCCTCCAGTCCCTCCTGATGTGGGACACAATTACTTCATTTCATGAAGTTGAATACGCTTTCATAATCTTTTATTTTATTCAGTGCCCCTCCAACAGCTAAACTGAAATAATGGTGGGTATCAGCTACACAGTTCCTCCTGTATTTACTATTTTCATTTTTTGAACCCCATCCTCTGCACATACAGTGCAGGAAAATAAGCAATCCCTGTTAGTTGAATACCGGTACATTTGTTAATTGTATTATATTTATTGGCAAAATGGCCATTCAGTTAACAGTTCTCCTGCAGAGTAGTAATTATTTCATGATTTTAATGACTTGTTTACTACCTAGAATGTAATTACCTCTTTTACTCTACATATTGTTTTATTATGCTCCGGACTTGAAAAGTCAAAGTGGTATCTAGTGGAGACCTCTGTCCATCCATCTGTCAATCACACCGTCCATCCATCTGTCCATCCATCTGACCATCCGTCCATCCATCCATACCAACATTTTCCCTTGTATCTCAGCCACTGCTACTCTCATTTGGATGATATTTGGTGTTGTGATGGAGCGTCATGGAGAACGATACCTGTAGCGTGAGTTTCTTCCTCATATTTTTTCCAGAGTTATGGGCCTTTTCCACTCTTTCAGCATAGAACATTTTTCTGTGGGTTGGGGGCATTGGCACATGCTTTGGGCATTGACACATGCTTTGGGCATTGGCACATGCTTTGCATTGCCCTCTTGAGGTATGTGCTTCAAGGCTGAATTGTCAAAATTTGCTAAGCACATCTTGACAAATTTCATGTGCCACATTTTTTCATTCTAAGAAGAAATGTAGATACACTGATTGCATTTTCCTTTGAGGCAGTCAAGGAGAGACGACTCGACATAATGAGGGAGCATTGGAGTGAACAAATTCATCTCATGACACAAATAGAAACAATTCTCCATGTTTGAAAAATAGTAGCTTATGTCTCTTGACAGGGTTCCCAGGGGGACCTTGGATGCAACAAAGGGTCTTGAATTTGACAAAGGATCACTCATGGCCTTGAAATCCTGGAAAATGTGCCAGAGGCCTTCTTGAAAAGCCTTGAATATTCATGAAATAAAAATGCCAACGAAGCACAGAATCATAACTTCAACCATATACTTTTGTATGCCAGAGTTCATGAAGGCCATAGTCCTAACTAGGACTCTTCGGTAATTCGGTCCCTCCAGTGGGTAATGATTGGAGTGTTCTAGTTAGGACTAGTGAAGGCAGGCCTTGAAAATTATTGAATTTGGCTATTGTTGGGCCTTGACAAATACTGAAATATTGTCGAGAATCAGCCTTGAATAACCTCATATTTTATCAGTCCTTGCCTGCAGGAACCCTGCTTGAATGTCGGTTTTAGTGATTTGTGCCAACCGGATATGCCATTTTGATGGGTAAAGGGTTAAATGTGGATGCATGTATTTGTGGTTTACACCAGATATACATGTATGTGGTTTACAGTGTACACACCTATATTTTAAACAGATTTTGAGTACTCAGTCACTTACATACGGGCACTGAAATGACCACAACCTGGCCAGTGCAAACAAGTGGTGTTGTGTTAGGTTTTCTGAATAATTGTCCACTGTTATTTGTAGTAAACAGTATTATATGTTCCAATAAGACTACAGTCCTCGCCCTCTGGGTGGACAAGAGCTTGCATAGGTTTTCTATGTTTACAACTCCTGTAGCATATGTTACCGTTGACAGCATCATGTGAAATATTTGAAATGTTGCAATCAAATGATCTCACACAACAAAGAGTAAATGCTCCAATGTTCAGTGGATTCACAATACGAACTCTCAGTCTCACCATAAACAAGTATTGAACATGCTGGATCTGAATGAAGTGTTGTTTAAATTGCAAATCACTTTACGATTTGAACTAAGATGGATCTTTATCTGATTTATTGATTATTTAGTGCACACCTTCCATTTTCAAAATCGAAAGACTGACAGCAGCATGCAGGTTGTTATGGAAAGTATTTCTTATGTTTTCAGAGGTATGGGTATGAGACGGAGAATTTACAGTCACTGGCACTGCAATTAGGATGTAAAGCAAGGAGCTTGCATAATGAAGTACAAGCTCGAAGAAAGTACACAGAGAATGATCCCAACAAAGCCAACACAAAAGGTGAAAGCAAAGAGAAGTCAGAACGATTGTCTGTATCACTGATGTCGGGTGTTGCAGATTTAATGATCAGTTTAAAAAATGTAATTTCTTGGTTAGACAGGTTAGTATTTCCTTGAGAAATCTGTTGTTGGGTGTCGAAAAACTGTTGAATAAATATTTCAAATATGAATAACAATAATACAGTACGCCCACCATGGACTGATAGGTGGACAAAATTTCCACGGATGCAATAATATGAGATTCCAAACACTAATTATAGGAAAAATCACCAAACATTTAATTAATGAAGCACCGGATGAGCTATTCTGATCACTTTTTGTCTGTCCTCCATTGTCCGTCCGTCGTAAAGGTGGTGTTTGGGTCATTTTCTCTCAAACCACTGGCCACATTTTAATGAAATTTCAAATGAGTAGTGGTTATATAGGGGCATTTGGGTTTTTCTTCAAATTGGGTTTCTGCTCATTTTGAGGACGGGTGGGGGCCAAAATGCCTCAATTTTTAGCTCAACTTTGACGAAGTCAAATTTGAGCTATTGTCATGGCCCGTCGTCCGTCGTCCGTCTGTCCGTCCGTCCGTCTGTCCGTCTGGCCGTCTGTCCGTCTGTCCGTACGTCAACAATTGGCTATGGCTCGGGCTAGAGGTCGTATTTATGAACCGATCTTTACGAAACTTCTTGTGTACCTTTGTTATGACCCTGGGACGGGAACGAGTGTTTTTAGGTGTTTTCCGAAATTCAAGATGGCTGCCAGTGGCCATTTTGTACCGATGATGCAAAAATCAGTTTTTTGTACAGAACTTCTGTATGAAAGTTCTGATTTGAATAAAGTTTTGTATAAATGTTTAGTACCATGGGATACATCACATATAATACGGGTTTTTTTCTCGTGCGTAAATTATGCAGATTAGACTGACTTTGATTTATTTAGTGTTACTTTCAGAGCTGTAAGTGCCAAGCTGCTATGGCTCGGGCTAGAGGCCGTATTTATGAACCGATCTTTACGAAACTTCTTGGGTACCTTTGTTATGACCGTGGGACGAGAACGAGTGTTTTGGGGTGCGGTCCGAAATTCAAGATGGCTGCCAGCTGCCATTTTGTACCGACGATGCAGAAATCTGTTTTTTGTACAGAACTTCCATATGAAAGCTCTGATTTGAATAATTTTTTTGTATGAATGTTTAGTACCATGGGATACATCACATATAATACGGGTTTTTTTCTCGTACGTAAATTGTGCAAATTAGACTAATTTTGATGTTTTTTGGGGTTACTTTCAGCACTGTAAGTGCAAATGCCAATACGGCTCGGGCTAGAGGCCGTATTTATGAACCGATCTTTACGAAACTTCTTGGGTACCTTTGGTATCACCGTGGGATGAGAACGAGTGTTTTTGGGTCCGGTCCGAAATTCAAGATGGCCGATGGCAGCCATTTTGTACAAAATTAGGTGCAATCAGATTTTTGCACAGAACTTCCATATGAAAGCCCTGATTTGAATAATTTTTTTGTGTGAATGTTTAGTACCATGGGATGCATCACATATAATACGGGTTTTTTTCTCGTGCAGAAATTATGCAAATTAGATGAACTTTGATTTTTTCAGTGCGACTTACACACAGTAAGTACACATGTCAATACGGCTCAGACTAGAGTCTGTATTTATGAACTGATCTTCACGAAAATGTCTTGGGTACCTTTGTTATCACCTTGGGACGAGAACGAGTGTTTCTGGGTGCGGTCTAAAATTCAAGATGGCTGCCAGTGGCCATTTTGTATCAAAATTAGGTCTAATCAGTTTTTTGTACACAACTTCTATACAGCTCAGACTAGAGGCCATATTTATGAACCAATCTTTACGAAACTTCTTGGGTACCTTTGTTATCACCGTGGGATGAGAGCGAGTGTTTTTGGGTGTGGTCCGAAATTCAAGATGGCCACCAGCAGCCATTTTGTACCAAAATTAGTGTAATCAGTCTTTTGTATAGAACTTCTGTATGAAAGTTCTGATTTTAATAAATTTTTGTATGAATGTTTAGTAACATGGAATACATCACATATTGTAAGGGTATTTTTTTCGTGCAGAAATTATGCAAATTAGATGAACTTTGATTTATTCAGTGCAACTTATACAATGTAAGCACACATGTCAATACGGCTCAGGGTAGAGGCTGTATTTATGAACCGATCTTCACAAAACTTCTTGGGTACCTTTGTTATCTCCTTGGGATGAGAATGAGTGTTTCTGGGTACGGTCCAAAATTCAAGATGGCTACCAGTGGCCATTTTGTACCGAAATTAGGTCCAATCAGTTTTTTGTCACAAGTTCTATACAGCTCGTATTTATGAACTGATCTTCACAAAACGTCTTGAGTACTTTTGTTTTCACCTTGGGACAGGAACGAGTGTGTTTTGGGGTGCCTTTGTTATCACTGTGCTATGAGAACAAATATTTTGGGGTTCAGTCAGACCCACTCTGGGACTCAAAGATTTTTTCTAGTTCAGCATCTGACCACCCACCTTTACAATACTTTACCTATACATTTGTTACAGGCAACGGTCAGTATTTATGTACAGACCGTTACAATACTTTATATGTACCTTTGTTATCAGGTCATTACCTAGATGTTTGTCATTGCTGTGTCACATACTATACATGTACATGTCTTTGTCTTGACAAGTTGAGCTACAGTGTCATTGACACTTTCATTTAAAAAGTCTTCTCATGAACCAGCTGCATCAGAGACTTGATATTTGGTATACCGCTTCCTTTTGAGGTGTAAACTCAAGTTTGTTCAAGAGAAGTTCGAGGGGCAATATTTGTTGTTGTTACTGGAGGGGCAAGAATTATTGCCCCGCTCAAAATTTCTATATTTTTACACTGTAAACCATTGGCCCAGACTAGCTGGTGCTTAACTCAAAGTTATTAAGGGCCAAACACAAATTTTGAACCTACCAATCCCCAAAATTTGCTTGCAAAATCAAAAATTAAAAGTCCTATCTGGCCCTCCATCCATTTACTCTCTGCACATGTGCAGACGTCAGGAAGTGACTGGAACTGGCACCAACATCATTCTTTGTTTAGCCCTAAAGTTTTCAACAATGAAATGACATCTGTGCTTTAAAATCTCCTTTTTTGAGAATGCCAGACACAAATCAATGCAAGCATTGGTGGATACAAGGCTGTTATTGGATGAAGGAAGTGTTCAATGGTGGTTTTGGTTGCTCAGGGCTGTAACTTTATAATATTTATAAAATTATTTTATGTTTCCCAATTTCGGGACATATGCTCGACGTCATCATTTTTAAAAATGATTATTCCACTGTTTGTTAAGTATTCCTTCCCTATCTTTCCATGAACCCTTCCTGTTAAACTCTTAAGCTTTTTGGCTATTTTTTATTGAAATTTTATATTAAATTTCTTGGGAGTTCAACATTTATTACAGAATATTATTTTGTTTCTTTCCCAGGGTTATGTCCTCACCCTAGGGGTGTTAGGCCGTTGTATCGTTTTTACTTTGTCTGAAGTAGCTTTGCATCGGATAGCATTTGGGCCTTTTTGTGTGCCTGATGTCTTGTTTACATTGTCGTTGTTTACATCATCAACGTCCTCATATATAGGTAGTTTTTAGCTCAACTTTGGCGAAGCCAAATTTGAGGCTATGCCATGGCCAGTCATCCGTCTGTCCGTCAACAGTTCAATACGGCTCGGGCTAGAGGCCGTATTTATGAACTGATCTTTACGAAACTTCTTGGGTATCTTTGTTATGACTGTTGGACAAGTGTTTTTGTGTCTGATCCGAAATTCAAGTTGGCCGCTGCCAGCGGGGTTGGGGTATTCGTATTCAGTCTTATTCGAATACAGTTTATCAAGTATTCACATGTATTCAGTATTCACTGAATGTTATGAATACATGTATTCATATTCATATACATTAAAATCTGACTGTATTCACGAATACATTTTGAATACTTTTTGAATACTTTCTATATTTTTGTATTAAAAAACCATATACTGAATAAAAGGTATTCACAGGTCAAGCCCATGGACTCCAGACAACAAATTCACACCTCATATCAATATTAAAGACTTAATAATTCCCGATATTATTTATATACCACCAAACACCTTGTCTGAAATTTATGTATTGAAAGCAGACAATAGACTTAATTATCAATTAACTTGTCACAATACAATCTATTTATGTAACAATGGCGACATATCCCCATGGCTTTTTAAATAGTTGAAAACATGGACAATAAAAATTAAAAAAAACTTGTGTTATTGGACACTACTCAGTTATTCAATGATACTATATTCTAAAATTTTTGGATTTATTTAAAGTTTTTCTATTTATCCATTATTTCACAGTGAAAACACATATTTATTTATTTATTTATTTATTTATTCCTGTTTAAGGTCACCTTTGTACAGCTCAGTATGTCTAATTATAATTGGTGAAAGCACGTAAATATTATAAAGAAAATACTACCACTGTTTTTTTTTTTGTTTTTTTTTATTAGGATTTAACAACACATTAACAGCCAGGGTCATATCGTGTCAGTGACAGTTTTACGGGTGGAGGAAGCCGGAGTACCCGAGAGAACCACCGAGCAACGACGAGCAGCTGCCAGCTCTACAACATCGTAACTCTGAACTCTGCACCGCGGCACAGGCAGGGTTAGATTGGTTGAAGACATGTGCACCTTCGACCTGCAGTACGCCTTAGTACACAGCATCATCGTTCCCCCACGTAGGCAATCGGGGTTAAGTGCCTTGCCCAAAGGCACAACGCGGGAACGCTGATCAGTCGCTGAAATGGTCACCCATCCAACTACTAACCGCACTCGACATTGCTTAACTTCGGTGATTTGACGAGAACTGGTTACCGCGATGCCACCGCACCCCACTACCACTGTTAGCAAACTTTCAGCCAACAGACCTCCAGGTTTAACCATGAAGTGCATTGGCTAAAACTTTACTGGTCCCTCTTATGTGGTGTCATTGCAATTGATACTTAACGTTCAGGTGGAAATGCCAGTCTGTGATATTTTTATACTGTACCAATGACCCAGACATAGCTGGTGCTAACTCTTAAAAATCTAGGGCCAAACACAAATTTTACCCCCCAATCCCCAAAATTTGCATCTAAAACCAAAAGAAATCATGTCCTGAAGGACCTCCATACTTTGCCCTTACTGCGCATGCGCAGTGTCAAGGACGTTCCGAAATTGGCGCCAATTATCATTCTTTGTTTGGCTCTTCATCAGTTAACATCTCACTGATCTTTGTGCTTGTAAATCTCAGTTTAAATGATGCCAGACACATAAATATTGGAGAAATGGTGATTCTAAGGAGGATATAGAAGGAGGAGAGGAAAAAGGAGTGACAGAAAATATTCAGGGCTGTAACTTAAAATTTTGTAATGAAATTATGTTAAGTTGCCTATTTTCGAGTCATGGGCCTGTTGTTGTCATTCTTGCTATGAAGTTGCACTGCTTATTCATTGTTTCCTCTCTCCTTATCCTGTAAGTCCCCTTGCTATTCTCCCATGCTTTTGGCATTTTTTTGAGTAAGATTACTACTAAAATTTCTTGGGAGATTTAGCTTGGTTACAGAATGAATTCTGTTATTTTCCCCATGTTTATGTTCTCACCCATGGGTGTTTAGACATTGTGTTCTGCATCTACCATCTGATGTTCTGCAGATTCTTCCCTGGAAGTCTCTGTTTTGCATCAGATAGTGTGTATTGTTGATAACTGATTTTGGGCCAGTATTGTCAGTGCCTGGAGTCATGTTTTCTGGTGTTTATACACTTCTTGTTTACATTGGCAACAGTCTCTTTTGAGGGGGGGCTTTTTGCCTTTGGAGTAGTTTATCTCATTACAAGATACATTATTATTATCCGTAAGTGTTGCATTAATTATTTAAAATAATTTAAAAATTTTTGACCACACTTAGCCTTGGGATCCATTGGGGCTCAACGTTACTTTTCAGAAACTTGGGCTTCGCTGAAAAAATATTTTTCAAAAATTATTTTGAATTTCAATTGTTTTTTCAATGTTAATGGATCATGTTATTATGTATCTTTGTTTTTAGGGGTTTGTGCGAGTACTAGGACTTGTTGTCTTTTCACAATGAAAGGATATTGTTCAAATTGTAATAGGAAGAAATCTTCCTCTGACTTTCATGATCATTGTATTAATTGTAGTCAGTGTACTCGCACTAACTCCTGTTCAGTATGTCAATATTGGGATGACAAACTTTTGAAACGTGTGTCACGGTATGTTGTTAGTGGAGAAAGGGCTATGCCGGTCCTTTCTCCGCAGGGTCACTCTAGTCTATCAGTTTCTATTTCAGAGGAACAAGAACAGGGTGATGTTTCCATGTTATCTTCCAAAAGTGCACTTCCGTCGTCACAATTGAATGCAGAGCTAGCGGAAAAAGTGCTCATGGAGATACGACAGTTGCCTAAGAGGTCCCGAGTAGGATCGACGGCGCTGTCGTCCGCTAGCTCACCCGGTGTAGCGTCCATTCACCGAATGGTTCGGCAGCCGGGTTCATCCGTTGCGGTCCAGGAGGAAATATTGGGTGATGCGAGCACTATAAACATACAAGGTGCACACCCAGTGACGGCGGATAATAGGAGAGATCGGAGGAAGCCTTTTAGTCCGGTTCCTAGCTCGTCCAGGTCCAGCCGGGCCGCGAGCGAGAGAGGCCCCTCTCTCGTACAACAACATCTGGGACCAGATGTTGTGGTACAAAATGTGTCGCAAGCGGAGCACACGTCCGTCGCTCGGGTCGCTCTGTTGTATAGGCAGTCCGCTGAGACTGCTCAGGCTTCCTCATCCTCTCACCAGCACACACGACCGCACCTTGGCTACGTGACCGCGGATATTCTACCAGCTTTGCCGATCAGGGATTCATCGGCGACCAGGTCACGCCATCCGGTAGCCAGGGACACGAGGCCGGTAGACTCCGGACGTTCGCATAGGAAGAGGATGCGTGAGTCGGTTGATGCAGAGCTTCCCACGGCTAAGCAGCGAAAGACCGCTACTCCACAGGCCTCGATGACGGACGTGCTAGCTCAGATAGCACAAATTATCGCAGCATCCCAGCAATCGACAGAATCGGTGTCGGATCGGGAATTATCCGACGGCGCTGGGTCGGTACGCTCCGCAAAAGCATCGGGTGCGGACGACCGGGAGCATCATGAGGTCCGACCGGATGGCGAAAGGGATACGGATGACTTGGAGCTATCCCTTTCGGAACAACATAAAGCTGCCGTGGATTTCATCTGGCACTTCCTTCCTCAAGTTGTTCCATTGGGCCAGACTGCTGCGGTACCGGACAAGAGACTGATAGCGTCATTGGACACTGAATTCTTCGAGCGGTTCAGAGACATCGTCCCTGAGTTTCCGTCTCAGTCCAATAATGTCACAAGAACATTTGAATTATTGAACAACGCTATCTTCAAGCTTGCTTCCAAAACAGGCAAAGCTGGTTTCTTGTCCGCCAATGCTCTTAACCTGCCTTTCATTAATGCTAGGAATAAATTCGATACGGCAGGACAGGGTATTCTGAGAGTTCCTCTGCGTCTTGACGACGAGGCGGAAGACTTAGAATTGTCATTACCGTTGTCTATGTCCATTCCAACCGCGGTGTTGGATACGACAATTACGTCTAACAGGGCCAATTTAGACGCTTTATCTTACGCAGACCACCTTACAAAGGCGTTATCACTGCGTCTTCAAGGGAAAGAGTTCCAGGATATACAATCCTCTTTAAGACTTCTTTCAAGGGCAGTAGCTTATTCCACGTATAACTCCGCCCTTTCAGTGGCAAACCTGGAGTTGGTTAGATGTGACGCAGCCCTAGCTACATCCACACGTGTGGATAGTAAGGTGAAGAACTCTCTCAGAGTCGCTTTGGTCTCCGGAGAACTTCTCTTCGACGGCAAGCTTTCTGCAATCTACGATAAAATTACTAAGAAAGCTTCGGATTCTCTGCTGTTTAAATCCGCTTCCAAAAAGTCGGATACGGCAGATAAGAGTAAGACAGGCACTTCTGGGACTAATGCGCCCAAGAGAGGTTCCTATAGAGGTTCCGGTGCGTTCTCTTGGTCTTATTCAAGAGACCGTCAAGGCAGCGACTCACGTGCGGGACGTCCTTCGGGCCGGGACAACCGGTCGGATGCCCCAAGGTCGACGGGACGAGGTGCGGGTCGTCAAGGACGTGGTTTCTCCTCCCGCAGGCCTCGCAGGTCCAGGAGGTGATGGTTTCAACCTCTATCGTGTTCCGGTTGGCGGAAGGTTGTCAAGTTTTTCAGAAGAGTGGGCGTCGATTACGGACGACCCTTGGGTGAGAGGGGTGATTTCGGAAGGTCTAAGAATATCCTTCAAACGAAAGCCTCCATTAACTCGAAGTCCAAAATGGACTCGACTTCCGTCAAATCCGCAGAAAAGGGACGCTCTGTTATTGGAGGTGCAGTCTCTTTTAATGAAGAACGTAGTAGAGGTCGTAGAAGACCAGGAAACACCGGGATTCTACAGCCATTTGTTTCTGGTTCCGAAACCAGATGGCTCGTTCCGTCCAGTCATAGATTTGAGCTGGATAAACAAGCTGATCGTCGCTCCGAAGTTCTATATGGAGACGATTCAATCGGTCAGAGCGAGTATTCGGGTGAACGATTATGCTACAAGCATAGATCTCAAAGATGCGTACTTTCATGTCATGGTACATCCGACATTCAGAAAGTATCTACGCTTCGCAGTCCTAGGAGGGGTGTATCAATTCCGGGCGATGTGCTTCGGATTGAACCTAGCACCCTGGGCTTTCACTCGGGTAATGAACTCGGTAATGATATATTTCCGAGCTCATTCGTCTGCGGTAACGTCGGCCTACTTGGACGACATTCTTCAGAGGTACGGCAACGAGTTAACGCTTCAGAACGATGTGCAGAATCTGCTTCTATTGCTCCGACATCTCGGTTTTGTTATAAATGAGGAGAAGTCGGATCTGGTGCCGTCCAAGTCATTCACTCATCTGGGAATGAGCTTCGAGACGCACAACAATCTCGTTCGTCTGCCGTTAACCAGAGCGAAATTAGTCAGTTGTTACGCTCGCTATTGTCTTCATGCAGACAAAGTCACAGCGAGGGAGTTCATGAGACTGATAGGTCTGTGCGGAGCCGCTGCAGATCTCATTCCGATGGGGTGGTTACACACTCGTCCTCTCCAAATTTTCTTGACTCAGAATTGGAGTGTGAAAATTCATTCGCTCGACATAGACGTTCTCTTGTCAGATCAAGTGAAACAAGAGATTCAGACTTGGGCAAACATTCAGCGGTTAACTCAGGGAGTTCCGCTGCAGTTGCCGGATCTGAGTTTTACGATTATGACGGATGCCAGTCAAACAGGTTGGGGTGCATCATTGATCCCAACGGATTCGAGATGCCAGTGGCTTTGGGATCCACAGTTTCTAAGCAAGCACATAAACATCAAGGAAATGATGTCAATTTGGCTTGCATTACGTCATTGGATGGACATTATTCACAAAGCTCATGTCCAAATCCTGTCCGACAATACGACAGTAGTGGCGTATGTACGGAACCAGGGAGGCACTCATTCCGTTCCGTTATTCAATTTAACGGAAAGAATCCTTCTGTTTGCTCTAGAATATCAAGTTCTACTTTCGGTCCGTCATATACTGGGTCGTCTGAATGTGCTAGCAGACTCCCTTTCACGGAAGGGTCGCTTGTTGCCGTCGGAGTGGACTCTCAACAAACAAGTATTCAATCAGATTTGCTACCAATGGGAACGGCCAATGATAGACTTATTTGCGACACATCTCAACAATCAGTTGCAGACGTATGTGTCACCGGGTCCGGATCCAAGAGCATTTGCAGTAGACGCTCTATCGATCTCATGGGACGGAATGATAGGATATGCGTATCCTCCAGCGCCGTTGTTTCAGCAAGTATTGCTAAAAATAAAACAATCTCAATGCAAGATTCTGTTGGTAGCATCTCTGTCTCCACAGAGACCGTGGATAAATCTACTCAGGTGTCTGTTGTGGGACCTACCGCGAAAGCTTCCTCCACGGGAGGATCTTCTTTCGCAGGGGAAACCGCGTCAACTTCATCACAACCCGCAAGGTCCCAACCTTCACGTTTTTCCGTTGTGCGGTCCTTCTTGCATGGCAAGCACTTTACAGGACGAGCAGTGGATGCGATTTCTAACTGTAGGAGGACCTCCTCTTCGCTAAACTATGCGGCTAAGTGGAAGGTTTTTCGTCATTGGTGTAGGGATCATTCTGTTGATATTTTTGATCCCTCCATACCAGACATTGCAAACTTTCTAGTATACTTGTTTGACGAGATCAAACTGCAGCCTGTTACTATTAAGGGTTATAGGTCTATGTTATCTGATACCTATGCACACCACGATAGTTTACAAATTGGATCTAATGTCTCTTTATCTAAGTTAGTTAGAAACTTCTCGATAAATAGACCCAGAACTCTTAGATTAATTCCTAAGTGGAATTTAGCTTGGGTTCTTCTTAAACTGAAGGAAAAGCCATTTGAGCCTCTTGGGACAGTAGATTTCAAATTCTTGTCTTATAAGACAGCTTTTCTCTTCTGCTAGAAGAGTCAGTGAGCTTCATGCACTATCGGTGGACGATTCTCACTATCGAAGTGTCGGGAACACTATCACCTTTACTACTAATGTTGGATTTTTAGCTAAGAATCAGGCTCCTAATAAATATCCGGAACCTATTGTTATTAAGGCGCTGCCGACTTCAGACGGGCGTAGGCTTTTACTCTGTCCTGTTAGAGCTTTACGTATTTATAAACAGAGATCTCAGTTTATCAGAAAGGGACGAAAACGTTTCTTTCTGTCTCTGATGCCTAATAGAAAGGACATTTTGGTCCAGTCTATTGCTAGATGGATTCAATTAACTATCCGTACCTCTTATGAAAATTTATCTTCTTCTCAGCAGTCTGTGCTTAAGATTTCGGCTCATGAAGTAAGAGCTCTTTCTACATCTTGGGCTTACGCAAATAGTGTTGCTATTACAGATTTAATGAAGGCTGCTTATTGGTCTCAGCCATCCACATTCACGAATTTTTATCTCAGAAATATTGAGTCCATTTCTGGAGACCTGCATTGTTTAAGTCCGTTATCTGTTGCTCAGAATGTCGTCCACTAAACAGTTGCAACTATAGTTATGCAGGCTTTCTGTTCCAGCAGTGACTCCGTCCTGCTGCCCTCTTCGCTCTGGGCTATTTGACCCAGGGCAAGGGGAAGGGGGGGGGGGGAAGGGTGTTCCCTTAGGTCACCTGCTTTATAGTAAAAAGCAAGGGAATTCCTCCTTCGGAGTCAGTAATTCTGAGTCGTTTCCGGGATGGTTTTAAAGTGTAATATTAATGTTAAAAATTCATTCATGTCATATTTTTAAAGTGTAGCTCGGTGTGAAGCATTTGTATATGTCAAGTGTCAAACGGGCGTTAATATACAATCCTCGGACACTTTTAAAGAATATAAAGAGTCTCAATTCTCTGGACTAACTTTATTTATTGGCTTACTTTAAAAATAATTAGTATAAAGGGTTATATAGGATGTTAATAGAGAACATGAATGTTATTGTGCTCAATTTTGAAGGGTATTGTATCTTTCTAATTTATCATAAAATAAGAAAGATACATGTAAAGCCTAATACTCCTTTTCTCCTTGAGGGGTTGACTCTATATTATATAGTTGAGCTTATTGGATTTTCCTCTATGTCCTAGGCCCTCCAGCCTTTTTACTATTCAGCTATGTCTGGGTCATTCGTACAGTATAAAAATGTTAAAAAATTTATAGTAATTTATATATTTTTTATACTTACCAATGACCCAGACGGGGATGGCCCTCCCAGGAGTTGGGAACTCATACCTCCCCGCTGAGTACATAGCGCGGACCAGGCACTGCTTGTAAGAATGATAATTGGCACCAATTTCGGAACATCCTTGACACTGCGCATGCGCAGTAAGGGCAAAGTATGGAGGTCCTTCAGGACATGATTTCTTTTGGTTTTAGATGCAAATTTTGGGGATTGGGGGGCAAAATTTGTGTTTGACCCTAGATTTTTAAGAGTTAGCACCAGCTATGTCTGGGTCATTGGTAAGTATAAAAAATATATAAATTACTATAAATGTTTTAACTTTTTAGAGGTAATCCACTCACATTTTGTGATGTGTTATCCATGGAGAGTAGTCTAATTATTATGACACCCACAGAGTTTATTTCCTGTCAGTTAATTACTTTAGTTTTCCAACAAAGCATGGTAAGCACAATTAAAGCTTCAGCTAAAGGACCATCCGTTTAAAAATCGCGACATCGATGCCGTAGCTGCGACGGGTGGTGCAATCTCATTAAATTCTAAGTTCATCAAGGGCCATAACTCCAAGAAAAATATTTGGAACAACACATGCATTGAACAGTGGCTAGACATCAATAAGATACACTTACATGCCAAATATAAAGTCATTCCATCAAGTATTTCAAACGTTATTGAGTTTTTATAGAGCTGCTAGTTGCAGCTAATAAAAATTACTTTTAACCCAACAAACAAAAAACATGAAGGCCTTGCTATAAATACTGCTAATTTGAAAAGTATTTAAGTAATCAAAAATGTATTCATGAATACATTGTAATGTATTTGTATTCGTATTCAAATACATTTGAAAATTTGTGTATTTGTATTCGTATTCATATTCATGAAATTTTAAAGTATTCATATTCGAATACATTTACAAAGTATTCTCCCCAAGCCTGGCTGGCAGCCATTTTGTACAAAATTAGGTGCAATCAGATTTTTGCGCAGAACTTCCATATGAAAGCACTGATTTGAATAATTTTTTGTATGAATGTTTAGTACCATGGGATACATAACATATAATACGTTTTTTTTCTCGTGCGTAAATTATGCAAATTAAACTACCTTTGATGTATTTAGTGTTACTTTCAGCACTGGAACTGCAAATGCCAATACGGCTCGGGCTAGAGGCCGTATTTATGAACCGATCTTTACGAAACGTCTTGGGTACCTTTGGTATCACTGTGGGACGAGAACGAATGTTGTGGGGTCCGGTCCAAAATTCAAGATGGCCGATGGCAGCCATTTTGTACAAAATTAGGTGCAATCAGATTTTTATTAGCTGCAACTAGCAGCTCTATAAGTGGCAATGTCGGTCTGTCTGTCGGTCTGTCTGTCGGTCGGTCGGTCGGTCTGTGACCAATGAGTTTCAAAACTCAATAACTTTTGAAATACTTCATGGAATGACTTAATATTTGGCATGTAAGTGCATCTTATTGATGTCTAGGCACTGTTCAATGCATGTGTTGTTCCAAGTATTTTTCTTGGAGTTATGGCCCTTGATGAACTTAGAATTTTGTCGGTCGGTCTGTCTGTGACCAACTAGTTTCAAAACTCAATAACTTTTGAAATACTTGATGGAATGACTTTATATTTAGCATGTAAGTGTATCTTATTGATGTCTAGCCACTGTTCAATGTGTGTGTTGTTCCATATATTTTTCTTGGAGTTATGGCCCTTGATGAACTGAGCTACGGCGTCGATGTCGCGATTTTTGCACAGAACTTCCATATGAAAGTGCTGATTTGAATAATTTTTTGTGTGAATGTTTAATACCATGGGATACATCACATATAATACAGGTTTTTTTCTCGTGCAGAAATTATGCAAATTAGATGAACTTTGATTTTTTCAGTGCTACTTACACAGAGTAAGTACACATGTCAATACATCTCAGGCTAGAGTCTGTATTTATGAACCGATCTTCACGAAACGTCTTGGGTACCTTTGTTATCACCCTGGGACGAGAACGAGTGTTTCTGGGTGTGGTCCAAAATTCAAGATGGCTGCCAGTGGCTATTTTGTACCGAAATTAGGTCTAATCAGTTTTTTATCCACAACTTCTATACGCTCAGGCTAGAGGCCGTATTTATGAACCAATCTTTACAAAACTTCTTGGGTACCTTTGTTATCACCGTGGGATGAGATCAAGTGTTTTTGGGTGTGGTCCAGTATTCAAGATGGCCACCAGCAGCCATTTTGTATCAAAATTAGTGCAATCAGTCTTTTGTACAGAACTTCTGTATGAAAATTCTGATTTGAATAAATGTTTGTATGAATGTGCAGTAACATGGAATACATCACATATATTACAGGTTTTTTTCTCGTGCAGAAATTATGCAAATTAGATGAACTTTGATTTATTCAATGCTACTTATACACTGTTAGTGCACATGTCAATACGGCTCGGGCTAGAGGCTGTATTTAATATCAAATCAGTTTTTTGACACAACTTCTATACAGCTCGTATTTATGAACTGATCTTCACGAAACTTCTTGGGTACCTTTGTTTTCACCTTGGGACAGGAACGAGTGTGTTTTGGGGTGCCTTTGTTATCACTGTGCTATGAGAACAAATATTTTGGGGTTCAGTCAGACCCACTCTGGGACTCAAAGATTTCTTTTCTAGTTTAGCATCTGACTGTCACCCACCTTTACAATACTTTGTTACAGGCCACGGTCAGTATTTATGAACAGACCATTACAATACTTTATATGTACCTTTGTTATCAGGTCATTACCTAGATGTTTGTCATTGCTGTGTCACATACTATACATGTACATGTCTTAACAAGTTGAGCTACAGTGTCATTGACACTTTCATTTATATTCTATTACTGTAGTATACTGTAGGTTACATGGATTGTTATTCTTGTAGTGTAGCTCAAAAAATTTTTGATTTTGTCCACACTTAGGTTGTGTCGAGATGCCTTTGGACTCTTAATGTTCCCTTTGGGAACTCGGGCATTTTTTCGAAATTTTTAGCACACCAGACTGAAAGTCAGGGTGAGCTTTTCTTATCACTCTTCGTCCATCGTCCATCCGTCGTCCTGCGTGAAGGTGGTATTTGAGCCTCTTTCTCCTAAACCACTGACGACATTTTAATTAAATTTCATGTACGTAGTGGTTGGTTTTTATGCAAATTAGGTTTTGGCTCATATTGAGCAGAGGGTTGTGGAAAAAATGGCCAAATTTTTAGAAAATCTTCTTTTAATGAACCACCAGTAGCAGAGACTTGATATATGATATACAGAGTCCTTTTGAGGTTTAGAATCAAGTTTGTTCAAGAGAAGTTTGTTGGGCATTATTTGCCTTCGTTATGGGAGGGTCAAAAATTTTGGCCGCACCTAAAATTTCTATTTTCAGAACCGTGAGGTCGATTTGAACCACATTTGATATCAGATGATAATGGGTCATAAGTAGTTGATTGATGCAAAAAAATTTTTCTCATTGCCCTGTGGGAACCTCGGTGCTAAAAATAGGAAAAACCTTAAAAGTGCCATATCTCCAAAACTACACGGCACAGAGAATTCTTATTTTGATAAAGCTTACTTTTATCCAGTAGAATAGAATGATTTAAAAAAATCCCTATCGGTTTGATCACAAGGTACTTTTTTCAGGACTTTTGAAAAAGTGCTGAGTCAGCACTTTTTAACACTGTAGACAATGGGAAAAACATTAAAAAATCTCCAGATCCAGCAGGCAGAATCTTTTGATATTTGGTATGCAACATTGTAGGGTGGATCTGATCCAAGTTTGTTCAAATCGGCCCCCTGGGTTTATATTTGGGCTCAGTATAGGAGCCTGATTTCGAACTTGGTGCATTTCATGCAAATTTCTTAAAAAATCTTCTCCAGATCCAGCAGGCAGAATCTTTTGATATTTCGTATGCAACATTGTGGGGTGGATTTGATTCAAGTTTGTGCAAATCGGTCCCCTGGATTCATATTTGGGCTCACTATAGAAGCCCGAAATTCGAACTTCGTGCATTTCAGGCAAATTTCTTAAAAAATCTTCTTCTCCAGATCCAGCAGGCAGAATCTTTTGAAATTTCAACAACAATGTCGGGTGGATCTGATTCAAGTTTGTTCAAATCGGAACCCTGGGTTTATATTTGGGCTCAGTATAGGGGCCAAAATTTAAACTTAGTGCATTTCAGGCAAATTTCTTTGAAAATCTTCTCCAGATCCAACAGGCAGAATCTTTTGATATTGGGTATGCACCATGCTTAGAGGGGTTGGGGGGGGGGGAGATTCAGGTTTGTTCAGCCAAGTCCCTGGGTTCATATTTGGGCTCACTGTGGTAGCCCGAAATATAACTTAGTTCAAAATGAGGAATTTTCTTTAAAAATCTTCTTCTTCAGATCCAGCAGTCAGAATGTTTTGATATTTGGTATGCAGCATCCTTAGGGGGGTGAGATTCAAGTTTGTTCAAGCCATGTCCATAGGTCCATATTTGGACTCACTGTGGAAGCTCAAATTGTAACTTAGTTCAAAATGAGGAATATTTTTATACTGTACCAATGACCCAGACTTAGCTGGTGCTAACTCCAACAAAACCAGGGCCAAACACAAATTTTGCCCCCCAATCCCCAAAATTTGCATCCAAAACAAAAAGAAATCATGTCCTAAAGGACCTCCATAGTACGTCTCTACTGCGCATGCGCAGTGACGCAGTCGTCCCGAAATTGGCGCCAAATATCATTCTCTGTTTGGCCCTTCATCAGTCAACATCTCACTGATCTTTGTGCTTGTAAATCTCAGTTTAAAGGATGCCAGACACGTAATTTTTGGAGAAAATGTGATTCTAAGGAGGATAGAAGGAGGAGAGGAAAAAAGAAGTGGCAAAAAATAATCAGGGCTGTACTTAAAAATTTTTGTTGAAATTATGTTAAGTTGCCTATTTTCGAGGCATGGGCCTCTTGTTGTCATTCTTGCTAATTGTTGCACTGCTTATTCAGTGTTTCCTCTCCCCTAGCCTTCTAAAGTCCCCCCTTGCAATTCTCCCATGCTTTTGGCATATTTTTGAGAAGTTTCAGTTCTAAAATTTCCTGGGATAGTTGCTTGGTTACAGAATGTTTTCTGTTATTTTCCCCATAGTTACGTTTTCACCCATGGGTGTATAACGTTTGTGTTCTGCATCTTCCATCTGATGTTCTGCAGATTCTCCCCTGGGAGTCTCTGTTTTGCATCAGATAGAGTGTAATTGATGACTGATTCCGGGCCAGTTTTTTCAGTGCCTGGAGTCATGTTTTCTAGTGTGTTTACACTGTTTGTTTTCATTGGCAACAGCCTTTTTTGAGGGGGGCTGTTTGCCTTTGTGGTAGTTTATCTCATTATAAGATACATTTATATTATCCGAAAGTGTCTCATTAATTATTCTATATAAATTTAAAATTTTTGACCACACTTTGCCATCGGATCCATCGGGGCTCAACGTTACTTTTCAGCAACTTGGGCTTCTCTGAAAAAATATTTTTTCAAAATTATTTTGTTTTGCAATTGTTTTTTCATTTATTAATGGATCATGTTATTATGTATCTTTGTGTCAGGGGTTTTTGCGAGTAACTAGGACTTATTGTTGTTCTTTCACAATGAAGGGACATTGTTCAAATTGTAATAGGAAGAAATCTTCCTCTGACTTTCATGATCATTGTATTAATTGTAGTCAGTGTTCTCGCATTAATCCCTGTCCTATATGTGAACATTGGGATGAGAAACATTGGAAACGTGTGTCAAGATATGTTGTTTCTGGAGAAAGAGCGATGCCGGCTCTTTCTCCACAAGGTCACTCTACTCTCTCAGTTTCTATTTCAGAGGAACCAGAACAGGGTGATGTTTCCATGTTATCTTCTTCAAGTGTGCGTCCGTCGTCACAAATGAATTCAGAGCTAGCGGCAAAAGTGCTCATGGAGATTAGACAAATGTCGTCCGCTAGCTCGCCCGGTGTAGCGTCCATTCACCGAATGGTTCGGCAGCCGGGTTCGTCCGATGCGGTCCAAGAGGAAATTTTGGGTGATGCGAGCACTATAAACATAATAGATGCACACCCAGTGACGGCGGATAGTAAACGAGAACGGAGGAAGCCTTTTAGTCCGGTTCCTAGCTCGTCCAGGTCCAGCCGGGCCGCGAGCGAGAGAGGCCCCTCTCTCGTACAACAACATCTGGGACCAGATGTTGTGGTACAAAATGTGTCTTTAGCGGAGCATACGTCCGTCGCTCGGGACGCTCCGTTGTATAAGCAGTCCGCAGAGACTGTTAAGGCTTCCTCTTCTCGTCGGCGCACACGACCGCACCTTGGCTGCGTGACCTCCGATATTTTGCCAGCTTCGCCGATGAAGGATTCTTCGGCGACCAGGTCACACCATCCGGCAGCCAGGGATTTGAGACCGATGGACTCCGGACGTTCGCATAGGAAAAGTATGCGGGAGCCATCTGATGCGGAGCTGCCCTCGGCGAAGCAGCGAAAGACCGCGCCTCCGCAGGTCTCGACGTCGGACATTCTAGTGCAGATAGCACAGCTTATCGCAGCATCCCAGCAGCCGACAGAAACGGTGTCGGATCGAGAATTATCCGACGGCGCTGGGTCGGTACGCTCCGCCGAAGCATCGGGGGCGGATGACCGGGAACATCGGGAGGTCCGACCGGATGGTGAAAGGGATACGGATGAATTGGAGCTATCCCTTTCGGAACAACATAAAGCTGCCGTGGACTTCATCCGGCACTTTCTTCCTCAAGTTGTTCCGTCGGGCCAGACTGCTGCGCTTCCGGACAAGAGAATTATAGCGTCATTGGACTCTGAATTTTTTGAGCGGTTCAGGGACATCACTCCCGAGTTTCCGTCGCAGTCCAATAATGTTGCAAGAACATTTGAATTATTGAACGACGCTATTTTTAAACTTGCTTCCAGGACGGGGAAAGCAGGTTTCTTGTCCACAAATACTCTCAACCTGCCTTTCATTAATGCAAGGAATAAATTCGACACGGCAGGACAGGGTATACCGAGAGTTCCTCTGCGTATGGACGACGAGGCGGAAGACTTAGAGCTATCATTACCGTCGTCAGCTTCTATTCCAACTGCAGTGTTGGAAACAGCTATTGCGTCTAACAGAGCCAATTTAGATGCCTTATCTTACGCAGATCACCTTACTAAGGCGTTATCACTGCACCTTCAAGGGGAAGAGTTTCAGGATATACAATCCTTCTTTCAAGGGCAGTAGCTTATTCCACGTGTAACTCCGCCCTTTCAGTGGCAAATCTGGAGTTGGTTAGACGTGACGCAGCCCTGGCTACATCCACACTAGTGGATTCTAAGGTGAAGAACTCTCTTAGAGTCGCTTCGGTCTCAGGAGAACTTCTCTTTGACGGCAAGCTTTCCGCTATTTATGATAATATTAAAAAGAAAGCTAGTGATTCTCTGTTGTTCAGATCCGCTCCTAAAAGGTCGGATACAGCAGACACGAATAAGGCGGGCACTTCTGGGTCTAATGCGCCCAAGAGAGGTTCCTATAGAGGTTCCGGTGCGTCCTCTGGCTCTTATTCGAGAGACCGTCAGGATAGCGACTCTCGTTCGGGACGTCCTTCAGGCCGGGACAATCGGTCGGACGCCCCGAGGTCGACGAGGCGAGGTGCGGGTCGTGGAAGACGTGGTTTCTCCTACCGCAGGCCTCGCAGATCCAGGAGGTGATGGCTTAAACCTCTATCGCGTTCCGGTTGGCGGAAGGTTGTCGAGTTTTTCTCAAGAGTGGGCGTCGATTACGGACGACCCGTGGGTGAGAGGAGTGACTTCGGAAGGTCTAAAGATATCCTTCAAATGAAAGCCTCCATTAACTCGAAGTCCAAAGTGGACTCATCTTCCGTCAAATCCTCAGAAAAGAGACGCTCTGTTATCAGAGGTGCAGTCTCTTTTAATGAAGAACGCGGTAGAGGTCGTAGAAAACCAGGAATCGCTGGGATTCTACAGCCATCTGTTTCTGGTTCCGAAACCAGACGGCTCGTTCCGTCCAGTCATAGATTTGAGCTGGATAAACAAGCTGATCGTCGCTCCGAAGTTTTATATGGAGACGATTCGATCGGTCAGAGCGAGTATTCGGGTGAACGATTATGCAATGAGCATAGATCTCAAAGATGCGTACTTTCACGTCATGGTACATCCGACATTCCGAAAGTATCTACGCTTCGCAGTCCTAGGAGTGGTGTATCAGTTCCGGGCCATGTGCTTCGGATTGAATCTAGCACCCTGGGCTTTCACTCGGGTAATGAACTCGGTAATGATCTACTTCCGAGCTCATTCGTCTGCGGTAACGTCGGCCTACCTGGACGACATTCTTCAGAGGTACGGCAACGAGTTAACGCTTCAGAACGATGTTCAGAATCTTCTTCTATTGCTCCGACGTCTCGGTTTCATAGTAAACGAGGAGAAGTCGGATCTGGTGCCGTCCAAGTCATTCACTCATCTGGGAATGAGCTTCGAGACGCACAACAATCTCGTTCGTCTGCCGTTAACCAGAGCGAAATTAGTCAGTTGTTACGCTCGCTATTGTCTGAATGCAGACAAAGTCACGGCGAGAGAATTTATGAGACTGATAGGTCTGTGCGGAGCCGCCGCGGATCTCATTCCGATGGGACGGCTACGCACACGTCCTCTTCAAATTTTCCTGACTCAGAATTGGAGTGTGAAAATTCATTCGCTCGATGTAGACGTTCTCTTGTCAGATCAAGTGAAACAAGAGATTCAGACTTGGGCAAACATTCAGTGGTTAACTCAAGGAGTTCCGCTGCAGTTGCCGGATCCGAGTTTTACCATTATGACGGATGCCAGTCAAACAGGTTGGGGTGCATCATTAATCCCAACGGATTCGAGATGCCAGGGTCTTTGGGATCCGCAATTCCTGGGCAAGCACATAAACATCAAGGAAATGATGTCAATTTGGCTTGCGTTACGTCACTGGATGGACATTATTCACGATGCTCATGTCCAAATCCTATCCGACAATACGACAGTAGTGGCGTATATACGGAATCAGGGAGGCACTCATTCAGTTCCGTTGTTCAATCTAACGGAAAGAATCCTTCTGTTTGCGTTGGAACATCACGTTCTTCTTTCGGTCCGTCACATACCGGGTCGTCTGAATGTGCTAGCAGACTCCCTTTCACGAAAGGGTCGCTTGTTGCCGTCGGAGTGGACTCTCAACAAACAAGTATTCAATCAGATTTGCTACCAATGGGAACGGCCAATGATAGACTTATTTGCGACACATCTCAACAATCAGTTGCAGACGTATGTGTCCCCGTGTCCGGATCCAAGAGCATTTGCAGTAGACGCTCTGTCGATCCCTTGGGACGGAATGATAGGATATGCGTATCCTCCAGCGCCGTTAATTCAACAAGTATTGCTAAAGATAAAACAATCTCAATGCAAGATTCTGTTGGTAGCATCTCTGTCGCCACAGAGACCGTGGATAAATCTACTCAGGTGTCTGTTGTGGGACCTACCGCGGAAGCTTCCTCCACGAGAGGATCTTCTTTCGCAGGGGAAATCGCGCCAACTCCATCACAACCCGCAAGGTCTCAACCTTCACGTTTTTCCGTTGTGCGGTCCTTCTTGCATGGCAAGCACTTTACAGGACGAGCAGTGGACGCGATTTCTAACTGTAGGAGGACCTCCTCTTCGCTAAACTATGCGGCTAAGTGGAAGGTTTTTCGTCGTTGGTGTAGGGATCATTCTGTAGATATATTTGATCCCTCTATACCAGACATTGCAAACTTTCTAGTATACTTGTTTGACGAAATCAAACTGCAGCCTGTTACTATAAAGGGTTATAGATCTATGTTATCTGATACCTATGCACATCATGATAGTTTACAAATTGGATCTAATGTCTCTTTATCGAAGTTGGTTAGAAACTTTTCGATAAATAGACCCAGAACTCTTAGATTAATTCCTAAGTGGAATTTAGCTTGGGTTCTCCTTAAATTGAAGGAAAAGCCATTTGAACCTCTTGGGACAGTAGATTTCAAATTCTTATCTTATAAGACAGCTTTTCTCTTAGCTTTCTCTTCTGCCAGAAGAGTCAGTGAGCTTCATGCACTATCGGTGGATGATTCTCATTATCGTAGTGTTGGGAACACTATCACCTTCACTACTAATGTGGGTTTTTTAGCTAAGAATCAGGCTCCTAATAAATATCCGGAACCTATTGTTATTAAGGCTCTTCCGTCTTCAGACGGGCGTAGGCCTTTACTCTGTCCTGTTAGAGCACTACGTATCTATAAACAGAGATCTCAGTTCATCAGAAAGGGATGGGAACGTTTCTTTCTGTCTTTGATGCCTAATAGAAAGGACATTTCAGTCCATTCTATTGCTAGATGGATTCAGTTAACTATCCGTACTGCGTATGAAGATTTATCTTCTTCTCAGCAGTCTGTGCTTAAGATTTCTGCTCATGAAGTAAGAGCTCTTTCTACTTCCTGGGCTTATGCTAATAGTGTTGCTATTACAGATTTAATGAAGGCTGCTTATTGGTCTCAGCCATCCACTTTTACTAATTTTTATCTCAGAAATATTGAGTCCATTTCTGGAGACCTGCATTGTTTAGGTCCGTTATCTGTTGCTCAGAATGTCGTCCACTAAACAGTTGCAACTATAGTTATGCAGGCTTTCTGTTCCGGCAGTGACTCCGTCCGACTGCCCTCTTCGCTCTGGGCTATTTGACCCAGGGCAAGGGGAAGGGGGGGGGGGGGGGGCGGGTGTTCCCTTAGGTCACCTGCTTTATAGTGAAAAGCAAGGGAATGCCTCCTCCAAGACAGTATTTCTGAGTCGCTTCCGGGATGGTTTTAAAGTGTAATATTAATGTTTAATTTCATTCATGTCTTATTTTTAAAGTGTAGCTCGATGTGAAGCATTTGTATATGTCAAGTGTCAAATGGGCTTTAATATACAATACTCGGACACTTTTAAATGATTATAAAGAGTCTCAATTCTCTGGACTACTTTATTTATTGGCTTGCTTTAAAAATAATTAGTATAAGGGTTATACTGGATGTTAATAGAGAACATGAATGTTATTGTGCTCAATTATTAAGGGTAGTGTATCTTTCTAATTTAATATTAAATAAGAAAGATACATGTAAAGCCTAATACTCCTTTTCTCCTTAAGGGGTTACCTCTTTATTATATAATTGAGCTTATTGGATTTTCCTCTATGTCCTAGGCCCTCCAGCCTGTTTACTATTCAGCTAAGTCTGGGTCATTGGTACAGTATAAAAATGTTAAAAAATTTATAGTAATTTATATATTTTTTATACTTACCAATGACCCAGACGGGGATGGCCCTCCCTGAGTTGGGAACTCTTGCCTCCCCGCTGAGTACATAGCGCTGACCAGGCACTGCCAGTAAGAATGATATTTGGCGCCAATTTCGGGACGACTGCGTCTCTGCGCATGCGCAGTAGAGACGTACTATGGAGGTCCTTTAGGACATGATTTCTTTTTGTTTTGGATGCAAATTTTGGGGATTGGGGGGCAAAATTTGTGTTTGGCCCTGGTTTTGTTGGAGTTAGCACCAGCTAAGTCTGGGTCATTGGTAAGTATAAAAAATATATAAATTACTATAAATTTTTTAACTTTCTTAAAAAATCTTCTTCAGATCCAGCAGTCGGAATGTTTTGATATTTGGTGTGCAACATCCTTAGGGGGATGAGATTCAAGTTTGTTAAAGCCAAGTCCCTGGGTTCAAATATGGGCTCCCTATGGGAGCCCGAATTATAACTTAGTTCAATATGAGGAATATTCTTTAAAAATCTTTTTTTTTTAGATCCACTGGTCAGAATCTTTGGATATTTGGTATATGCTTTTCTTAGGAGGAGGAGATACAACTTGTTGAAATCAATTCTCTGGGTTGATATTTAGGCTACCATGTCAGGTGAGTGCCCTCAGGCCCCATGGGGCCTCTTGTTTTGTTTACAATTTGAATTTAATTATGATTGCTATTATTCATGTATCTCAGTTATATATATATATTATTGTGGAGTTTGGAGGACTGATATCGACTTTAGTTCGTACACTCCTTCGGACTCTTGTTATTCTTGTGTTGCACTGGGATGACTGATGTTGGAGTCAGGTGTCATTGTTGGCGATGAGGTTGTGAGGATCAGAGCCTCTTACCGTATTTTAGTTCATTCTGTCAGTTTCTATATCAGAGGAACATGAACATGGTGATGATATTCTGACACCCATCCAAGTGTGCTACCTTTGTCACGCTCCGTGGAGCATATAGAGCTAGCTGCAATGCCCATTATTGCAAGAGTTAGGGCCTTTTGTTGAAGGTTTTAATCTCTTGCAAGCAGCTAGCATGACCGGTGAAGCGGTAATCCATCCATGGGTGCTGTGACGCCCAGTAAGTCTGTTGCGGTCTAGGAAGTGGATTGGGTAGAACGAGCACTATAATATAAATAGCTCACCCAGCAACGACGGAAATAGGGAGGAAGTCAGCAAGTTCTTGTACTTGGCGAGGTCTGATAGACTGCGAGTGGGAGAGGCCCCCCCCCCCCCTCCTCTAATCTAGCAATGTCTGGGGTCAGATGTTGTTTTCAGAAACTTGCACAAGCCGGAGCATATGTCAGCCCTCCACTCGGGATGCTCTGTTTAGTCTGCAGCCGGGGTCGGCTTCAGTCAAGGCTTCCTCCGCTATGTTTCACAAGGCCGAAATGAAGTTTTCTGGTTGGAAACTTGCACAAGATGGAGCATATGTCCGTCTGCTGCTCGGGATGCTCGTAGGCTGCGGCCAGGGTCGGCTTCAGTCACGGCTTCCTACGCTACGTTATTTAAGCACACATGATCGCATCCTAGCTACCCAACTTCAGATATCCAGCCTGCTGCACGAAGAAGGAACCACTCTTTGCCCGTGAAGTTGGACCATCCGGTAGCTAGGGAGACAAGGCCTTGATCATCGGGACGTTCTGAGAAAGGATCCATTTCCGATACACAATCCCAGGAGCAGCATGCGGCTAAGAAACTGAAAACTGCTGCTCCTAATGCCTCGATGACGGAATTGCTGTTGCAGATTGCGCAGCTGATCCCAGCATCCCAGCAAGTGCAGATACGGCCTCCCTCAGTCTCAGAATCTGAGCTGTCGGACGGTGCTGGGTCAGTTCAGTTGTCTGTTCGCGCAGATGCAATGGACAGAGATTCTCAACTAATTTCTTGGATGGTGAAAGGGATAAGGAAGAGGATTACCCTTCCCTTTCGGAACAGTACATGGTTGCGATGGCCTTTATCCATCAATTCTACCCTGATTTTGTTCCGTAAAATCAGAATGCTGTGACGACAAGAGAGAAACCACTGGCATCGTTAGGCGCAGACTTTATCCGGACAAAGGATGAAGTCTTTTCTTTTCCGGTTCAGTTTATACAGTTGTCGCAGGCCTTCGGCCATATAGACGATGCCGTATTTGTCCTCTTGAGTGCGAGGAAGAAGGCGGTTTCTTATCTTCATCTTCCGTATACATACCGTTTTTGGACTACATTCATTTAAAAACAGTTGGGGAAGATGTTCAGGAAGTTCTTCTGCATTTGGATGAGCAGGCCGGAGATCTAGAGGAATCCTTACCTGTATTATTCACTATTCGCTCAGACACAATTCAGACAATTTCTTCAAATAGAGTGAATTTGGACGTTATGTCTTATGCAGATCACCTTACAAGAGCTATGGTGCAACGTCTCAAGGGATGGGAATTTGAGGACGTTTGTACCTTTCATACAGTTCTTTCCAGGGCAATTATGTATACCACGTATAACTCCGCCCTAACAGTAGCTAATCTGGAGTTAATCAGACATGATGCTGCCCTTGCGTCATCATCACTGATAAGATGACAAGGTGAAAAGCTCTCTCAGTTTCTGGACATTTTATTTTCGATGACTAACTTTCATTAGTTTATGAACAGGCTACCAAGAAAGCATCTAGAGATCTGCTTTTGAAGTCAGCGTATCAACGACCCACTTCAGCAGACAAGAGTAAAGGAGGGTGTTCAGACAAAATCTTCAAAAGGAAACTCCTCACGAGGGTACAAGTAACCCTCTTATAATTACTCTGGAGGTCGTCAGTATAGCGACTCGGAAAAGGAGCATCGATTGGATCAGAACTTTTGGTCAGACGCTCCTAGGCTGATGAGACGAGGTTTTTTGCAGGGAGGACGTGGTTCCTCCTCCCGTAAGCCTTGCAGGTCATACAGGTGATGGTTTAGACCTATATTGCTGGCCAGTTGGCTGAAGGTGATCAAGATCTGCAAAAAACTGGATAATAATCACGGAAAATCAGTGGATGAGGAGAGTAGTCTTGGACGGCTTACGGCTATCATTCCGAGCAAAAACCCCACTTACAAGTTGTCCACTTTGGACAAATCTTCCATCAAATTCTTGCATATGAGAGTTTCTTCTACCGAAGGTATAAGCTCTCTTATCAAAGGAAGCAATACAGGTCATCGAGAATCAGGAGTCTCAAAATTTTTACATTGACCTGTTACTCGTACCAAAGCCAGACGTCTCGTTCTGACTGTAATAGACTTGAGCTGGATAACAAGCTTATCATAGCTCCAAAAGTTTATTTATGGAAATCATTAAGTTGGTAAAAGTGAGCATTCATGTGATCAACTATGCGGCAAGCATAGATCTAAGGATGCATACTTTTATGTCTCGGTACATCTGGCATTCTAAAAGTACCTGCGGTTCACCATACAAGGGAAGGTGTATTCAATTCAGAACAATATGCTTTGGCTTGAATCTGGCCCCCTGGGTGTTTCACTCGAATAATGGACTCAGAAATGTCTTACTTACAAGCTCATTCGTATGTGGTAACGTCGGCTTACTTGGACAACCTTCTACAGGCTTACGGTAACAGAATTATTCTTTAGAACGATGTTCAGAGTCTGCTTCTATTACCGTATATGTCCGTGTATAAGTCGCACTTTTGTACCTGAAATGTTATGTCAAAATCGGGGGTGCGTCTTATACATGGGTACGACTTGTTTCAGAGAATTTTCAGGGGACTGACTTCTTCGGACAAACGTTGTTCCTACCGTTTGTCAATTGTATAACAGACAGTACAAACGTGTGGTTTTGACTGTGTGCAGATTCACCAAAATTATTTTCATTTTATTTCAGTTTAAATTCCTCAGAAAATAAAATATTATGTGTGTTTTCTGTTACTTTTATCCATAAATAATAATAAAGAAATATTCTATTTAGTCATCATTGTTCAATCGGCCCATGTGTTTACATCAGTGCATATACCGGAAATCAATGGGTTTGTGGGGCCAATATGGATGAAACCCAAAAAAAAATACAAAATCATCAAAATAACGAAAAAATAAATAATAACACATTAAATGTATGCCAGCAATACCTGGAGAGAAGTATTTATTTATTCCATGAACCCAATTCACTGATGTGTAATGTCCGGTTATAAATTACGCACACGTGCACCAGGTAAAGTTAGTTTCAATAGCACCAACAATGCTTAAGTGGGACAACAATTTGAAAACAATTTGCGCTGTAACCTGCGCATTTGTTGTATTTTTATTGGTTTTTCCGAAACGTTCCGGAAAAAACAACTTAATCACAACAACTGCGCAGGTTACGGCACAAATGGCATTCTGAAACTTTGAAGTTTCAGTCACAAACGAGCGTTGGATTTTCTTGACAGGGATGAAGACATTGGGGTGATAAACAAACAACGAAAAACAAATAAATGTGAGTATTTTTTAAATCTTTAATAATAATTTTCCTTTATTCTTTTATCTTATTCACCACGTGGTAACTCTTGAAAACTTACCTATTTCCGTTGCATCCCAAACTGCCCCAAATTGGCAAAACGTAACTTGCAACTAATTCTTTTTGACTGTATATATTTAAAAATGGGGGTGCGACTTATACATGGGCTTTAGGCAAAAGGGAGGAATTCCAAGTGTGAGTTTGGGGTGCGACTTATGCACGGGGGTGACTTATACACAGACATATACGGGTACTCCGACATCTCGGTTTCACTTTAAATGAGAAAAAGTCAGATCTAGCTCCGTACAAGTCGTCTATTCACTTGGGAATGAGCTTTGAGACTCACAACAATCTGGTTCATCCGCTGTTATCCAGAGCAATTTTAGTAAGTTATTATGCTCGCTTTTGTCTACACTCAGACGCATTAATAGTGAGGGAATTCATGCGACTGTTGGAGCTGTGTGGAGCAGCTGTGGATCTCATTCCGATGGGCCGTCTGCGCGCACGTTTCCTCCAGATATTCTTTACTCAGAACTGGAGTGTGAAGACCCTTTCGCTTGAACCGGTATTGTTTTAACGGACCTAGTAAAACAAGGTTCAGATTTGGGCAGATATTCAGTGGTTAACTCGGGGAGTTCTGTAACTGCCAGATCTGGCTTTCATGATTATGACGGATGTGAGTTAGATGGGTTGGGGTGCGACCCTAAGTCCTGCAGTCTTGAAGTTTCAGGGTCTTTGGGACCCTCAGATCCTGGAGTATCACATAAACATCAAGAGATGATGTCAATATAGCTAGTGCTACAACATTGGATTCACATAATGACAGACGTTTGAGTTTCATGCTGATTGCATTATTCTTGTGTGGGGGTATGGCCCTTGGAAATATGGAAAAGTGCCAAAATATCAGTATTTTTATACTGTACCAATGACCCAGACATAGCTGGTGCTAATTCTCAAAATCTAGGGCCAAACACAAATTTTGCCCCCTAATCCCCAAAATTTACATCTAAAACCGAAAAATCATGTCCTAAATGGTCCTCCATACTTTTCCTCCACTGCACATGCGCAGTGTCAATGAGGTCTCGAAATTGGCGCCAATTATCATTCTTTGTTTGACCCTTCATCAGTTCACATCTGACTGATATTTGTGCTTGTAAATCTCAGTTTAAATGATGCCAGACACATAAATATTAGAGAAATGGTGGATCTAAAGAGGAATTAGAAGGAGGAGAGGAAAAATGAGTGGCAGGAAATAATCAGGGCTGTAACATAAAAATTTTTTTATGAAATTATGTTATGTTGCCTAATTTCAAGGCATGGGCCTGTTGTCATTCTTGCTATAAAGTTACACTGCTTGTTCAGTGTTTCCTTTCTCCCTTTCCTTTAGTCCCCCCTTGCTATTCTCCCATGCTTTTAGCATATTTTCTGTAATATTATTACTAAAATTTCTTTGGAGTTTTAGCTTGGTAACAGAATGAATTCTGTTTTTTCCCCATGTTTACGTCCTCACCCATGGGTGTTTAGGCCTTGTGTTCTGCATCTACCATCTGATGTTCTGCAGTTTCTTCCCTGGAAGTCTCTGTTTTGCATCAGATAGTGTTGTAATTGGTAACTGATTTCGGACCATGTTTATCAGTGCCTGGAGTCATGTTTCTGGTGTTTATACACTTCTTGTTTACATTGACAACGGTTTCTGTTGAGAGGGATTTCTTGTCTTTGTATTAGCTTAATCATAACAAGATACATTATTATTATACGTAAGTTTTGCATTAATTTTTTTTAAATATTTTAAAAAATTTTGTCCACTCTTAGGCTTTTTTGGGATCCATTGGGGCTCAATGTTACTTTCAGAAACTTGGGCTTTTCTGAAAAACTATTTTTTCAAAAAAATTTTTTGATTTCAATTATTTTTTCTTTGTTAATGGGTCATGTTATTACGTATCTTTGTTTTCAGGGGTTGGTGCGAGTACTAGGACTATTTGTGTTCTTTTCACAATGAAAGGATATTGTTCAAATTGTAATAAGAGGAAATACTGGATTTTTGGCTAAGAATCAGGCTCCTAATAAATATCCGGAACCTATTGTTATTAAGGCTCTTCCGTCTTCAGACGGGCATAGGCCTTTACTCTGTCCGGTTAGAGCTTTACGTGTTTATAAACGAAGATCTCAGTTTATCAGAAAGGGACGAAAATGCTTCTTTCTGTCTCTGATGCCTAATAGAAAGGACGTTACGGTCCATTCTATTGCTAGATGGATTCAATTAACTATCCGTACTGCTTATGATAATCTATCTTCAACTCAGCAGTCTGTACTTAAGATTTCGGCTCATGAAGTAAGAGCTCTTTCTACATCTTGGGCTTACGCAAATAGTGTTGCCATTACAGATTTAATGAAGGCTGCATATTGGTCTCAGCCATCCACATTCTCGAATTTTTATCTCAGAAATATTGAGTCCATTTCTGGAGACCTGCATTGTTTAGGTCCGTTATCTGTTGCTCAGAATGTCGTCCACTAAACAGTTGCAACTATAGTTATGCAGGCTTTCTGTTCCGGCAGTGACTCTGTCCTGCTGCCCTCTTCGCTCTGGGCTATTTGACCCAGGGCAAGGGGAAGGGGGGGGGGGGGGAGGGTGTTCCCTTAGGTCACCTGCTTTATAGTGAAAAACAAGGGGAAACCTCCTCCAGAGTCAGTAATTCTGAGTCGGTACCGGGATGGTTTCAAAGTGTAAAGATAATGTTTAAATTCATTCATGTCATATTTTTAAAGTGTAGCTCTGTGTGAAGCATTTGTATATGTCACGTGTCAAACGGGCATTAATATACAATCCTCGGACACTTTTAAAGAGTATAAAGAGTCTCAATTCTCTTGACTTACTTTATTTATTGGCTTACTTTAAAAATAATTAGTATAAGGGGTTATACTGGATGTTAATAGAGAACATGAATGTTATTATGCTCAGTTATGGAGGGTGTTGTGTTTTTCTAATTTATCATAAATAAGAAAGATACATGTAAAGCCAAATACTCCTTTTCTCCTCGAGGGGATAACTCTATTATATATAGTTGAGCTTATTGGATTGTCCTCTATGTCCTAGGCCCTCCAGCCTTTTTACTATTCAGCTATGTCTGGGTCATTGGTGCAGTATAAAAATGTTAAAAAATTTATAGTAATTTATATATTTTTTATACTTACCAATGACCCAGACGGGGATGGCCCTCCCAGGAGTTGGGAACTCATACCTCCCCGCTGAGTACATAGCGCTGACCAGGCACTGCTTGTAAGAATGATAATTGGCGCCAATTTCGAGACCTCCTTGACAATGCATGCACAGTGGAGGAAAAGTATGGAGGACCATTTAGGACATGCTTTTTTCAGTTTTAGATGCAAATTTTGGGGATTAGGGGCAAAATTTGTGTTTGGTCCTAGATTTTGAGAATTAGCACCAGCTATGTCTGGGTCATTGGTAAGTATAAAAAATATATAAATTACTATAAATTTTTTAACTTTCCGGACTTTTTTTGGAAACGCTTCAACGGAATGATTTCATTTTTGGTAACCTACTATAGAACGCTGACTTATAGATCAAGTTTGAGTTTCATGCTGATGCCTTATTCTTGTGTGAGTTTGGCCCTCGGAAATATGGAAAAGCACCAAAATATCAGTTTTCCAGGGTTTTTTGGAAACGCTTCAATGGAATGATTTGATTTTTGGTAACCTACTATAGAACGATGACTTATAGATCAAGTTTCATTTACACTCTGTCCATCCATCCATCAGTCTGTCAGTCAGTCTGTCAGTCATACTTTAGTTTTCCAGACTTTTTTGGAAATGCTTCAACCGAATGATTTCATTCTTGGTAACCTACTATAGAACGATGACTTACAGATCCAGTTTGAGTTTCATGCTGATTGCCTTATTCTTGTGTGAGTTATAGCCCCTGGAAATATGGAAAAGTGCCAAAATATCAGTTTTCCTGACTTTTTTTGAAACGCTTCAATGGAATGATTTTATTTTTGGTAACATACTATAGAACGATGACTTACAGATCAAGTTTCATTTGCAATCTGTCCATCCTTCAGTCTGTCAGTCAGTCAGTCAATCATACTTTAGTTTTCTGGACTTTTTTGGGAAATGCTTCAACCAAATGATTTCATTCTTGGTAACCTACTATAGAATGATGACTCACAGATCAAGTTTGAGTTTCATGCTGATTGCATTATTCTTGTGTGAGTTATGACCCTTGGAAATATGGAAAAGCGCCAAAATATCAGTTTTCCGGACTTTTTTTTGAAACGCTTCAAAAGAATTCATGCTGATCACATCTAGGTTATAACATTTGTATAATTATTAATGCTTATTAGTCTGGTAGGGGACATTGTATTGCTTCGGCGATACGTGCGCTTTTGTTCATCATAAATATATTGCTAGTCTTTGGGTACCTCAAGGGCAGCATAACCAGTTAGCTGGTATTCAGATGATTACATGCAGGATTTTAATGCTCACATGCATAATAATTATTAGGCTGACGCTTTATTGTATGTTATGGACCTTAGAAATTATGAATTATTTTGCGGGGCGGTCTGTGTCGAGCCTGTTATTCATACCTGCTTCCAATTCTAGATCCATGTTTCTGTTAATGTCGGTACTCAACTCGTATATTTGCATGTTTATAGTGTCATAGATATTGGATAGTACACGTAGGGGAGTATTGTTACTGGAATTTATTGTACACCTGAATGAGGTCGCCTGTGGGTTACCTCGGAAGTGTGTTTACTCTCCAGAAATTGTTCATTGTGGTTCGATTGGACATGTGTATGTTATATATTATATTACCAGTTTTCGACCTATCTGCATATGCTGTCCCCGGTGTACGTTATATAGCGGGCAATATTATTTACCGGGATCATCGCTATAGCCTTAACTTATGAAGTGGCATTAAGCACCATTTATGAATAATAAATTAATACCTGAGTGCCTGTTCGACGAATATTTGTATTGTTTTTTGGTACCGCTTTTACTGATTCCAGAATGCTCCCCTCTTTCTTTTTGAAGATTCCTTTTTTTTTTTTTTAACCTCTCCTCCGGCTTAATAAGTATGTAACTATGAGTGAAGCTGTTTTGTTTGTAATTATATCCTTTATACAGTTGAAGTTTTATTGTATATGGCGTATGTTTGTGGGGGATATTCTCTCATTCTCAAATACGCCATCCTAATTTTGGGGGCTTAGTCCAGGATAGCCTTAAAAATTGAGAACTTGTTACATCCAATTAGCATAGTCTTCATGCTAAGTTTACGGAATTACTTGAACTGAGCTCATTTTTTATGAAACGTCTTCTCTATTACTGTATAGAGAGACATACATGTAATTCCTAATAATTTTAATTTCCTTTCACCTTGGATTACAGGATTGGAACTATGTTGATCTACTAATTCTGAAGACCTAGGCCCTCCACCTTTTTATGATTCAGCTAGTCTGGACCATTGGTTTACAGTGTAAAAATATTATAAATTTAAAGTAATTTATATATTTTTATGCTTACCAATGGCCAAGACAGAGATGAGTGGGAACTCATACCTCCCCACTGAATTTTTATGTAGTACTCTCTTCTATAAAGAATGATGTTGGCGCCAATTCCAGTCACTTCCTGACGTCTGCGCATGCACAGAGAGTAAATGTATGGAGGGCCAGATAGGACTTTTAATTTTCGGTTTTGCAAGCAAAGTTTGGAGATTGGGGGGTTCAAAATTTGTGTTTGGGCCTTAATAACTTTGAGTTAAGCACCAGCTAGTCTGGTAAGTATAAAAATATACAAATTACTTTAAATTTATAATTTTCCAAACTGAGAGGCCGATTTAAACCAAATTTGATTTGCCGTATTAATGGGTCATAAGTACTTGATTTATGCCCAAATATGTTTTCAAAATGCCCCGTGGGAACCACAGGAGCTAAAAATAAAAAAATTTCAAACGCCCTTATCTCCAAAACTACACGGCACTGAGAATTCTTATTTGGTGTGAAGCCTTCTTAGAACCAACAGAATGGAATGGTCTAAAAAAACTGCTATTGGTTTTATCATAGGGTACTTTTTCGGATCATTGCAGAAATCCTGCTTGGTCCTCTGGGCTGCCGGATGCTCTTTTTTTATAACCAATGCAAACTTAAAAAAATAAAAATTAAATGGTTTATGTCTGATATTTTACCCAAGTTAATAAAATATATAAATTTCTTCCTTGAGTGCTACAAGACTTTGCAATGCTGTAGCATTGCAAAGCCTTCTTGTACTCAAGGGATGGAAATACACCACCATCCATGCTAGATTATGAAGCCTAAAGCATAAAACAATCCAACAACATGAACTTTTGATGGCAAAAAAATATAATTACAAAATAACAGAAGATCTATTTTGTGGGGCCTTGTCTGTGTTCACGAGGAAGTCATTAAACAGGCCAAGGACAAGCTGTTACTACATAGTTTCAAAATCAGAAGACTACTACATATTAGTTACAACTAGCCAACATTGTGTTATTCCCCCGATGGTGTAGAATTGCATCTGATAGAAGTATTGGATTACTGGTGTTCCTAAAATAACTGATGGAAATCCTTTAAATATAATTAAAGTGGATACAATAGTGCTTTTAGAGCTTATTGAATTTTTTTTTTATGGAGTTATTTATCATAGTTGGCCTCTAATAAATTTCAAAATATACAAAGAAAAACAAGGTCACTAAACATTAAAACATTCTCATAAATGATGAATTTTTGAATTCACCGTTTATGAGAATGCTTCGATGTTTTGTGACCTAGTTTTTTGGGTATATTTTTTTTTAAAATATCTAGTCAATTTAATTCCATTACTTCTTGAGAATGATATCCAAATAAGGACTGATTAAAAACTTTGAGCACCATCTCATTGATTTTCCTGTAGATTTCAACATATGCTCAATATATTTGACAAGTTATGTCACATAAATTTCTTGCAATCTAATCACTGATCTAATCGTATTTACTTTTTTGTTGTTACAGATCTCCTTTCCAGGGAATTTATGATCTGTGTTTACTGAGGAACACGATTGTTAAAACTGGTTTAGATCTTGTCAATGTATCGCAGAAAGAGGCGAACATTAACGATATAGAGGTTGCAGTCATGAAATGTGTAAGTATTCTGTTTAACCCTTTAGACATCAAAATTTATTATTTTAATTATAGTTTTTTCAAACTTTTCAAAGCATTTTAACAAAACCGTATCATGTGATCCCTCATTGGAACAAGCTCAATTTACTCATTCCAGTGAGGGGTCACATGATGTGGTTTTGTTGAAATGTTTTGAAAAATAATATTTTTTCAACTGCTCAATTTGTATGTTACGTGGACAGAAGAGGCTGATTCATTAATAAGGGTTAACAATTTACCTAACACAATTAGGAGATGACACCAGCAAAAAAAGTCTTAAATAGCTAAATATCTGTTTTTCCTCAAAAACATAGTTTATGACCCCGCAATGGAACAAGCCACATTAGCACATAAGCTATGTTTTTGAGACAACCAATAAAAAAAATATAAAAATTGTAGTGGTGATTTTTATGAATAGTGCAGGCAGTGTTTGTTGAACTAATCTTAGGTAAAGGGTTAATGGACTGAATAGGATGAATTGAACAACATAAAATTGTAATATCAGCTCACTTGACTGCAAGTCAGTGGGAGCTATTGCCATAACTTTTATCCGGCGTCCGTAGTACGGCGTCTGTTGTCCAGGGACCAGCCGTGAGGGCGACTAGGGCGATTAAGTCGCCCTTCTAAGCCCAAAGTCGCCTAGAAAAATAGTCGGGGCGATTACAAGTCGCCCTCTAAAAATTGGCCAAAATGAGAAAAGGCTGAACTGAGTGATGCGAGGTTTACATGAAAACGAGTATTTTCAAAAATCGAATGTGCTCGAGTGTGATAAATGGGCATTTTAATTCGTCACGTCCATTTATTTGAAATCACACGACAAGCAATTGTCCATTGTCGCTTTTGGCGGATTTTTTTATTTCTATTTTGTTGCGTTCCAGTCGGAGCTTCAAGTGTCGAAACGAAAATAGGTGGCTTACGCGACTCACCAAAACAACCCAGTTTGAAAGTAGGTTACGTCGCTTAGGATGCCGAAAATGTATACACAACGGACGTATTTTATAACACATTATTTTCATTTCGATTTGCTGACGACTGTTAACTGTTGGGCTGTCTATTCCCAGAAAAAACACGAATGGAATTGAAACACATGAAAAATAGCTTCAGTGATGTCAAGAAAAGCTTTGTACAGGACACAAGTGTGCATGTGGACTGTGGACGATCTTGAAAAAGGGTCCTCCTAAACATCGGAATGATATGAAATGACGCGGAATGACACCGGAATGCCATAAAAATGATGCGGAATGACATTTCTTTTACAAAATACTCGACCCCAGAATGTATTTTGTTTATTAACTAACAAAGTGCCTCCCAAGCAACCTTCTTACATCTGGTCCTGTTCACACTTTCTGACTTAGGAAATTATTAGCTTAGTAGACTTTGTTGAAAGGCAACCACAGGAGGGTGATGGGGGATTGGCACGAAGAAGAGGTGAGGGGTCATGAAGGAGAAGGTAGCAGTGGGGGATTTTCAGTCAATAATTACATTGTGATTTTTTAATCTGGCACAGATGCATCATAGACAACTGGACCTGGATTATTTGTACGTTAATGGAGGACCATAAATTGAAAATATGAAGGGGCGGCGGGGGTGGTACATGAATATTCTTAATTTTCCCCACTTGCCTATGAAGTCTCCCTACATGACTCTGCAGTCTCCCTATTTTTTCTGGAGGGAGACTTGAAGTCTCCCTAAAATTCCCCCCTAGGCTGGTCCCTGCTGTTGTCTGTTAACTTTTTGCAAACTTGACATCTTCTCCACAGCCACTAGGCCAAATTCAAACAAAAATTGCACAGACCATCTATGGAGTCCATAACCTTTCTATTTTGTTCAAATGAAGCAGCTGCCATATTCGGGCTCTGGTTTATGCCCCAAAAGCTTAAAAAGCTTTAAAAATCTTTTCAGGAACCACCAAAGAAAATGCCCTGATATTTGGTATGGAACATCCTTTGTAATAGAAGATTAAAGTTTGTTCAAGGGAAGTTGATAGGTCACTATCTGTGCTCTCTGTGGGGCATATCCATTTTGGGCTCTGCCCAAAATTTCAGTTTCAAGAAACGGTGGGCCAACTTCAACCAAATTTGGCATGTAGTTTAAGTGGGTCCTAAGTAATTGATTGATGCCGAAAAAAAATGTTCACAGTCCTGTGACAACCCCAGGGGCTAAGAACAGAAAAAAATTCAAAAGCCCAATTATCCCAAACCACAAGGAACAGAGAACTGTTATTTGGTATGAAGCATCCTTAGGACAGGAAGGAGGGATTGGTTAAAAAAATTGCCAACGGTTCAATCAGGGTTCCCGGTAGAGGGTATTAAAAGGTGGGCGCGGTGGCTCAGTAGATAGAGGAGCAAGCTGCAAGCCGAGAGGTCCCCAGTTCGAATCCCACCTGCGGCAACTGCATTGTGTCTTTGGGCAAGACAATTCACCCCCATTGCGCATGTGGGGGCACGGTGACACAGTGTACTAAAGCGTTCTGCACGTGCAGGTGCACCTGTCTTCAACCAATGCTAATCCTGCTTGTGTGGAGTTAGTATGTTGGGGAGCTGTCAGTTGCTCACTGTTGCTCAGTTGTTCTCTCTGGGTACTCCAGCTTCCTCCACCTGTAAAACAGTCATGGTCATGATTAACCATTGTGCAGAAATATGTGACCTTAAACACCAATAAATAATAATAGAGGGTATTAAAAAAATGATGAGTCAGCAGTTTTGCAGTAGATTATCCTGTAGGAAAATGTTCTTTCACTGAGATCTTGATTGACATATTGTTCTTAAAATAACAAGAGTTACTGCTATGAACATTGTTATCTTGTTATTTTAATCAGAAAATTATTAAAATTTGTGACTTAGTTTGTTTTCCAAAGATTTTATTTCATGTTGAATATGAACCATTTAAATGCTGGAACCATTCATCTGATTCCTGTATGCATGTCTTTACTTTAACCCTCTCAAGACTTCAGTATGGGTTCCAGAGATTTTATTGATGCCATGATCAAACAAACCCCTTGAATGCTGTATATGTTTTTTTTCGGTTCCTTGGAAAAACCATTGATCTGATTTGTGTATGAATAACTTTAATTTAACCCTCTCATGACGTGCATGTGTTTTTCCAAAGATATTATTCCTGATGAACTCTTTCACTGCTGTGCATATATGTTATTTTTCTGGTTATATTCCTGTATGCATATCTTGAATTTAACCCTCTCAAGACTGCAATGTAGATTCCCAAAATGTTATTGATGCCATGATCAAACACTTTCAGTACTGTGCACATACATGTTTTTTTCTTGTTCCTTGGAAAAAAATTGATCTGATTTCTGTATGAATATCTTTAATTTAATCCTCTCATGACTTCAGTGTTTTTTCCAAAGATTTTATTTCATGCTGAACCCTTCAATTCTGTGCAAATATTTATGTTTTTTTTTCTGGTTTCTTGGAAACATTTATCTGATTCCAGTATGGATGTCTTTAACCCTCTCAAGACTTCAGTATGGCTTTCAAAGATTTTATTGATGCCTTGATCAAACCTTTTTCAATGCTGTGCACATATATGTTTTTTCTGAAATCTTGGAAAATATATTTCCTGTAGGAATATATTTAATTTAACCCTCTCAAGGCTTCAGTGCAGTTCAGGGACCAGCCTGGGGGGAATTTTAGGGAGACTTCTAGTCTCCCTCCAGAAAAAATAGGGAGACTGCAGAGTCTTGTAGGGAGACTTCATAGGCAAGTGGTTAAAATTAAGAATATTCATGTACCATCCCTGCCGCCCCTTCATATTTTCAATTCGTGGTCCTCCATTAACATCCAAATAATCCAGGTCTAGTTGTCTATGATGCATCTCTGCCTTGTTAAAAAATCACAAAGTAATTATTGACTGAAAATCACCTACTGCTACCCTCTCCTTCATGACCCCTCCCCTCTTCTTCGTGCCAATTCCCCAGAACCTTCCTGTGGTTGACTTTCACCAAAGTCTACTAAGCTAATAATTTCTCAAGTCTGAAAGTGTGAACAGCACCAGATGTAAAAAGGTTGCTTGGAAGGTACGTTGTTAGTAAATCAACAAAATACATTCTGGGGGTCGAGTATTTTGTAAAATAAATGTCATTCTGCATCATTTTTATGGCACTCCGGTGTCAATCCGCGTCATTTTGTGTCATTCCGGTGTTTAGAAGGACCCCTTTTTCAAGATCCTTCACATGCACACTTGTGCCTTGTACAAAGCTTTTCTTGCCATCACTAAAGCTTTTTTTCATGTGTTTCAATTCCATTCGTGTTTTTCTGGGAATAGACAGCCCAACAGTTAACAGTCATAGAAAAATGAAATGAAAATACTGTGTTATAAAAGACGTCCGTTGTATATACATTTTCGGCATCCTAAGCGATGTAACCTACTTTCAAACTGGGTTATTTTGTTGAGTCGCGTAAGTCACCTATTTTTCGTTTCGACACTTGAAGCTCCGACTGCAACAAAATAGAAATAAAAAAAATCTGCCAAGAGCGACAGTGGACTATTGATTGTTGTGTGATTTCAAATAAATGGATATTTTTATACTGTACCAATGACCCAGACTTAGCTGGTGCAAACACTATTAAATTAAGGGCCAAACACAAATTTTGCCCCCCCCCCCCCCATCCCCAAATTTTGCATCAGAAACTGAAAATTAGATGTCCTAGTAGGTCCTCCATACTTTTACTCCGCTGTGGATGCGCAGTGTCAAGGAGGTCTTGAAATTGGTGCCAAAATGTCATTCTTTGTTTAGCCCTGAACTAAGTGTCACTTCACTGATATTTGTGCTATAAATCTCAGTTTTTATGATGCCAGACACATAATTATGAGAGAAATGGTGGATATGAAGAGGATATAGGATGAGGAGAGGAAAAACAGTGGTTTCAGATGTTCAGGGCTGTAACTTATAATTATTTTACGAAATTATTTCATGTTGCCTATTTTCGAGGCATGGCCCTGTTGTTGTCATTCTTGCTATGAATGTTCCATTGTTTGATCAGTGTTTCCTCTCTCCCTTTCCTTCATTCCCCCCTAGCTATTCTCCCATGCTTTTGGCTTTTTTTTTCTTTTTTTTGTAATGTTTATTACTAAAATTTCTTGGGAGTTTTGGCTTAGAAACAGAATTATTTTTCTGTTTTTTCCCCAAGTTTACGTCCTCACCTTTGGGTGTTTAGGCATTTTGGTCTGCATCTACCATCTGATGCTCTGCACTTTCTTCTTGGGAAGGCTCTGTTTAGCATCAGATAGTGTTTAAATTAGTCACTGATTTCGGGCCATGGTTACCAGTGCCTGGAGTCATGTTTCTGGTTTGTTTACACTTTTTGTTTACGTGGACAACAGTTACTTCTGATAGTGATTTCTTGTCTTCTCCCTAGTTTAATTCATAGTAAGATACATTAATATTGTCCGTAAGTGTTATATTAATTTTTCAAAATGATTTAAAATTTTTGTCCACACTTAGGGTTTTTTGGGATACCTTTGGGCGCAGGGGTCCCTTTGGGAATTTGGGCTCTTCTGAAAAATTTTTTTCAAAATTTTTTCTTTTTGAATTATTTTTTTGTATTATTATAAGGGATTATTATATTATGTATCTTTGTTTTCAAGGCTTATTGCGAGCACTAAGACTGTTTATTTTTCACTATGAAAGATTATTGTTCAAATTGTAATGGAAGGAAATCTTCCTCTGATTCTCATGTTTTCTGTATTAATTGTAATCAATGTACTCGCACTAATCCTTGTTCATTGTGTATCAATTGGGATGACAAACATTGGACACGTGTATCATGGTATGTTGTTAGCAGGGAGAGGACCATGCCGGTCTTCTTGCCGCAGGGTCACTCTAGTTTTTCACTCTCTTTTTCAGAGGAACAAGAACAGGGTGATGTTTCCGTGATGTCGTCTAAAAGTGTGCTTCCGTCGTCACAGTCTAGAGAAGAGCTAGCGGCTAAAGTGCTCATGGATATACGGCAATTGCCTAAGAGGCCCCAAGTAGGATCGACGGCATTGACATCTGTGTCTGCTAGCTCGCCCGGTGTCGCGTCCATTCACCGAATGGGTCAGCACCCGGGTTCGTCCGTTGTGGTCCAGGAAGGAATTTCGGGTGTTGCGAGCACTATAAACTTACCACAGGCACACCCAGTGACAGAAGAAGCCTTTGGATTCAGTTCCTAGCTCGTCCAGCTCCGCACGGTAGGGGGCTGCAAATATTCGAAATTCGATTCGAACTTCATTATTTGATTCGATTCGATTCGAACATAGTAATTCGAATGTGTTCGAATCGACGATTGTTTGAAATGGGCCTACTTTTATCATAAACTCGCTCAGAAACCCTCAGATTTCCCATATTTATCACCCGTTGAAATTGATGAATTAAAGCGGGTATATTAATAACAACGCGATCTGGATCCATCATATGTTATACGTTATTTTGTCGCAAATGTCCCATTGGTACACTCAAATAATCACTAGTTCAATGCACAACTTCGATCAACACTGTGTTCCATTTTTCTTTTTCGTGAGTAGACAGGCGGTTACAATACACAATACATCAAAGGTTTTTTGCCGACACTCAGACACTGGTCTGCGAATAAATTGTGGCAATGTAGATTACGCAGAGAAGTGCGCAAGTCACTCAAACGGTAATTTCAAAGCGATGCCGACAACTCACTGAACTATGTTGTTCACCAATAAGCACGTGAATGCATAGGTAAGGATTCGATCATTTGCTAGCCTGAATCGAGTGTCATTCTGTTCTGTGGAATTATACTCTTTAGAACGTTGTGTGACTTCTTTCTTCAATATGCATCAAACCAGCCTCAATCTGCGGTCCACAAATATTTTATGCACGATAAACTCGCAGAGACTTATTACACTTGTATTGAGTGCAATGTTGTGTATAAAGCACACTCAACCGGCACGACGACACCCCTATGGAACCACCTTCTCAAGAAACACCTGGCGTTGCACGCACAAGCTATTTCAGCGAAGGCTAGAGAGGCTAAGAAGCGTCCACATGCTACAGCATTTACCAATGAGGCTGTGCAGTGCAGTAAACGCCAGACAAGTTTGGCAGCATTCACAAGGAGAACATTACACCCCGACCTTAAGCGGAAATACGATGCTGCAGTGTTGAGTTTTGTGGTTGCGGATGGGAGACCATTTGAAGCAGCAGCTGGTCGCGGACTAAAGCATTTGTGTGCAGTCTTGACTGACAACTCCTACGTCCCACCTCACCCGACCACCCTTTCGTGAAATCTGGGCGATATGAGAGAGAAAAGCGAAGCCAAGCTGTGTCAGTTAATCAAAGATCAGGCTGGAAATGGACGGATTTCAATAACTTTTGATCATTGGAAGGCAGACAACGGTTTGAATTTTCTCGTCCTTACAATACATTTCATCGATCGTGAATGGCATTTATCCTCTCGATGTTTGTCAGTGACGAGTCTCGAGGACATTGACGCTGACCATACAGCACTCGCCACAGAGGCCATAGTGCACGATTAACTGGAAAAGTATGGAATAGCACTTCACCAAATATTTTTCGCCACTACGGATACAACCAATACTATGCCCTGTACCACTCGTGGATTGGGTATATACTGGCATGGGTGTGCGGCACACAAGTTGCAGTTATGCATTAATTCCTCGCTCACTGTCCAACCGATGGTCAAAAACCTTATAAATGACGTTCACAGAATTGCCACCTTTTCCACTCATCAACTACAGGACTACATGCCTTACACAAACATCAAGTGGACATGGAACTTCCGGAATCGGACCCCCAATGGACGTTACGACCCGATTCAATAGCACATGCACGCTCCTGAACTGGACAGAGGTCAACAATGGCCCCATATTTTTATACTGTACCAATGACCCAGACATAGCTGGTGCTAACTCTTAAAATATAGGGCCAAACACAAATTTTGCCCCCCAATCCCCAAAATTTGCATCTAAAACTAAAGAAAACATGTCCTGAAAGGCCCTCCACACTTCGCCCCTACTGCGCATGCGCAGTGTCAAGGACGTTCCGAAATTGGCGCCATTTATCATTCTAAGTTTGGCCCTTCATCAGTTAACATCTGACTGATCTTTGTGCTTTTAAATCTCAGTTTAAATGATGCCAGACACATAAATATTAGTGAAATGGTGATTCTAAGGAGGATAGAAAAGGAGGAGAGGAAAAGAATGTGTGACAGAATATTATCAGGGCTGTAACTTAAAATTTTTTAATGAAATTATGTTAAGTTACCTATTTTCAAGGCAGCAGCCATTTTGTTGTCATTCTGATTATTTAGTTACACTGTTTTTTCAAGTGTTTTTCCTCTCTCCCTGTCCTTTAAGTTCCCCCTTGCTATTCTCCCATGCTTTTGGCATAGTTTCTGTAATTATTATTACTAAAATTTCTTGGGAGTTTTAGCTGTATAACAGAATGAATTCTGTTCTTTCCCCATGTTTACGTCTTCACCTACGGGTGGTTAGGCGTTGTGTTCTGCATCTACCATCTGATGTTCTGCAGTTTCTTCCCTGGAAGTCTCTGTTTTGCATCAGATGGTGTATTTTTGGTAACTGATTTCGGGCCTGGGTGCCTGGAGTCTTATTTTAGTGTTTTTACACTCATTGTTTACATTTACAACAGCCCTCTGTGTGAGGGGGGGATTTCTAAATAATAATATCTTTATGTTATTTTAATCATAACTAGATACATTATTATTGTTCGTAAGTGTTGAATAAATTGTTTAAAATATTTTTAAAATTTTTGTCCACACTTAGGCTTGGGATCCATTGGGGCTCAACGTTACTTTTCAGAAACTTGGGCTGTTCTGAAAAAATATTTTTTCAAAATATTTTGATTTCAATTATTTTTTCTATATTAATGGATCATATTATTATTATGTATTTTGATTGCCAGGGGTTAGTGCGAGTACCAGGACTTGTTTTCTTTTCACATTGAAAGGATATTGATCAATTGTTTTAAGAGGAAGTCTTCCTCTGACCTTATTATCATTCTATATGTGGTCAGTGTACTCGCATTAACTCCTGTTCTGTATCGTATGATTTCGATGACAATATGGGAAGCGTATGTCACGGTATGTTGTTGGGGATTTGGACACTCCGGTCCTTTCCCCGCAGGGTCACTCTACTTTATCAATTTCTATTTCAGACGATCAAGATTAGGGTGATGTATCTGTGATGTCTTCCAACAGTGTGCCTCCATCGTCACAATTAATGAAGGGCTAGCGGAAAAGTGCTCATGTAATACGCCAATTGCCTAAGAGGACCCTAGTAGGTTCGACGGCCTTTGACGTCCGCTAACTCGCCCGGTGTAGCGTCCATTCACCGAATGGTTCGGCAGCCGGGTTCGTCCGTTGCGGTCTAGAAGGAATTTTGGGGTGATGCGAGCACTATAAAATTAACTTAATGCACACCCAGTGACGGCGGATCGGAGGGAGAACGGAGGAAGCCTTTTAGTCCGGTTCATAGCTCGTTCCGGTCCATCCGGACGGCAAGCGAGAGAGGCCCCTCTCTCGTTCAACAACATCTGGCCCCAGATGTTGTGGTACAAATGTGTCGTTAGCGGAGCATACGTCCGTCGCTCGGGACGCTCCGTTGTATAGGCAGTCCGCTGAGACTGCTAAGGCTTCCTCTTCTCGTCAGCGCACACGACCGCACCTTGGCTGCGTGACCGCCGATATATTACCAGCTTCGCCGATCAAGGATTCTTCGGCGACCAGGTCACACCATCCGGCAGCCAGGGATTCGAGACCGATGGACTCCGGACGTTCGCATAGGAAAAGTATGCGGGAGCCATCTGATGCGGAGCTGCCCTCGGTGAAGCAGCGATAGACTGCGCCTCCGCAGGTCTCGACGCCGGACATTCTTGTGCACATAGCACAGCGTATCGCAGCATCCCAGCAGCCGACAGAAACGGTGTCGGATCGAGAATTATCCGACAGCGCTGGGTCGGTAGCCGGGGACTCGAGGCCTGCAGACTCCGGACGTTCGCATAGGAAGTATGCGGGAGTCAACGTACACGGAGCTTCCAGCGGCAATGCATCGTAAGTCCGCTACTGCACAGGCCTCGGGAACGGACGTGCTTTCCTTAATAGCACAGTTTATCGCAGCATCCCAGCATCAACTGAATCTGTCGCATATATTTTATCCGACGATGCTGGGTCGGGACGCTCCGCGGAAGCGGGTACGGACGTCCGAAAGTTTCATCCGGTCCGACGGGATACCGAAAGGGATTCGGTGGATTTCAAGCTTTCCCTTTCGGAACAACATATGCTGCGATGCCGGATAAGAAACTGATAGCGTCGGTGGACTTAGAAATTTTTGGTTCGGTTCAGGGACATCGTCCCTCAGTTCCGACATAGTCCAATAATGTCACACAAACTTTCGAATTATTGAACGACGCTATATATATTATTATTTTATGCTTGCTATCCAAGCATTTCTGGTTTCTTGTTCGAAGAGTTATGGAGATGTCTTTCAAAGTGTGCCTCTGTCGTCATAGTTAATGAAGAGTTAGCGGCAATAAGTGCTCATGGAATATGTCTATCGCTTACGGAGTGACATTCGCTAGCTCACCCGGTGTAGCGTACATTCATCGAATGGTTCGGCTGCCGGGTTCGTCCGTTGCGGTCTAGGAAGGAGATTTGGGTGATGCGAGCACTTTAATTACTTTAGTACTCACCCAGTGACGGCAGATTGAGGACAGATCGGAGGAAGCCAACAACATAGGGGACCGCATGTTGTGGTTCAGATATTTTACATTCGGAGCATATGTCCGTTGCTCGGGACGCTCCGTTATATTGACAGTCCGAGAGACTGTCTTTAATGCTTCCTCATCCTCACAGCAGGGCACACGACCGCACATTGGCTACGTGACCTCGAGTATCCGATCAGTTTCGGCATTCAGTGATTCCACAGCGAATAGGTCGCGCCATCCGGTAGCCAAGGGACACGAGGCCTATACACTCCGTTCGCTCGCATATTGGAAGTATGCACGGGGTAACGATCTCGGAGCTTCCTGCGGCAATGCATCGTAAGACCGCTGCTCCTCAGGCCTCAGTGACGGACGTGCTATCCGAGTTAGCACAGTTGTTTCGCAGCATCCCAGCAATTGACGGTTTCTCGGTCGAATCAGGAATTATCCGACGGCGCTGGGTCGGTGCGGTCCGCGGTTGCATCAAGCTACGGACGACCGAACGCTTTATAGGGTCCGACAGGATGGCGAAAGGGATTCGAAAGATTTCGAGTTTTCCCTTTAGTAGTATCGGAAGATGCCTTTCATATCTTCTGGCATTTCTTCCAGTGATTATTTTTCGGACTTCATTGCTGCGATCTTGGATAAGAGACTTATAGCGTCATTGGACTCGGATTTTTCGATCGGTACAGGGACTTTGTCCCTGACTTACCGACGCAGTCCAATATTGTCATTACAACATGTGTTTTATTTTTCGACGCTATATATTTATATACAAGACGGCTACTAAGCATGATAGTTTAGTTTCTTGTCCGCGTGGCTCATTTCTGCCATTTTATCTTTTTTTTACATATAGTTTATTTTGGCAGAGCAGGGCATACCGAGAGTTCATATGCGTCTAGACGGTGTGATTAAAGACTGCATATATTCTTTTTCACCGTTTATGGCTTTTCCAATCTCAATGTTGGGAACGACATTATGTATATTAGACTTAACTTAGACGCTTTATTATACGTAATCCGCCTTACTGAGGCGTTATCATTACGTCTTCAAGAAAAGATTTACGGGATATTATTCTCAATGTAATTTCTTTTGAGGGCAGTAGTTTGTTCACGTATAACTCCGCCCTTCAGTGGCTGATTGGAGTTGGTTACACGTGATGCAGCCCTAGCTACATCCACGCGTGGATAGTAGGTTAAGAACTCTCTCAGAGTCGCTTCGTTCTCGGAGGAGCTTCTCTTCGACGGCAACTTTCCGGCAATCCATGAATTGCTTGATTTATACATTCTCTTGTCTATCTAGTGTTACAAGAGATTCAGACTGGGGCAAACATTCGGTGGTTGACTCAGAGAGTGCCGCCGCAGTTGCCGGACCCGAGTGTGGCTGTTATGACGGTTGCCAGTCAAACAGATTGGGATATATACTGATCCCTACGGATTCGAAGTGCCAGGGTCTTTGGGTTCCGCAGTCTTTTAGCTATCAGTTAACTTCCGCGGAATAATGTTTTTTAGGCTTGCTTTATGTCATTGCATGAACATTATTCAGAAACGCATGCCCAAATTCCTGTCCTTTAATTCGACAGTAGTGGCGTATCTCCGGAACCAGGGAGGCACTCTTTCGTTTCCGTTATTCAATTTAATGGAAAGAATCCGTCTGTTGGTTATAGTACACCAAGTTCAGTTTTGGTCCGTCATATTCTGGGTCGTCTGATTGTTTTATCGCACTCCCGTTCTCTTACGGGTCGCTTGTTGCTGTCAGAATGGACTCTCAACAAACAAGTATTCAATCAGATTTGCTATCTATGGGAGCGCCCAATGATGTTTTATTTATGACACAGCTGGCTAATCAATTGCAGACGTATGTGTTGGCTTGTCCAGATCTCTGAGCTAATACTGTTAACGCTCTATTGATCTATAGGACAGAATGATAGGATACGCGTATCCTCCGGCGCTGTTGTTTTTAGCAGGTATTGCTAAGATAAACAACCACAATACATTTCTGTTGATAGCATCTCTATCTTCACAGAGATCATGAGTAATTTACTCTCTTGTCTACTGTGGATCTTAACGTGAAATCTTCCTCTATGTGAGGATCTTTTTTCACTGGTAAATCGTGTCATCTTTATCACAACCAGCAAGGTCGCAACCTTCATGTATTCCGTTGTGTGGTCCGTATTGCATTGTAAGCACTATACTGGACGAGCTTTGGACGCGATTTCTTACTATAGGAGATCCTCTTCTTCGCTATTCTATGCGACTAAAGTGGAGGCTCTTCCGTCGTGGTGTAGGGATCATTATGTTCATATGGTTGATCCCTCCATACTACTCATTGCTATTTTTTAGTATACTTGTTTCACAAGATCTACTGCAGCCTGTTGTTATTTAGGTTATAGGTTTATGTTACCTCATACCTATGCACTCTACGATAGTTTACAATTGAGTCTTTTGTCTCTTTATCTAAGTCAGTTAGTAACTTTTTGATAAATAGACTTAGAATCTTTAGATTAAATTCCTATACGGATTTTAACTTCAGGTTCTTATTTAGCTAAGTAATCATTTGAGCCTCTGGAAACAGTAGTTTTCAAATTCTGACCTTTTAGACAGTAATTCTGTTGGTTTCTCTTTTACTGTAGAGTCAGTGAGTTTCATGCACTATCGATGGATGATTTTCACTTTCATAGTTTCGGAATCAATACTTCCGTTACTATTTAGGTTGGATTGTTGCATAAGAGTTAGGCTCCTATTATCCGGAACCTATTATTTTAAGGTCCTTCCGTCTTCGTATGGGCATAGGCCTTTACTCTTTCCGGGTACAGTTTATGTATTTATAAACAGATATCTGTTTATTACAAGGGCGTAAGCTTCTTCTGTCTTTGATGTCTAGTAGAAGGACGTTACGCTCCATTTTATTGTTAATGGATTCTATTAACTAGCGTACTGCTTATGGTATATCATTGGCTTAGCAGTTGTGCTTAAGATTTCGGCTCATGAAGTAAGAGTTCTTCTACTTCTTGGGCTTACATTAATAGTGTTCTATTATAGATTTTTGAAGGCTGCTCATTGCGCTCAGCCATCCATTCATGAATTTTATCTCAGAAATATCGAGTCCATTTCTGGAGGCCTCTATTGTTAGGTCTATTATCTACTGCTCAGAATGTCATTCACTTAACAGTTGCTACTATAGTTAGGTAGGCTGTCTGTTTCGGCAGTGTCTCCGTTCGGCTGCCCTCTTCGCTCTGGGCTATTTGACCCAGGGCAAGAAAAAGGGGGGAGGGAGGGTGTTCCCTTGGGTCACCTGTTTTTACTATGAAAACAAGGGGATACCTCCTCCGGAGTTAGTAATTCTAAGCTGTTATTGGGATGGTTGTTTAGTGAGAAGTTTAAGTTTATAAAATTCATTCAAGTCTTAGTTTTTAAAGTATAGCTTTTGAATATTGCATATGTCAACGGACATGATTATGCAATTCTCACACACTTTTAGGAGTATAAGAGTCTCTATTCTCTAGACTTACTTTATTATTGGCTTACTTTAAAAATTATTAGTATAAGGATTATTGGATATTAATAGAGTACATGGATGTATGAAGCTCAATTTTTGGAAGGTGTTGTATCTTTCTAATTTATCATAAATAAGAAAGATACATGTAAGGCCTATTACTTCTTTTCCCTACAGGGGATGACTCTATTTTATTTTATTGAGCGTATTCCATTTTGCTCTATGTCCTTGGCCCTCCAGCCTTTTTACTATTCAGCTATGTCTGGGTCATTGGTACAGTATAAAAATGTTAAAAAATTTATAGTAATTTATATATTTTTTATACTTACCAATGACCCAGACGGGGATGGCCCTCCCAGGAGTTGGGAACTCTTGCCTCCCCGCTGAGTACATAGCGCTTACCAGGCACTGGTTATTAGAATGATAAATGGCGCCAATTTCGGAACGTCCTTGACACTGCGCATGCGCAGTAGGGGCGAAGTGTGGAGGGCCTCTCAGGACATGTTTTCTTTAGTTTTAGATGCAAATTTTGGGGATTGGGGGGCAAAATTTGTGTTTGGCCCTATATTTTAAGAGTTAGCACCAGCTATGTCTGGGTCATTGGTAAGTATAAAAAATATATAAATTACTATAAATTTTTTAACTTTTTAGTATACTTGTTTCACAAGATCTACTGCAGCCTGTTGTTATTTAGGTTATAGGTTTATGTTACCTCATACCTATGCACTCTACGATAGTTTACAATTGAGTCTTTTGTCTCTTTATCTAAGTCAGTTAGTAACTTTTTGATAAATAGACTTAGAATCTTTAGATTAAATTCCTATACGGATTTTAACTTCGGTTCTTATTTAGCTAAGTAATCATTTGAGCCTCTGGAAACAGTAGTTTTCAAATTCTGACCTTTTAGACAGTAATTCTGTTGGTTTCTCTTTTACTGTAGAGTCAGTGAGTTTCATGCACTATCGATGGATGATTTTCACTTTCATAGTTTCGGAATCAATACTTCCGTTACTATTTAGGTTGGATTGTTGCATAAGAGTTAGGCTCCTATTATCCGGAACCTATTATTTTAAGGTCCTTCCGTCTTCGTATGGGCATAGGCCTTTACTCTTTCCGGGTACAGTTTATGTATTTATAAACAGATATCTGTTTATTACAAGGGCGTAAGCTTCTTCTGTCTTTGATGTCTAGTAGAAGGACGTTACGCTCCATTTTATTGTTAATGGATTCTATTAACTAGCGTACTGCTTATGGTATATCATTGGCTTAGCAGTTGTGCTTAAGATTTCGGCTCATGAAGTAAGAGTTCTTCTACTTCTTGGGCTTACATTAATAGTGTTCCTATTATAGATTTTTGAAGGCTGCTCATTGCGCTCAGCCATCCATTCATGAATTTTATCTCAGAAATATCGAGTCCATTTCTGGAGGCCTCTATTGTTAGGTCTATTATCTACTGCTCAGAATGTCATTCACTTAACAGTTGCTACTATAGCTAGGTAGGCTGTCTGTTTCGGCAGTGTCTCCGTTCGGCTGCCCTCTTCGCTCTGGGCTATTTGACCCAGGGCAAGAAAAAAGGGGGGGGGGGGGGGAGGGTGTTCCCTTGGGTCACCTGTTTTTACTATGAAAACAAGGGGATACCTCCTCCGGAGTTAGTAATTCTGAGCTGTTATTGGGATGGTTGTTTAGTGAGAAGTTTAAGTTTATAAAATTCATTCAAGTCTTAGTTTTTAAAGTATAGCTTTTGAATATTGCATATGTCAACGGACATGATTATGCAATTCTCACACACTTTTAGGAGTATAAGAGTCTCTATTCTCTAGACTTACTTTATTATTGGCTTACTTTAAAAATTATTAGTATAAGGATTATTGGATATTAATAGAGTACATGGATGTATGAAGCTCAATTTTTGGAAGGTGTTGTATCTTTCTAATTTATCATAAATAAGAAAGATACATGTAAGGCCTATTACTTCTTTTCCCTACAGGGGATGACTCTATTTTATTTTATTGAGCGTATTCCATTTTGCTCTATGTCCTTGGCCCTCCAGCCTTTTTACTATTCAGCTATGTCTGGGTCATTGGTACAGTATAAAAATGTTAAAAAATTTATAGTAATTTATATATTTTTTATACTTACCAATGACCCAGACGGGGATGGCCCTCCCAGGAGTTGGGAACTCTTGCCTCCCCGCTGAGTACATAGCGCTTACCAGGCACTGGTTATTAGAATGATAAATGGCGCCAATTTCGGAACGTCCTTGACACTGCGCATGCGCAGTAGGGGCGAAGTGTGGAGGGCCTTTCAGGACATGTTTTCTTTAGTTTTAGATGCAAATTTTGGGGATTGGGGGGCAAAATTTGTGTTTGGCCCTATATTTTAAGAGTTAGCACCAGCTATGTCTGGGTCATTGGTAAGTATAAAAAATATATAAATTACTATAAATTTTTTAACTTTCCATGCACTTGTCGAGTGCCAAGAGAAGAAGCGATGCGCTAATCCACCGCCGGCACCCCTCTCGATGCAACTCTGTTCTACCAGAGAAACTGTTTTGCCTCTTCTTAAGCCATTGTCTGAAGCAACCACTGTCCTGAGTGCCGATAGTGTAATAAGTGTATCAATGGTCAGGCGGTGCATCATGACTCTGTTGAAAAAGCTCAGGGAAAATACAGCTTGTGGTGCAAAGTCGTTCCGCGACAGCCTGATCACTCAGTTGGAAGACAGATTTGACTTAAACCAGGATTACCTCCTCACGGCAACTTATCTGGACCCACGCTTCAAGACAACCATTAAAGATGACGATGAGCTAAAAACCGTGGAGTCTTATATTCAGATGCTTCAGCAGTATCACGTTGAGCATGTAGAGCCCACCAAAACACAAGACATTCACACTGAAACAGATGTTCCATGTCAACAAACGGTTCCAAATAAATCAAGCCAGCCAAAGTCTAAAAGTCTATTAGATGATATGTTCGATGAGATTTCCATTGAAGAAGTGCAACCGCAAAATCTGAGTGTCAATGACAAGGTTAAAGCAGAAATGAGTCGGTATTCTGCTCTTCCTATTAGCGATAGAAGTACAGACCCACTTAGATTCTGGCAAGAACAGGAAGCCTGTTTGCCATGTCTACGTTCTGCAGCGAAGGATATTCTTTCAATACAGGCTACCAACTGCGCATCAGAAAGTCTCTATTCTGTGGGTTCGTCTGTAGTGACTGATCAACGTCATGGCTTGAGCAACCACAATGTCACCACGCTGATATGGGCAAGGAAAAACAGTGACCTGCTTGGCTTGAAATTCGCATGATGGTGATCGGACACTGATGGCCGAATAACTCAATAAAAATACGAATACTGGCCACTGAGTTGATACGATATTATATTACGATACTCACTCGCTGCTGCGGCTGCATGTCATGTGATTAAACATCCGTATTGTTGAGATAGAAATAATACTGAACATGACAGTCATGTTCAGTATTATTTCTATCTCAACAATACGGATGTTTAATCATATCCATTAAACAATTCGACAATTAAGTTACATAACTTACCCTGACAGTTTGTCAGTTGGATGCAATTTCAGTTTCTGTACATCTGAACCATGAAAATGGCATAATTCGATTTCAATATAAATCATTTGTCTTCTTATTAACGGCTGCACAGCTGCTGCGGCTGCATGTCATGTGATTAGGAGGCTTATAGCGCCACTGGACACCAATTTTTTCAATCGGTTTAGGGACTCTGTCCCTGAGTTTCCGTCTCAGTCCAGGAATGTCTCACAGACATTCAAACTTTTGAATGACACTATCAGTAAACTTGCTACCAAAACGGGCAAGTCAGCCTTCCTTACAGCAAATGCTCTTAATCTGCCTTTCATCAATTCAAGAAATAGGTTTGAAACGGCAGGACAGGGTGTATGAGAGTTTCTCTACGTCAAGACGACCAGGCTGAAGACCTTGAATTATCCATGCTGTTGTCTATGTCTGTTCAAAGCTCTATGTTGGAAACGACAATTTCGTCTAATAGAGCAATTTAGACGCACTTTCGTACGCAGATCACCTTACCAGAGAGTTGTCATTACGATTTGAAGGACAAGAATTTCAGGACGTACAAACTTCCTTGAGAGTTCTGTCGAGGGCTATTGCTTTTTCCATGTATAACTCCGCCCTTTCAGTGGCTAATCTGGAGTTGGTTAGATTGACGGAGCCCTAGCTACGTCCACGAGAGTGGACAGTAAGGTGAAAAACTCTCTTAGAGTCACTCAGGTCTCCAGAGAACTTCTCTTTGATGGCAAGCTTTCTGCTATTTATGATCAATTAACTAAGAAAGCTTCAGACTCTCTGCTATTTAAGTCCGCTTCTAAAAAGTCGGAATCAGTGGAGAAGAGTAGGCCAGAAACTTCTGGGACGGGTATGTCCAAGGGAAGTTCTTATAGAGGTTCGTACGCATCCTCTGGGCCTTATTCTAGAGACCGTCAAGGCAGCGACTCAAGTAGGGGCCATAATAACAGGTCAGACTCCCCTAGGTCGATGGCGTGAGGTGCAGGCCGTGGAGGACGTGGTTTCTCCTTCCGCAAACCTCGCAGGTCCAGGAGGTGATGGTGTAAACTTCTGTCACGCTCCAGTGGGTGGAAGGTTGTCGAGTTTCTTAGAAAATTGGGAATTAATTACGGAGGACCCTTGGGTTCGAAGGGTTATAGTGGAAGGACTGAAACTGTCCTTCAAAGGAAAACCTCCGTTAACTCGAAGTCCAAGATGGACTCAATTCCGTCAAATCTACAAAAAAGAGATTCGCTTCTTTCAGAAGTCCAGTCTCTCTTACTGAAAAACGTGATAGAGGTAGTAGAAAACCAGGAATCTCCAGGTTTCTACAGCCATCTTTTTCTGGTTCCGAAACCAGATGGCTCATTCTGTCCAGTAATAGATTTAAGCTGGATAAACAAGCTGATTGTGGCTCCAAAATTTTATATGGAGACCATTCGATCGGTCAGAGCGAGCATTCGAGTGAACGACTATGCCACGAGCATAGATCTCAAGGATGCGTACTTTCAAAGTCATGGCACATCCGGCATTCAGAAAGTATCTTTGTTTTGCTGTCCTAGGTGTCGTATATCAGTTCTGTGTGATGTGCTTCGGTCTGAATCTAGCGCCCTGGGCTTTCACTCGAATAATGAACTCGGTAATGACTTACTTCCCAGCTCATTCGTCTGAAGTAACGTCAGCCTACCTGGACGATATTCTTCAAAGGTACAGCAATGAGTTAACGCTTCAGAATGATGTGCAGAATCTGCTTCTATTGCTCTGACGTCTCGGTTTCATAGTAAATGAGCAGAAGTCGGATCTGGTGCCATCCAAGTCATTCACCCACCTGGGGATGAGCTTCGAGATGCACAACAATCTCGTTCATCTGCTGTTAACCAGAGCGAAGTTAGTCAGTTGTTATGCTCGCTATTGTCTAAACTCAGAGAAGGTTACAGCGAGAGAATTCATGAGACTGATAGGTCTGTGCAGAGCGGCCGCGGAACTCATTCCAATGGGGCGGCTATGCACTCATCCTCTCCAAATCTTTCTGACTCAGAATTGGAAGGCGAAGACTCATTCGCTCGATACGGACATCCTCTTGTCAAGCCAAGTGAAACAAGAGATTCAGACTTGAGCAGACATTCAGTGGTTAACTCAGGGAGATCCACTGCATTGCCGGATCCGAGTTTTACTATTATGACGGATGCCAGTCAAACAGGTTGGGGTGCGACACTATGCCCTTCGGATTCGAGGTGCCAGGGTCTTTGGGATCCACAGTTTTTAAGCAAGCACATAAATATCAAAGAAATGATGTCAATTTGGCTTGCATTGCGTCATTGGATGGACGTTATTCAGATTGCACACGTCCAAATTCTATCCGACAATGGTAGCGTATATTCGGAATCAGGGAGGCACTCATTCCATTCCGTTCTTCAAGTTAACGAAAAGAATCCTTCTGTTTGTTCTAGAACATCAGGTTCTCCTATTGGTCCGTCATATTCTGGGTCATCTGAATATGTTAGCAGACTCCCTTTCACGGAGGGGTCGCCTGTTGCCGTCGGAGTGGACTCTCAACAAACAGGTATTCAATCAGATTTGCTACCAATGGGAGCGGCCAATGATAGATTTGTTTGCGACGCATCTCAACAATCAGTTGCAGTCGTATCTTTCCCCATGTCCGGATCCTCGAGCGTTTGCAGTTGACGCTCTATCGATCTTGTGGGACGGGATAATAGGATATGCGTATCCTCCAGCACCGTTGATTCAGCAGATATTGCTCAAGGTAAAGCAATCCCAGTGCAAGATTCTGTTGGTAGCATCTCTGTCACCACAGAGACCGTGGATAAATCTACTCAGGTGTCTGTTGTGGGACATGCCGCGGAAGCTTCCTCCACGGGAGGATCTTCTGTCGCAGGGGAAATCGCGCACTCTTCACCACAGTCCGCAAGGCCTCAACCTTCACGTATTTCCGTTGTGCGGTCCTTCTTGCACAGCAAACGTTTTACAGGACGAGCAGTGGACGCGATTTCTAACTGCAGGAGGACCTCCTCTTCGCTAAATTATGCTGCAAAATGGAAGGTCTTTCGTCAGTGGTGTTGGGATCACTCTGTGGATATATATGATCCCTCCATTCCTGACATTGCAAATTTTCTAGTCTATTTGTTTGATGAGATCAAACTGCAGCCTGTTACTATCAAGGGTTATAGTTCTATGTTATCTGATCCAATGCACACCATGATACATTAATGATTGGATCTAATGTCTCTTTATCTAAATTAGTAAGAAACTTTTCGATAAATAGACCTAGAACCCTTAGATTAATTCTGAAGTGGAATTTACCATGGGTTCTTCTTAATTAAGCTAAAGGAAGTGCCTTTTGAGCCTCTTGACACAGTGGACTTCAAGTTCTTAACATATAAGACAGCTTTTCTCTTAGCCTTCTCTTCTGCTAGAAGAGTTAGCGAGCTTCATGCATTATCTGTGGATGATTCTCACTATCGTAGTGTCGGTAATACTATTACCTTTACTACTAATGTTGGATTTTTGGCTAAGAATCAGGCTCCTAATAAGTATCCTGAACCTATTGTTGTTAGGGCCCTTTCGTCTTCCGACGGGCATAGGACTTTACTCTGTCCTGTTAGAGCAATACATATTTATAAACGTAGGTCTGAGTTCATTAGAAAGGGACGTAAGTATTTCTTTTTGTCTTTGATGCCTAATAGAAAGGACATTATGGTTCATTCTATTGCTAGATGGATTCAATTAACGTACTGCTTATGAAAAGTTATCTTCATCTCAGCAGTCTGCACTTAAAATTTCGGCTCATGAAATAAGAGCTCTATCAACATCTTGGGCTTATGCTAATAGTGTTGCTATTACAGATTTAATGAAGGCTGCATATTGGTCTCAGCCTTCCACTTTCACGAATTTTTATCTTAGAAATATTGAGTCCATTTCTGGAGATCTTCATTGTTTAGGTCTGTTATCAGTTGCTCAGAATATCATCCACTAAACAGTTGCAACTATAGTTATGTAGGTTTTCTGTTCCGGCTGTGACTCTAGTCCTGCTGCCCTCTTCGCTCTGGGGTATTTGACCCAGGGCAAGGGGAAGTGGGTGGGTGGGGGGGTGGGGGTGGGTGTTCCCTTAGATTACCTGCTTTATAGTGAAAAGCAAGGGAATTCCGTCCCCAGAGTCAGTAATTCCGAGTCGAAACCGGGATGGTTTTAAAGTGTAAAGCTAATGTTTACTCATTTCATGTAATATTTTTAAAGTGTAGCTCGGTATACAATCCCCAGATACTTTTAATGAGTATAAAGAGTTTCATTATTGGCTTACCTTTAAAGATAATTAGTATAAAGGGTTATACTGGATATTAATAGAGATCGTTGATGTTATTGTGCTCAATTACGGAATGGTATTGTGTCTTTCTTCTTTGATAAGAATAAGAAAGATACATGTAAATCCTATCTCTCCTTTTCTCCTTGAGGGGATAATTCTGTCATATGTAATTGAGCCTATTGGATTTTCCTTTATGTCGTAGGCCCTCCAGCCTTTTTACTATTCAGCTAAGTCTGGGTCATTGGTACAGTATAAAAATGTTAAAAAATTTATAGTAATTTATATATTTTTTATACTTACCAATGACCCAGACGGGGATGGTTCTCCCAGGAGTTGGGAACTCTTGCCTCCCCTCTGTGTACATAACAGTATGATAACACTTACCAGGCACTGGTTGTGAGAATGACATTTTAGTGCCAATTTCGAGACCTCCTTGACACTGCACATGCGCAGTGGAGTAAAAATATGGAGGGCCTACTAGGACATCTAATTTTCGGTTTTTGATGCAAATTTTGGGGATTGGGGGGGCAAAATTTGTGTTTGGCCCTGAATTGAATTTGCACCAGCTAAGTCTGGGTCATTGGTAAGTATAAAAAATATATAAATTACTATAAATTTTTTAACGTTTATTTGACGAAGTACAATGCCCATTTATCACACTCGAGCACATTCAGTTTTTGAAAATAATCGTTTTCATGTAAACCTCGCATCACTCAGTTCAGCCTTTCCTCATTTTGGCCAATTTTTAGAGGGTGACTTGTAATTGCCCCGACTATTTTTCTAGGCGACTTTGGGCTTAGAAGGGCGACATAATCACCCTAGTCACCCTCACGGCTGGTCCCTGAAGTAGTTTCCAAAGATTGTCATTAGAAGCTGCTGGTTGGAAAATTGAAAATGTCTCAATAAAACAATTTGTATGCCGTGCTGCACAACAAAGAATTCAGGCATGCTGAGTCCTGGCCCACCAACATTGTCATGTGAATTTCAAAACCTCCATTTTCTGTGCATATTCCAGGTAGTTTTATATCCTAAGTATTCCATAATAAACACACCTATATATTTGACTACACTCTCCTCCTTTTGTTCAGTCGGCATGTGTGCTACTTTAGTAAATTGAGAAGAAATTAAAATTTTATACCAAATTTTATTTCTTAACATATGCTTACCAATGTAACACAACATATTGTCCTCTTGACAATGAAATATACTATGTTATACCATATTGTGCATTGTGCATTTCTGGCGGGTATTGGAAAGCGGGTCACTGTGCAGACTGGTTTTGTCTGGGTTTTTTTTGTCTTTCCATGCTTTCTGAGGACTTTTTCTCTTAGAGAGCTTTCAAAATCGGGTCATATTTTTATACTGTATACCAATGGCCCAGACTTAGCTGGTGCTAACTCGAAATTATCTTGGGCCAAACACAAATTTTGCCCCCCAATCCCCAAAATTTGCATGCAAAACCAAAAATTAGAAGTCCTATCTGGCCCTCCATACATTTACTCTCCGCGCATGTGCAGACGCCAAGAAGTCACCGAAACTGGCGCCAACATCATTCTTTGTTTGGCCATTCAGTCAGATAACATCAAACGGACTTCTGTGCTTTTAAATCTCAGTTTCAATGATGTCAGACACAAATCAATGGTTAATTTGGTGGATCCAAGGACACAACTGGATGAAGGAAGGAAGAAACAGTGGTTTGAATTGTTCAGGGCTGTAATTTTTATAATATTTATAAAAATTAGTTCATGTAACCCAATTTCGGGACATGGCCCTGACTTTATCATTGATTGATAATGATTTTTCCACTGTTTGTTAAGTATTCCGTCCCTAACCTCCATCAACCCAACCCCCAACCCCCTCCCCCAGTTAAACTCCCAAGCTTTTTGGCTTGTTTTATTGAAATTTTTTTGTAAAATTTCTTGGGAGTTTAACATAGTATACAGAAGATTATTCTGTACATCCCCATGGTTATGTCCTCGCCCTTGGGGTGTTTAGGTGTTTTGGTCACAGGCCTGGCATTCTTAAAAAAGCAGGAGGTCTAAAAATCACTCCCCTCACATGGCCTAGGCGAGCGATTAGCTCTCCTCAACCTTACAAAAGCTAAATATGGCGAAATGAAGTTTTACTGTTGATGAATTGTGCCTTATGGGCTTTGTAATTTTATTTGGTGCTGCTAACAAGGTAGTCTGTATGATACGGCTACAGTGCCCCCACACCTCCGGGCCTCGGCAAGGCACGGAGGTGTGGGAGGGGTAGTGTGGCCGTCTTACTGAGACCACTAACACAGCAGAGATCTGAAAAGATGTGGCTTTTTGGAATAGGCGTTTATGGAAATCATTATTTTCTGAAGCCAGGAGGACTAGTTTTCGCCCTCTTCAATTTTTTTAAGGCGAGCAGTAGGCAAGCGAATAAATCGCTCTCCTGAAAATGCCAGGCCTGTGGTCATGCATCATCCATCCGATGTATCGTTTTCTCTTCTGCTGAAGATCTTGCTTTACATTGGATAGTTTTATTTCTGTTACTGACTTCGGGCCGTGTTGCCTGGGGTCTTGTTTCCAGTTTTTATTTTTAAATCGTTTACATTGACATTACTTTATTTGTATAGGTACTTTCCTATTATTTTTAGGGAAGCTACGGTTATAAGTAACATAAAGTATTCCGGTAGTGTGGCAGTTAATATTTTTATACTGTACCAATGACCCAGACATAGCTGGTGCTAATTCTCAAAATCTAGGGCCAAACACAAATTTTGCCCCCCAATCCCCAAAATTTGCATCTAAAACCGAAAATAACATGTCCTAAATGGTCCTCCATACTTTTCCTCCACTGCACATGTGCAGTGTCAAGGAGGTCTCGAAATTGGCGCCAATTATCATTCTTTGTTTGGCCCTTCATCAGTTCACTTCTGACTGATATTGTGCTTGTAAATCTCAGTTTAAATGATGCCAGACACATAAATATTAGAGAAATGGTGGATCTAAAGAGGAAATACAAGGAGGAGAGGAAAAATTAGTGGCAGGAAATAATTAGGGCTGTAACTTAAAATTTTTTATGAAATTATGTTATGTTACCTAATTTCAAGGCACGGGCCTGTTGTTGTCATTCTTGCTATAAAGTTACACTGCTTGTTCTGTGTTTCCTCTCTCCTTTTCCTTCAAGTCCCCCCTTGCTATTCTCCCATGCTTTTGGCATATTTTCTGTAATATTATTACTAAAATTTCTTGGGAGTTTTAGCTTGGTAACAGAATGAATTCTGTTTTTTTTCCCATGTTTACGTCCTCACCCATGGGTGTTTAGGCGTTGTGTTCTGCATCTACCATCTGATGTTCTGGAGTTTCTTCCTGGGAATTCTCTGTTTTGCATCAGATAGTGTTGTAATTGGTAACTGATTTCGGGCCATGTTTATCAGTGCCTGGAGTCATGTTTCCGGTTTTCATACACTTCTTGTTTACATTGACAACGGTTTCTATTGAGAGTGATTTCTTGTCTTTGTATTAGTTTAATCATAACTAGATACATTATTATTATACGTAAGTGTTGCATTAATTTTTTGGAAATATTTTAAAAAATTTTGTCCACACTTAGGCTTTTTTTGGGATCCATTGGGGCTCAACGTTACTTTCAGAAACTTGGGCTTTTCTGAAAAAATTTTTTTTCTATATGTTAATGGATCATGTTATTATGTATCTTTGTTTTCAGAGGTTGGTGTGAGTACTAGGACTGTTTGTGTTCTTTTCACAATGAAAGGATATTGTTCAAATTGTAATAAGAGGAAATCTTCCTCTGACTTTCATAATCATTGTATTAATTGTAGTCAGTGTACTCGCACTAACTCCTGCTCAGTGTGTGTCAATTGGGATGACAAACATTGGAAACGTGTGTCACGGTATGTTGTTAGCGGGGAAAAGGCCATGCCGGTCCTTTCTCCGCAGGGTCACTCTAGTTTATCAATATCTTTTTCAGAGGAACAAGAACAGGGTGATGTTTCCGTGATGTCTTCCAAAAGTGTGCCTCCGTCATCACAGTTAAATGAAGAGCTAGCGGCAAAAGTGCTCATGGAAATACGTCAATTGCCTAAGAGGTCCCTAATAGGATCGACAGCATTGGCGTCCGCTAGCTCGCCCAGTGTAGCGACCATTCATCGAATGGCTCGGCAGCTGGGTTCGTCCGTTGCGGTCCAGGAAAGAGATTTGGGTGATGCGAGCACTATAATAAGACAAAGTGCACACCCAGTGACGACGGATCAGAGGATAGAACGGAGGAAGCCTATTGGTCTGGTTCCTAGCTCATCCAGGTCCATCTGGGCTGCGAGCGAGAGAGGTCCCTCTCTCATACAACAACATCTGGGACCAGATGTTGTGGTACAAAACGTTTCGCATTCGGAGCATACGTCCGCCACTCGGGACGCTTCGTTATATAGACAGTCCAGAGAGACTGTTCATATGGCTTCTTCATCCTCACGGCAGCGCACACTACCGCACATTGGCTACGTGACCACGGATATCCAGCCAGCTTTGTCGATCAGGGATTCCATGGCGACCAGGTCACGCCATCCGGTAGCCAGGGACATGAGGCCTGTAGACTCCGGATGTTCGCATAAAAGAAGTATGCAGGAGTCAACGTCCAGAGAGCTTCCAGCGGCAAAGCAACGTAAGACCGCTGCTCCACAGGCCTCGGTGACGGACGTGCTATCACAAATAGCACAACTTATCGCAGCATCCCAGCAGACGACAGAATCTCTGTCGGATCAGGAATTATCCGACGACGCTGGGTCGGTACACTCCGCTGAAGCATCAGGTATGGACGACCGAGAACTTCATAGGGTCCGACGAGATGGCGAAAGGGATTCAGAGGATCTGGAGCTTTCCCTTTCAGAACAACATAAAGCTGCCATAGATTTTATCCGGCATTATCTTCCAGAGGTTGTTCCGTCGGACCAGAATGCTGCGATGCCGGATAAGAGACTGATAGCATCATTGGACACAGAATTTTTTGATCGGTTTAGGGACATCGTCCCTGAGTTTCTGACACAGTCCAATAATGTCACAAGAACATTTGAATTATTGAATGACGCTATATATAAGCTTGCTACCAAAACGAGCAAGTATGGTTTCTTGTCCGCAAATGCTCTACATCTGCCTTTCATCAATTCAAGGAATAAATTCGAAACGGCAGGACAGTGCATACCGAGAGTTCCTCTGCATCTAGACGACCAGGCTGAAGACCTAGAATTGTCTATACCGTCGTCTATGTCAATTCCAACCACGACGTTGGAAACGACAATTATGTCTAATAGAGTTAACTTAGACGCTTTATCATACGCAGATCACCTTACTAAAGCGTTTTCATTACGTCTTCAAGGGAAAGAATTCCAGGATATACAATCCTCATTAAGAGTTCTTTCAAGGGCAATAGCTTATTCCATGTATAACTCCGCCCTTTCAGTGGCAAACCTGGAGTTGGTTAGACGTGACGCGGCCCTAGCTACATCCACGCGCGTGGATGGTAAGGTGAAAAACTCTCTCAGAGTCGCTTCAGTCTCCGGAGAGCTTCTCTTCGACAGCAAGCTTTCAGCAATCTATGATCAGATAACTAAGAAAGCTTTGGATTCTCTGCTATTCAAATCCGCTTCTAAAAAGTTGGATACAGCAGAAAAGAGTAAGACAGGCACTTCTGGGACAAGTACACCCAGGAGAAGTTCCTATAGAGGTTCCTATGCATCCTCTAGGTCTTATTCTAGAGACCGTTAAGGCAGCGACTCACGTGGGGGATGTTATTCTGGCCGAGATAACCGGTCAGACGTCCCTAGGTCGACTGGCGAGGTGCGGGTCGTGGAGGACGTAGTTTCTCCTTCCGCAAGCCTCGCCGGTCCAGGAGGTGATGGTATGAACCTCTATCGTGTTCCGGTAGGCGGAAAATTGTCGAGTTTTATAAACAATTGGGCGTCAATTATGGACGACCCCTGGGTTCGAGGGGTAATTTCGGAAGGACTAAGAATATCCTTCAAATGAAAGCCTCCATTAACTTGAAGTCCAAAATGGACTCAGCTTCCGTCAAATCCGCAGAAAAGAGATGCTCTTCTATCAGAAGTACAGTCTCTTCTGGAGAAGAACGCGGTAGAAGTCGTAGAAGACCAGGAATCACCAGGTTTCTACAGCCATCTGTTTCTGGTTCCGAAACCAGACGGCTCGTTCCGTCCAGTCATAGATCTGAGCTGGATAAACAAGCTGATCGTCGCTCCGAAGTTCTATATGGAGACAATTCGATCAGTCAGAGCGAGTATTCGGGTGAACGACTATGCTACAAGCATAGATCTCAAGGATGCGTGTTTTCACGTCATGGTACATCCGACATTCAGAAAGTATCTATGCTTCGTAGTCCTAGGAGTTGTAAATCAGTTCCGAGCGATGTGCTTCGGTTTGAACCTAGTGCCCTGGGCTTTCACTCGAATAATGAACTCAGTAATGATACATTTCCAAGCTCATTCGTCTGCGGTAACGTCGGCCTACCTGGACGACATTCTTCAGAGGTACGGCAACGAGTTAACGCTTCAGAACGATGTGCAGAATCTGCTTCTATTACTCCGACGTCTCGGTTTTATAATAAACAAGGAGAAGTCGGATCTGGTGCCGTCCAAGTCATTCACCCACTTGGGAATGAACTTCGAGACGAACAACAATCTCGCTCGTCTGCCGTTAACCAGAGCGAAATTAATCAGTTGTTACGCTCGCTATTGTCTTCACTCAGACAAAGTCACAGCGAGAGAATTCATGAGACTGATAGGTCTGTGCGGAGCCGCTGCGGATCTCATTCCGATGGGGCGGTTACGCACTCGTCCTCTCCAAATTTTCTTGACTCAGAATTGGAGAGTAAAGATTCATTTGCTCAATATAGACGTTCTCTTGTCAAATCAAGTGAAACAAGAGATTCAGACTTGGGCAAACATTCAGTGGTTGACTCAGGAAGTTCCACTGCAGTTGCCGAATCCGAGTTTTACTATTATGACGGATGCCAGTCAAACAGGTTGGAGTGCAACATTGATCCCAATGGATTCGAAGTGCCAGGGTCTTTGGGATCCGCAGTTTCTAGGCAAGCACATAAACATCAAAGAAATGATGTCAATTTGGCTTGCACTACGTCATTAGATGAACATTATTCAGAAAGCACATGTCCAAATCCTGTCTGACAATATGACAGTAGTAGCGTATATTCGGAACCAGGGAGGCACTCATTCCGTTCCGTTATTCAATTTAACGGAAAGAATCCTTCTGTTTGTACTAGAACACCAAGTTCTACTTTCGGTCCGTCATATTCCGGGTCGTCTGAATGTATTAGCAGACTCCCTTTCTCGGAAGGGTCGCTTGTTGCCGTCAGAATGGACTCTCAATAAACAGGTATTCAATCAGATTTGCTACCAATGGGAGCTGCCAATGATAGACTTATTTGCAACACAGCTCAACAATCAGTTGCAGACGTATGTGTCACCATGTCCGGATCCCCGAGCATATGCAGTAGACGCTCTATCGATCTCGTGGGACGGAATGATAGGATAAGCGTATCCTCCAGTGCCGTTGATTCAGCAGATATTGCTAAAGATAAAACAATCTCGATGCAAAATTCTGTTGTTAGCATCTCTGTCTCCACAGAGACCATGGATAAATCTACTCAGGTGTCTGCTGTGGGACATACCGCGGAAGCTTCCTCCACGAGAGGATCTTCTTTCACAGGGGAAATCGCGTCAACTACATCACAACCCGCAAGGTCTCAACCTTCACGTATTTCCGTTGTGCGGTCCTTCTTGCACGGCAAGCATTTTACAGGACGAGCAGTGGACGCAATTTCTAACTGTAGGAGGACCTCCTCTTCGCTAAACTATGCGGCTAAGTGGAAGGTCTTTTGTCGTTGTTGTAGGGATCATTCTGTTGACATTTTTTATCCCTCCATTCCAGACATTACAAACTTTCTAGTATACTTGTTTGATGAGATCAAACTGCAGCCTGTTACTATTAAAGGTTATAGGTCTATGTTATCTGATACCTATGCACACCATGATAGTTTACAAATTGGATCTAATGTCTCTTTATCTAAATTAGTTAGAAACTTCTCGATAAATAGACCTAGAACCCTTAGATTAATTCCTAAATGGAATTTAGCTTGAGTTCTTCTTAAACTAAAAGATAAGCCATTTGAGCCTCTTGAGACAGTGGACTTCAAATTCTTATCTTATAAGACAGCATTTCTCTTAGCTTTCTCTTCTGCTAGAAGAGTCAGTGAGCTTCATGCACTATCTGTGGACGATTCTCACTATCGTAGTGTCGGGAACACTATTACCTTTACTACTAATGTTGGATTTTTAGCTAAGAATCAGGCGCCTAATAAATATCCGGAACCTATTGTTATTAAGGCCCTTCCGTCTTAGACGTGCATAGGCCTTTACTCTGTCCGGTTAGAGCTCGACGTATTTATAAACGAAGATCTCAGTTTATCAGAAAGTGACGAAAACGCTTTTTTCTGTCTCTGATGCCTAATAGAAAGGACATTACGGTCCATTCTATTGCTAGATGGATTCAATTAACTATCCGTATTGCTTATGATAATCTATCTTCTACTCAGCAGTCTGTGCTTAAGATTTCGGCTCATGAAGTAAGAGCTCTTTCTACATCTTGGGCTTACGCAAATAGTGTTGCTATTACAGATTTAATGAAGGCTGCATATTGGTCTCAGCCATACACATTCACGAATTTTTATCTCAGAAATATTGAGTCCATTTCTGGAGACCTGCATTGTTTAGGTCCGTTATCTGTTGCTCAGAATGTCGTCCACTAAACAGTTGCAACTATAGTTATGTAGGCTTTCTGTTCCGGCAGTGACTCTGTCCTGCTGCCCTCTTCGCTCTGGGATATTTGACCCAGGGCAAGGGGAGGGGGGGGGGGGGGAGGGTGTTCCCTTAAGTCACCTGCTTTATAGTGAAAAGCAAGGGGATACCTCCTCCGGAGTCAGTAATTCTGAGTCGGTACCGGGATGGTTTTAAAGTGTAAAGCTAATGTTTAAATTCATTCATGTCATATTTTTAAAGTGTAGCTCGGTGTGAAGCATTTGTATATGTCACGTGTCAAACGGGCGTTAATATACAATCCTCGGACACTTTTAATGAGTATAAAGAGTCTCAATTCTCTGGACTTACTTTATTTATTGGCTTACTTTAAAAATAATTAGTATAAAGGTTTATACTGGATGTTAATAGAGAACATGGATATTATTATGCTCAATTATGAAGGGTGTTGTGTCTTTCTAATTTGTCATAAATAAGAAAGATACATGTAAAGCCTAATCCTCCTTTTCTCCTTGAGGGGATAACTCTATTATATATAGTTGAGCTTATTGGATTTTCCTCTATGTCCTAGACCCTCCAGCCTTTTTTCTATTCAGCTATGTCTGGGTCATTGGTACAGTATAAAAATGTTAAAAAATTTATAGTAATTTATATATTTTTAGCTCACCTGAGCGAAGCTCAAGGGGAGCTTTACTAATCACTTTCTGTCCGTCGTCCGTCGTCGTCCGTCCGGCGTTAACTTTACATTATCGACTTCTCCTCCTAAACCACTAGCCCAATTTTATTCAAATGTTGGCTAAATGTTTATTACCTAATGCCAATTCAGATTTGTTCAAATGAAGTTGCCGCTCCTCCTGGGTGGTGCCACACCCCCAAGGGGCACCAAAATCTTTGTAAATCTTCTTCTCATGAACCAGCAGTAGCAGAGACTTGATATTTGGTGTGCAGCTTCCTTTTGAGGTGTAGACTCAGATTTGTTCAAGAGAAGTTTGTGGGGCTATACTTGACGTTGTTATGAGAGGGGCAAAATTTTTTGCCACACCCAAAATTTCTATTTTCCAAACCGAGAGGCTGATTTGAACCAAATTTTATGTGAGGGCTTATTGGGTCATGAGTACTTGATTTATGCAAAAAAAAATTTTCCCGCAGCCCCGTGGGAACCGCAGGAGCTAAAAATAGAAAAAATTTAAAACGCCCATATCTCCAAAACTGCACGGCACTGAGAATTTTTATTTGGTGTGCAGCTTCCTTAGGACCAACAGAAAGGATTGGTAAAAAAAAATTGCCATCGGTTTTATCATAGGGTACAGTTTCGGGACTTTGAAAAAGTGCTGAGTCAGCACTTTTTAACACTGTAGGCAATGGGAAAAACATTAAAAAATCTTCTTCTCCAGATCCAGCAGGCAGAATCTTTTGATATTTGGTATGCAACATTGTAGGGTGGATCTGATTCAAGTTTGTTCAAATCGGCCCCCTGGGTTCATATTTGGGCTCAGTATAGGAGCCCGATTTCGAACTTAGTGCATTTCAGGCAAATTTCTTAAAAAATCTTCTTCTCCAGATCCAGCAGGCAGAATCTTTTGATATTTGGTATGCAACATTGTGGGGTGGATCTGATTCAAGTTTGTTCAAATCGGCCCCCTGGGTTTATATTTGGGCTCAGTATAGGAGCCCAAATTTGAACTTACTGCATTTCAGGCAAATTTCTTTGAAAATCTTCTTCTCCAGATCCAACAGGCAGAATCTTTTGATATTTGGTATGCAACATTGTAGGGTGGATCTGATTCAAGTTTGTTCAAATCGGCTCCCTAGATTCATATTTGGGCTCACTAGAGGAGCTCGAATTCGAATTTAGTGCATTTCAGGCAAATTTCTTCAAAAATCTTCTTCTCCAGATCCAGCAGGCAGAATCTTTTGATATTTGGTATGCAATGTTGCGGGGTAGATCTGATTCAAGTTTGTTCAAATCGGCCCCCTGGATACATATTTGGGCTTACTATAGAAGCCCGAATTCGAACTTAGTGCATTTCAGGCAAATTTCTTAAAAAATCTTCTTCTCCAGATCCAGCAGGCAGAATCTTTTCATATTTGGTAAGCAACATTGTGGGGTGGATCTGATTCAAGATTGTTCAAATCGGCCCCCTGGGTTAATATTTGGGCTCAGTATAGGAGCCTGATTTCGAACTTAGTGCATTTCAGGCAAATTTCTTAAAAAATCTTCTTCTCCAGATCCAGCAGGCAGAATCTTTTGATATTTGGTATGCAACATTGTAGGGTGGATCTGATTCAAGTTTGTTCAAATCGGCCCCCTGGGTTCATATTTGGGCTCAGTATAGGAGCCCGATTTCGAACTTAGTGCATTTAGGCAAATTTCTTAAAAAATCTTCTTCTCCAGATCCAGAAGGCAGAATCTTTTGATATTTGGTATGCAACATTGTGGGGTGGATCTGATTCAAGTTTGTTCAAATCGGCTTCCTAGATTCATATTTGGGCTCACTATAGAAGCTCGAATTTGAACTTAGTGCATTTCATGCAAATTTCTTAAAAAATCTTCTTCTCCAGATCCAGCAGGCAGAATCTTTTCATATTTGGTAAGCAACATTGTGGGGTGGATCTGATTCAAGTTTGTTCAAATCGGCCCCCTGGGTTTATATTTGGGCTCAGTATAGGAGCCCAAATTTGAACTTAGTGCATTTCAAGCAAATTTATTAAAAAATCTTCTTCTCCAGATCCAGCAGGCAGAATCTTTTGATATTTGGTATGCAACATTGTGGGGTGGATCTGATTCAAATTTGTTCAAATCGGCTTCCTAGATTCATATTTGGGCTCACTATAGAAGCTCGAATTCGAACTTAGTGTATTTCAGGCAAATTTCTTAAAAAATCATCTTCTCCAGATCCAGCAGGCAGAATCTTTTGATATTTGGTATGCAACATTGCGGGGTGGATCTGATTCAAGTTTGTTCAAATCGGCCCCCTGGATTCATATTTGGGCTCACTATAGAAGCTCGAATTCAAACTTAGTGCATTTCGGGCAAATTTCTTCAAAAATCTTCTTCTCCAGATCCAGCAGGCAGAATCTTTTGATATTTGGTATGCAACATTGCGGGGTGGATCTGATTCAAGTTTGTTCAAATCGGCCCCCTGGATTCATATTTGGGCTTAATATAGAAGCCCAAATTCGCACTTAGTGCATTTCAGGCAAATTTCTTCAAAAATCTTCTTCTCCAGATCCAGCAGGCAGAATCTTTTGATATTTGGTATGCAACATTGCGGGGTGGATCTGATTCAAGTTTGTTCAAATCGGCCCCCTGGATTCATATTTGGGCTTAATATAGAAGCCCGAATTCGGACTTAGTGCATTTCGGGCAAATTTATTAAAAAATCTTCTTCTCCAGATCCAGCAGGCAGAATCTTTTGATATTTGGTATGCAACATTGTGGGGTGGATCTGATTCAAGTTTGTTCAAATCGGCCCCCTGGGTTTATATTTGGGCTCAGTATAGGAGCCCAAATTTGAACTTAGTGCATTTCAAGCAAATTTATTAAAAAATCTTCTTCTCCAGATCCAGCAGGCAGAATCTTTTGATATTTAGTATGCAACATTGTGGGGTGGATCTGATTCAAGTTTGTTCAAATCGGCTTCCTAGATTCATATTTGGGCTCACTATAGAAGCTCGAATTCGAACTTAGTGCATTTCAGGCAAATTTCTTAAAAAATCATCTTCTCCAGATCCAGCCGGCAGAATCTTTTGATATTTGGTATGCAACATTGCGGGGTGGATCTGATTCAAGTTTGTTCAAATCGGCCCCCTGGATTCATATTTGGGCTCACTATAGAAGCTCGAATTCAAACTTAGTGCATTTCGGGCAAATTTCTTCAAAAATCTTCTTCTCCAGATCCAGCAGGCAGAATCTTTTGATATTTGGTATGCAACATTGCGGGGTGGATCTGATTCAAGTTTGTTCAAATCGGCCCCCTGGATTCATATTTGGGCTTAATATAGAAGCCCGAATTCGCACTTGGTGCATTTCAGGCAAATTTCTTCAAAAATCTTCTTCTCCAGATCCAGCAGGCAGAATCTTTTGATATTTGGTATGCAACATTGCGGGGTGGATCTGATTCAAGTTTGTTCAAATCGGCCCCCTGGATTCATATTTGGGCTTAATATAGAAGCCCGAATTCGCACTTAGTGCATTTCGGGCAAATTTATTAAAAAATCTTCTTCTCCAGATCCAGCAGGCAGAATCTTTTGATATTTGGTATGCAACATTGTGGGGTGGATCTGATTCAAGTTTGTTCAAATCGGCTTCCTAGTTTCATATTTGGGCTCACTATAGAAGCTCGAATTCGAACTTAGTGCATTTCAGGCAAATTTCTTAAAAAATCTTCTTCTCCAGATCCAGCTTCAGAATCTTTTCATATTTGGTAAGCAACATTGTGGGGTGGATCTGATTCAAGTTTGTTCAAATCGGCCCCCTGGGTTTATATTTGGGCTCCGTATAGGAGCCCAAATTTTAACTTAGTGCGTTTCAGGCATATTTCTTAAAAAATCTTCTTCTCCAGATCCAGCAGGCAGAATCTTTTGATATTTGGTATGCAACATTGTAGGGTGGATCTGATTGTGATTCATGAACGTATTTATTTGTAAAGTTGATAGAATCTTAGACAAAATTTGCAGAAAAGATCTACTATAGAAGGGGTGGTATCCAGGGTGAACCGTTTACCCAAATCTAGCAGTACTAATGCATTATTCACACAAATCTTCGTTCAAATTTTATGACCCCCTCATTGGAACACACGCATT